>MU225116.1:3646152-3720105 GCA_018584345.1 Thuja plicata
CCCTTTTTCTCGCCTGGCCCGCATCTCTGTTTCAGACAAGTGCTTGATAGGAGTAGTTCTGGGAGCTGGCATGACTTGAGGGTTGTGAGAACCCGTATTTCTGAATGGAACAAAATTGGATCTGGAACATTAGAGAGCACTAATCTTGTCTTTTGCTAACTTAGCCAACCCAAGGGCTTCCATCATTGTAGTGGGTCGAAACATTTTGACTTTCGAGTGAAGTGCATCCTTCATACCACTGATGAAACAACTATGGAAGAATTCATCAGACAAGCCCTCTGTGTGATTAGCTAATTTTTCAAACTCTGTCTGGTATTCTCTTACAGTGCCTATTTGGAATAGTTTAGTGAGTGCTCCTGTGAAGTCATCAAAAGCACTAGGGCCAAAGCGCTCCAAAAGGAGTGTGCACAATTCTATCCATGTTGGGTCTACATTAGCCTTGATGTACCAACGGAACCATTGAAGAGCTTCATGTTCCAAATGAAAATATGCAAGCAGAACTTTGTTGTTATCCAAAGTATTATGCAAGCTGAAATACTGCTCTACCCTATAAATCCATCCAGTCAGATCAGTACCATCGAAGTGCAGAAAATCAAGCTTCAGTCCACAAAAATTTCCAGAAGAGAACCCAGCGTCTCCAGAATGGTTTCGGTTCATGGTTGAATGCTAAAGGTTGAGACCGAGAATTTTGTCATCCAGATCTTGAAGTTTGGTTTTGAGGGATGCAATTTCCTCTTCCATGATTTTTTCTCCTATACGTGTAACAACCATAAAGCATTTTTTTTTTTTTTTTTGCAATTGGGAGAAAATGAGAAACATAAACTTTTTCAGTTAGGGAAAACTTGGATTTAGGAAAAACTCATATGGGAAATGGGTGTTTGACGAGTGGTTGGAGACTTTCTGAGGAAAAGGGAAAAAGAAAAATGAGGGTTTCAGGGTTAGGGAGGCAGAATGAGGCAAGCAGTCCAAGAGGGACAAGGGAGTAGAATGAGGAATTGAATCTTGTGGCTTGGTTTGGTGGCGACTGGATGAGAAGTGAATAAGATAGGGCAAACCCTAAAATTTGATAAATGAGGGATTTAGGGCATTGATATGTAGAATTTGGGGTTGGGTCACCAAGGAAGGAAGTATGCAAAATGGTATTTCAGGCATTCTGAAGAACTGTGAGAGGAAATAGGAAGAAAGCAAGGAAGCTATGGCTAAAAAATAGAAAAAATTTGACAATCGACTCAAGAAAATTCACTCAAATATAGAATAATGGAAAAGAGTTATTGCAATAATAAGAGATATTAGAATTGAAAGGAACCTGAAGGCCACAATAGAAAAAAATTTGACGTAATTTCCACCCAGCGAGCCCAAGAAAGTGCTCTGATACCAGATGAGATGAACCTCCTTACAGCAATATGGTGAGAATGCACGAAATAACTGAATGTAGAGCAATAGCAAAACTTAGAATGAATCTATTGATCGCGGGCCACTTCAAGGGGGTAACCTCCTTTGAGCAAGCTCAATACAATAAATTCATCAGTGTCCATCAAAGGCCTCCACCTACTCTTATATACTAAGTACGATCTAGAAAAGTAATACTACCTATGCATGTGGGATAATAAAATATACTCACGGGATGACTTACAAAGCATATGCGTCCGACGACACTACACTAACAAAATAAATAGAAGGAACACAGGTTCCTAACAACAATGTCCAAGAGCTCACTGCTAAAATAGTGAAGGCTGTAACCTTCTGTAAGGAAGATACACACTATATCTAATAATGAACTATTTGAGTAGACCTGTTGTCTTGATCAGTTCCAATGAATTGTAATCTTTTTCTATTTCTTCACATAGATCTTTAACTATTACTATCTAACTTTCTGCTCTTCTCTGTCTTTTCTTTTTCACTTCATTTTCACTCTTAACGATCATATTTGAACTATTTTATGTATCTTCTCCAAGGATAAGGTCACGATGGTTGTAGGAAACACTTCAGAAACTTCCTTGTCAGCTTAACTAAGCACACAATCAAATCTAGGACCGCGCAACTCAAAATGAGTGGACACGTCGCTTCACATAGTCGGCTCTACCAAATTAACTCAAACATCACGCTTGTGTTAAAACATGTTTACAGCCTTTGGATAATCATCATTAACTCATAACTAAACATGAGTATAAACGCGCATATCCCAAAGATAAGCACAACTCAAGAAACAATATAAATACGTCAGCTCTTAATAGATAATCTCCAGCAAGTGTAACTGCCAAAATAGATTAATATAACTCTATTGAAACTACATAATTGAATCTGCGTGTATGAACATTGCATCAAGAACATATCTATAACATATATGTAAATGCGCAAGGCTCCAGAATATATGTATTGATAATTGCTTATAGGAGGCTGATGTATATTATATATTATCATAAATGACAAACATACAATCAACTATTTGCACAGAAGAAAATCTCCAACACAACCATAGGTAATGGAATATCTTCTTCTCCTTCAACAAAAAGGGGGAGCTCATTAAAAAATTCAACCAAGAGCTTAGGTTGAGCATCAATCTCTATTTCTCCACCTTGTTGTCTCAACTTGTCACAGTCATCACTCAACACTGATACCTCTGATTTTCTCTCTTCTTCATCACATTATAGGTCATCTACCACAAGTATTTTCTCTAATGATTGACTATTATCCTTGAAAAGACTTGGCATTTGATAATAAGGAGGTAGAGTTAAAAAAATATTTCCATGGAAGCTCAGTATCTTGAGAGACCTGAGGTGTCTCTTGGGATAAACAATTCTCTTGAATAGACTACTCTTGTAGAGTGGTGGACTGAAACTCCTCAGGTATCAGCTCTTGGAAAGAAGGTTTTCCCTTAAAACTTGGGAATCTAAAATTAGAGGATTCAGATGGAGACATAGAAGGCATACCTTTTTTGAAACTTAGGAAATTGATGACCTTGTCCTTCAGTTGTTTCTCCTTTGTAACCAGTTTTCTTTGATGACTTTCCCTAGTAGCTTGTTGCACTTCAATCTCAAGGAGACATGCTTGAGAAGCTTCTCCTTCTTGCTATGGCACCTCTGAATTTTCTCCAACAGGAAACTCATAGTTCATGGAAATAGGTGAATAATGTGGAGTTTCCTTCCCAAAGAACGAGTTTGAGTGATAGCCAGTTGCTTGGGTGTTTTTTGTTGGGACTGTCTTCCTGACTGGATTGTAAGGATGCAATGACCTCTTTATCAAATTTTTATTTTTACCTTGATTATTTTCTTGATATTGTGGTATTCTTTGTTGATAGGATTGTCCTTGACCTTGGTACTGCTGGTTGAGACCTTGATTTCTTTCTTCCATATTGATCAACTCATTATTCATTGACTACAATAAGCCCTTCATTTCTTGTTGATTATTTATTAATTCTTGTAGCTCTTGGGAAGGGTCTACTTTCAACTCCTTACTGCTTGAACTAGCTTGACGTGCTGCTATTGTAGGTATAGGAGTGAATGCAGGAATATGTAAAGGCATGTTGGGATGAATAACAGGGGATATAGGCATGGTTTGCCTTGGGGTTATCATAGCAGCCTGAATTAGAAAATTTTCTTCCCTAATAGCTACATCAAAAGCATGGAGTAATGAAGTACAGAAAAAAGACTAGATCATGACAGATGTATCACTATTCAAGCATTTCAAGAAATATAGAAAAGCACAATCTGTTGAAGGCCTTATATTAAAAGGAATCCTATTCCATGTCTTGAGAAACCTGCCATTAAAATATGTCATCTATTCTTGAGGGGCTCTCTTGATAATCTAGAGTTTCTCTACCAGAGATAAAGAGTCTAACTTATCCTCACAGTATTTATTAAGGACCTCTCCATGTCTATCCCGTGAATTAATGGAGCCAACTAGTAGAGTTCTAAACTTTTCTAGGGATTTACCCTTAAAAGAGGTTGTCAAAAACTTGGTAGCCACATCTTCCTCAATGATATTATGTATACTATAGATGGTAGCTACATCTTTTATGTGCTCACAAGCTATTATTTGTCTTTCACCTGTGAAAGAAGGTATAATTTTCAGTGTTTCTAGGGGAGCATCATGGTGGTAGGAAAAATTTAATGGACTACCCTAATTGAAGGGTACAAATGAAAATTTTCTTGCATTAATAGGGATTTATTTTTCCCATAAGCTTAATTAGGACTGGATATTTTTATTCTTAACACCAATGTAGTCACTAACTATGCTTTGAAGAGAAACCTCTTTAGATCAGTACTATGTAATCAGTATATCACATATGACATAGTTAAAAATGAAACTTCTTTTGTGGTCCCACCGGGTGTGCCGGAATTATTATACACTAAATTTTTCACCCTACTAAGCACTTGAGCCTAACAATCTAGTATAACATGGGAATCACTTCTAGGTTGTGGGACGTCTACTAGATGAAGTGAAGCCTTTGGACTCTAGGCTGGTTCCTCTTGGATAATCACCTTATCTTCTTTTAAACATGAAATTAAACTTGGAAGGAAAAGGGTTAGAAGGAGAACTAAAGGGAAATACTGAAAATAAAATTATCCTACTCAGTGATACACCGAAGGTAACATGAATCCTAACACAGTGACCAAACTAGCATAAAATTCCTGAATCTTGTAGAGCACAAATTTCCTCATAGGGTCGCATAAATATTTCATAGAGAGGTCTGAAATGGAAAGAGGCTATTGAAGAAAAAAAATATTTCACAAACAATAGCATATCCAAAGAAATAGACACAAAATGTGACCTGTAAACAAACATCCACTTCAATAAATAGGCAAAGGAATGAGACAAGATAACAAGGGATGAACAAAATCCACAAGATTATCTAAATCAAATCATTCACAGTAGTGCACAAAGATGCAAAAAGAAAAAAGGCTCAAGAACTCCTATTTCTCTAACATTAACGACTATATTATGCTTTAGTAAGAGAAATACAGACAAGAAAAAGCTTGAGGACAGAGAAAATGTCACAGAAAACCCTTGCATAATCTAGAATTCAATGAGAAATTACAAATTGATGAAAACATGAAATCAAAGAGAATGCCATAGAAAGTCTTGCATAAGATGAAAAACATAGCTATGAAAGCTTCTAAAACTACTTATATATAACCTCCCCTAGCACATAAACTTGGGAGTCAATGCATCGATCAATTAGGGTAGAATTAGGGTTTACAATAGATATTCAATAAACAATGCAGAAAGCCTAAAACAATCAAGTCTTCCATAAATGTATTTGGGAAATACCTCAGCAGATTAGACACAGTAATAAATAAATCTCCCATCACCATAAATTCAATCCTAGAATTTGGCTCAACCCATATCTCTTGTCTGCAACATGAAAGACCAGGCCACCGCCATGAAAACCTGAGATCAAATTTTGAATATTTAAATATTTGAACATAAACGGTCATAGGTGGCATGGATGTCTACATCTACGGTTTAGAATAATACTTTTTTTCCTTTTAAAACATAGTCATTGATCTCTATCTCTATCTATATTCTATCTTTGAGCTCAGATCTGATCATAGACACGTGGTATCTTGACACAATGCCTTAAAGATTAAACATCTTCATCTTGGCCATCAAGGGATAAGGCCTACCATCGGATCTCTCTTAGTTGATGTGTCTTTATCTTTAGTTGTAACCTTAGCATTAACTTTCCTTTCTGCTATCTTCAACCTCAGGTTTCTGAAATCATTTATGTCTCCAAGTCATGAGATCATTTGCTTAACTCTGAGTTTATCACAAGAGTTCACAAGATCAGACCTAAAATCAATGATCCGTGCTTAATCTCCAAACCATAGAAGAATATTTCATTTCATTGCGAGATCATGAGCCAAATGGTCGATTAAAAACATATCCAAAGTCTAGGCTAAATCTCTAAACCTTAAGAACATATTCCTTTTCATTACGATATTATCAGAGAACCACAAGATCAAAACAAAATCGACATCTCAGATCATAACTTGACTTTAACTTTACTACAACTCTCATTCATTCTGAGATCAGATGACTGAGTGTATTTCACAATATCCAAGTATCTGGCCTAACCATGGTGTAATTCAGACATCTAGCGCCAGCCCCAGGATCATCTCACCATCAACGACCATGATTTTATCTTTGCAAACTTTGAAACTAACTTGACTCTAGATGCCTTGACCATGATCTATTCAGAGATTCAATGACAGAAGGAAAATATAAGTCGCTGGATGAAAATTCAACCCAAGGGTTTATTATGAGACTTCATGCTAGCCATAAGATTTTATTTGCATCGACGAATCAGATCTTAACCTGATGGGCTCATCTTCAACTTTACCTATCTTAACTTTAACCCTAGTCAATCTAGAGATCACGTGAATGAAGGAAAACTCAAAGTCTTCAGAACACTTGGTAACCCAGAGTTTAACATGAGACTTCATGCCAGCCACAAGATTAGATTTAGATCAATGGCTCGCATGTAATCTCCTGAACTTTGCTAAATTTTGACTTCGTCTCAAGATTTAGCACACACCACAAGATCTGAAGTGAATCTACAACTCTCGTGTAATCTCTAAATCTTTCACTTAAGCCCAAGACTATTTGGAGATCAAGCAACTAAGGAAAAAATTAAAATATGTCTTAACTGTGAGTTGATTAAGAGATCACGCAACTAAAGGGAACTCAAAGTCACTGAATAAATAGCTAACCCAAGAGTTAATCATGAGATCACATGCAAGCCAAAAAATTTGATCTGTATCAATGGACTACATTTAATCTCATAAGATATAACTTAACTCTGATCCCATTCTGAGATCACGCAACTAAAAGGAAAGAATAAACCAGTCTTTAACCTTGAGTTTATCTGGAGATCACAAGATAGACTGACTCGCTGGCTCTCAAAATGATTTGACTAACTATGGTTTCGTTATGAGACTTCCCGCATAGCACACGATCAAAAATAAATCAACAGCTTGCGTTAAGTCTCCACATTAAATAATCATATTCCATTTCCATTTGATATTACGTGACTAAGGCAAACTCAAAGTGGCTAAATAAAATAGAATATTCCTTCTGGGTTGTGAAACTAAGAGATGAAAAGGGAAATGTAAATGTGCACATGAAAAATAAGAAACTTAAGTCACTCAGAAAAGTAACTTAAAAATAGAACAAGTCATGAACGAGCTAGGTTTTAAGAGATTTCAAAGGGTTTCTTGCATTTAGGTCTTCATGAATTAAGCTAGGGGTAAAACCAATGACCTAGAAATATGCATAGAATAAGATAAAGAATAGAAAGCATGAAAGAAACATACACTCTGGACTCTACCCTTGTGGGAGCCCCATTTATCTCCGCTTGTAGAAAAATTGCATAGGATAGGATATTTGGGTTGGCGAGTTTTTCTAAAATGTCAGCCTGCTAGACCTATAAAACCAGTGGCCTATTGACATTCCATTTCTAAAGGAGTCTTGCATTGTGTAGACAAGAACATCTAAAAGGAAGGAGGATTGAAACCAGGAGGAGGAACAACTAACCAAAATAGGAAAGGAACTAGACAACCAGAAACAACTAACTGTACAAAGAACTTTGAGGAAAGCGGGAAAAAAAACTAACGTAATATAAACTAACCAGTATAGAAAATTGGTCAAACAAAAACCATTCATTGAAATGTTAAAATATATACCTTTCCTCCTTAGGATATCTTGCATTATAAGCATGAGGATAGCTACCGATACATTAGGCACATAAAAATATGTCAGGAAATATCAAACTGCCTCCTAGAAAATAGGATCAAACTTACTCACCTCAAATGACTCATATGAGGATGGCTCATTAAACACTTTCTGGTCCAAGTATCTTATGGGGAAGCCTCTTGAATTCTAAAAATAGAACTCTCCTTTTTATTTTTTGAAACTTCATGGTTGTCCTATATTATGAATAGCCATGTCAACTCCTCTTTCATGGTCAGGGGACTTTCATCTTCTATCAAATAGGCTAAGAGGTCATAAAAACTATCAACTCTCTGAAGGTTTTGAATTGATTCCAACTCATGTTCATGTATAATATTTTCATAAAGAGAGCAATCCAAGACTAGCCCTCTTTCAATAGGAACATAACTTTCAACCTTTTCCCCAGGGGACCAAGATTCCTTACATAATCTATCAAAAAAACCATCTATGATATTAAAAAATAATTTTCTTCAAGGTTTTTGTCTGTGTTCTTTTCTTGGAAAACTTCTTCCATGACTATAGGCTCATGAATTAGCATATCATCAGGATCAATTCTCTCCAGCTACTGCAAAATTGTAGAATTGGTCATGACTCTATCTTCCTTTTCCTACTCAATAAGATTAGGCAGCTCATCAAAAAAAGACATGAAATTTTCCTCTTTGTCAATCTCTTGCTGATGGTGATCCTTACGTCCTAATTGACCTTCAGCCATAGGTAATGGCATGTCTTCTTCTCCTTCAACAAAAATGGGATCTCATTAAACAAATCAATCAAGAGCTCAGGTTGAGCGTCAATCTCCATTTCTCCACCTTGTTGTCCCAACTTGTCATAGTCATCACTCAACACTGATACCTCTGATTTTCTCTCCTCTTCATCACATGAAATCTCATCTACCACAATTATTTTCTCTAATGCTTGACTAGTATCCTTGAAAAGACTTGGCATCTGACAGTCGGGAGGTAGAGTCCAAAAATGTTTCCATGGAAGCTCAGTATCTTAAGAGACCTAAGATGTCTCTTCGAATAAACAATTCTCTTGAACAGACTGCTCTTGTAGAGTGATGGACTAAAACTCCTCAAGTATAAGCTCTTGGAAAGAATGTTTTCCCTTAAAACTTGGGAAGCTAAAATTACAGGATTTAAATGGAGACATAGAAGGCATACCTTTTTTGATACTTAGGAAATTGAAGACCCTGTCCTTAAACTACTGCTCCTTTGTAACTAGTTTTCTTTGACGACTTTCCCTAATAGCTTGTCATACTTCCATCAGAGGGAGACATGCTTGACAAGCTACTGCTTCTTGTTGTAGAACCTCTGACTTTTATCCAATAGGAAACTCATATTTCATGAAAATAAGTGAATAATTTGGAGTCTCCCTCCCAAAGAATGGGTTTGAGTGACAGCCACCTGCTCGGGTTTTTTTTGTTGGGACTATCTTTCTGACTGGGTTGTAAGGATGAAATGACCTCTTTATCAAATTCTACCTTTGACCTTGATAATTTTCTTGATATTTTGGTCTTCTTTGTTGATAGGATTGTCCTTGAGCTTGGTACTTCTCATTGAGACCTTGATTTTGTTCTTCCACATTGATCAACTCACTATTCATTGACTATGATAAATTCTTCATTTCTTTTTGACTACTTCTTAATTCTTGTAGCTCTTGGGAAGGTCCTTCTTTTAACTCCTTACTACTTGAACTAACTTAGGGTGCTGGTATAGTAGGTATACAAGTGAATGGAGGAATATGTAAAGGCATGTTGGGCTTAATAACAGGGGAGATAGGCATGGGTGGCCTTGATTTTATCATACTATCCTGAATTGGAAAATTTTATTCCCTAATAGCCACATAAAAAGCCTCAGGTAATGAAGTACTTTCGAAAAACTAAATCATGATAGATGTATCACTATTCAAGAGTTTCAAGAAATATAGAAAAGCACAATCTGTTGAAGGCCTTATATTAACAGTAATCATATTCCATGTCTTGAGAAACCTACCATTAAAATCTATCATTTGTTCTTGAGGGGATCTCATGATAATCTAGAGTTTCTCTACCAGAGATAAAGAGTCTAACTTATCCTATGAGTATTTATTAAGGACTTCTCTAAGTCTATCCCTTGAATTAATGGAGCCAACTGCTAGAGTTCTAAATCATTCTAGGGATTTACCTTTAAAAGAGGTTGCCAACAAATTGGTAGCCACATATTCCTCAGTGATATTATGTATACTACATATGGTAGCCACATCTTTATGTGCTCACAAGCTTCTATTTGGCTTTCGCATATTAAATAAGGTATAATTTTTAGTGTTTCTAGGGGCACATCATGGTGTTGGGAAAAATGTAATGGACTACCCTGATTGAAGGGTACAAATGCAAATTGCTTTCCATAACAGGGATTTGTTTCTTCCACAATATTTATTAGGAATGGATCTTTTTGTTCTTAACACCAATAGATTTTTAGGATATGCTTTGAATACAAACCTCTTTAGGTCAGTACTATGTAATCAACATATCATAGATGACATAGTTAAAAATGAAACTTCTTTTATGGTCCCATCAGGCGTGCCATAATTTTTATACACTAAATTTTGCACCCTGCTAAGCGCTTGAGCCAAAAAATCTAGTATAACATGGGAATCACTTCTAGGTTGTGGGACCTCTTCTAACTTAAGTGAAGCCTTTGGATTCTAGGTCGGTTCCTCTTGGATAATAACCATATCTTCTTTTAAACATGAAAGTAAATTTGGAAGGAAAAGGGATAGAAGGAGAACATAAGGGAAATAATGAAAAGAATATTATCCTACTAGGTGATACACTGAAGTTAACATGAATCCTAACATGGTGACCAACCTAGCATGAAATTCCTAAATCTAGTAGAGCACAAATTTTTGAATAGGTTCGCATAAATATTTCATAGAGAGGTTTGAAATGGAAAGAGGCTATTCAAGGAAGGAAAATATTTGACATTCTATCAGGCAAGGAGTCTGGAATTAAGTACACAAAAATATCTAGAAGGAAGGAGGATTGAAACTAGGAGGAGGAACAACGAACCAAAATAGAAAAGGGAGTAGACAAGTAGAAATAACTAACTGTGCAAAGCACTTTGAGGAAAGTAGGAAAAACACTAACATAATCTATACTAACCAGTACAGAAAACTGGTCAAACAAAACCATTCACTATAATGTTAAAATAGCTATCTTTCCTCCTTAGGATATATTGCATTATAAGCATGAGGATAGATACTGAGACATCAGGCACATAAAAAAATGTCAGGAAATATTGAACTGCCTTCTGAAAAATAGGATCATACTTACTCACCTCAAATGGCTCATATGAGGATGCTTCATTAAAATATTTTTGGGCCAAGTATCTAATGGGGAAGCCTCTTCAAAGTCTTAAAACAAAACTCTACTTTTTATTTTCTGAATCTTCATGGTTTTAATGTATTATGAATAGCCATGTCAAATCCTCTTTCATGGTCAGGGGACTATAATATTTTGTCAAACAGGATAAGAGCTCATCAAAAATATGAACTCTCTAAAGGTCTGGAATTTGTTCCAACTCATGTTCATGTATAATATTTTCATAAAGAGAGCAATCCAAGACTAGGCCTCTTTCAATAGGCACATAACTTTGAACCTTTTCCCAAGGAGACCAAGATTCCTCAAAAAATATGTCACAAAAACCTTCTATGATATTGAAAAAATAATTTTCTTCAAGGTTTTTGTCTATGTTTTTTTCTTGGAAAACCTCTTCCATGACTACATGCTCATGAATTATCATATCATCAGAACCAATTCCCTCCAGCTGGTGCAAAATTCCAGAAGTGGTCATGACTCTATATTCCTCATCCTGCTCAACAAACTAGGCATCTCATCAAACAAATACATGGCATCTTCATCTCAATCCCTTGCTGATGGTGATACTTCTATCCTAATTGACCTCCAATCATAGGTAATGTAATGTCTTCTTCACCTTCAAAAAAAAATGGGGAGCTCATTAAAAAAATCAACCAAGAGCTCAGGTTGAGCGTTAATCTCCATTTCTCCACTTTGTTGTCCCAACTTGTCACAATCATCACTCAACGTTGATACCTCTATTTTTCTCTCCTCTTCATCACATGAAAGCTCATCTACCACAATTATTTTCTCTGATGCTTGACTAGTATCCTTAAAAATACTTGGAATCTGACATTCAGGAGGTAGAGTCCAAAAATGTTACCATGGCAGCTCAGTATCTTGAGAGACCTGGGGTGTCTCTTGGGATAAAGAATTTTCTTGAACAAATGCACTTGTAGAGTGGTGGACTGAAACTCCTCAAGTATAATCTCTTGGAAAGAATGTTTTACCTTAAAACTTGGGAAGCTAAAATTAGATGATTCAGATGGAGACATAGAAGGCATACCTATTTTGAAACTTGGGAAATTGAAGACCCTATCCTTTAACTATTGTTCCTTTGTAACCCATTTTATTTGATGACTTTCCCCAATAGCTTGTTGCAATTCTATCTCAGGGAGACATTCTTGACAAGCTACTACTTCCTGTAGCAGCTCTGACTTTTGTCCAACAGGAAACTCATAGTTCATGAAAAAAGGTGAATAATGTGGATTTTCCTTCCCAAAGAATGAGTTTGAGTGATAGCCACCTGATCAGAAGTTTTTTTTTGGGACTATCTTCCTGGATGGATATTAAGGATGAAATGACCTCTTTACCAAATTCTTCCTTTGACCATGATAATTATCTTGATATTGTGGTCTGCTTTGTTTATAGGATTGTCCTTGACCTTGGTACTATTGGTTGAGACCTTGATTTTGTTCTTCTAAATTGATCAACTCATTATTCATTGACTGCAATAAGATCTTCATTTTTTTTTGACTATTTCTTAATTCTTGTATCTCTTAGGAAGGGTCTTCCTTTAACTCCTTACTTCTTGAACTAACTTGACATGCTACTATAATAGGTATAGGAGTGAATGGAGGAATATGTAAAGGCATGTTGGGCTAAATAACAGGGGAGATAGACATGGGTGGCCCTGGTTTTATCATACCATCCTGAATTAGACAATTTTCTTCCCTAACAACTACATCAAAAGACTAAGGTAATGAAGTTCCTCCCAAAGAGTGAATCATGATAGATGTATCACTATTCAAGATTTTCAAGAAATATAGAATAGCACAATCTATTGAAGGCCTTATATTAACAAGAATCCTATTCCATGTCTTGAGAAATATACCATTTAAATATGTCATCTATTCTTGAGGGGCTTTCTTGATAATCTAGAGGTACTCTACTAGAGAAAAAGAGTCCAACTTATCCTCAAAGTATTTATTAAGGACTTCTCCAAGTCTGTCCCATGAATTAATGGAACCAACTGCTAGAGTTCTAAACCATCTAAGGTCTTTACCCTTAAAAGAGGTTTCCAACAACTTAGTAGCCACATCTTCCTCAGTGATATTATCTATACTACAGATGGTAGCCACATCTTTTATGTGCTCACAAGATATTATTTCCCTTTCACCTCTAAAATAAGGTATACTTTTTAGTGCTACTAGGGGCACATCATGGTGCTGGGCAAAATTTAATTGACTACCCTAGTTGAAGGATACAAATGCAAATTGTCTTTCCATAACAGGGATTTTTTTTCCCATAAGCTTTATTAGGACTGGATATTTTTGTTCTTAACACTAATGGAGTCACCAGATATGATTTGAAGAGAAACCTATTTAGGTCAGTAATATGTAATCACCATATCAGAGATGACATAGTTAAAAATGAAACATCTTTTGTGGTCCCACTAGGCATGCCAGAATTGTTATACACTAAATTTTGCACCCTGCTAAGCGCTTGACCCTAACAATCTAGTATAAAATGGGAATCACTTCTAAGTTGTGGGGCCTCTTCTAACTAAAGTCAAGCCTCTAGATTCTAGGTTGGTTCCTCTTGGATAATCACCTTATCTACTTTTAAATGCGAAAGTAAACTTTGAAGGAAAAGAGATAGAAGGAGAACTGTAGGGAAATACTGAAAAGTAAATTATCCTACAAGGTGATACACCAAAGGTAGCATGAATCCTAACATAGGGACCAAACTAGCATGTAATTCCTGAATCTAGCAGAGCACTTCTTTCTAAATAGGTTCACATAAATATTTCATAGAGAGGTCTAGAATGGAAAGGGGCTATTCAAGGAAAGAAAAGATTTCACAAACAATATCATAGCTAAAGAAATAGACACAGACTGTGACCTTCAAACAAATATCCACTTCAGAAAATAGGCACATGAATGAGACAACATAACAAGGGATGAACAAAATCCACAAGATTATCTAAATCAAATCATTCATAGTAGTGCACAAAGAAGAAAAAAGAATGAAGGCTCAAGAAATCCAAGATTCTCTAACATTAACCACTATATTATGATTTAGTAAGAGAAATACAAACAAGAAAAAGCTTGAGGACAGAGAAAATATCACAGAAAACCTTTGCATAATCTGGAATTCAATGAGAAATTACAAACTAATGAAAACCTGAAGGCAAAGAGAATGCAACAAAAAGTCTTGCATAATCTATAAAACCTAGCTACGAAAGCTTCTAAAACTACTTATATACAACCTCCCCTAGCACACAGGATTGGGAGTCAATCCATCAAACAGATCGGGAAGAATTAGGGTTTACAATAGATATTCAATAAACAATGAAGAAACCCTAAAACAGTCAAGTCTATCATAAATTCATTTGGGAAATATCTTAGAAGATCAGATACAATCATGAATACATCTCTAATCACCATAAATTCGATCACAGAAGTTGGCTCGAACCATCTTTCTTGTGTGCAACTTGAAAGGCCACACCACTGCTATGAAACCCTAAGATCAAATTTTGAATATTTGAATATTTGAACATAAACGGTCACAGGTGCCACTGATGTCTGCATCTATGGTTCAGAATAAGACTTGTTTTAATTTTAAAATGTATTCGTTGATCTTTATCTCTATTTTTCTTCTATCTTTGAGCTCATATATGATCATAGACATGTGGCATCCTAGCACAATGCCTTGAATTTTAAACATCTTCATCTTGGCCATCAAGGGATTATGCCTACCGTCAGGTCTTTCTTACTTTCTATGTCTTTATCTTTAGTTCTGACCTTAGCCTTAACTTCCCTTTGAGATATCTTTAACCTCTGGTGTTTGAAATCCTTTATGTCTCCAAGTCACGAGATCATTTTCTTACCTCTTAGTTTATCATGAGATTTCATGAGAACAACCAGATATGGCCTAAGATCAACAATCTGCGCTTAATCTCCATACCATAGAATAACATTCAATTTCATTGTGAGATAACGAGACAACCATTTGATTAAAAAAAAACATCCACAGTTTGCACCAAATCTCTTAGCCTTAAGAGCATATTACTTTTCATTGCAAGATTATTAGAGAACCACAAGATCAAAACATGATCGATGGCTCAGATCATAACTTGAATTTAAATTTACTACAACTCTAATTCATTTTGTGATCATGCTACTTAACATATCTTGAAATATCCAAGTATATGGCCTAACCATGGTTTAATTTAGAGATCCAGCCCAAGCCCGAGGATCATCTCACTATCAACAGCCATAATTTTATCATTTCAAACTCTGAAACTAACTTGACTCTAGATGCCTTGACCATGATCTATTTAGAGATTCAGCGACTAAAGGAAAATCTAAGTTGTTGGATGAAAATCCAACCCAAGGGTTTATTATGAGACTTCACGCCAGCCATGAGATTTGATTTTCATGGACAGCTCATGTCTTAACCTGATGCACCTATATTTAACTTTACCCAGGTCTTAACATTAACCCTAGTCAATCTGGAGATGACACGACTGAAATAAAACTTGAAGTCTTGATATCACTTGCTAATGCCAGAGTTTAACATGAGACTTCACACTAGCCACAAGATTAGATTTGAATCAACGGCTCATGTGTAATCTCTTGATCTTTGCTAACTTTTGATGTTGTCTCAAGATTTGGCACACACCACAAGATCTAAACTGAATCAACGGCTCTTGTGTAATCTTTGAATCCTTCACTTAACCCCAAGACCATCTGGCGATCACAAAACTAAGGCAAAAGGTAAACCATGTCTTACCTCTGAGCTTATTAATAGATCACACAACTAAAGGGAACTCAAATTATCTGAATAAATAGATAACTCAAGAGTTAATCATGAGATCACGTGTAAGCCACATGATCTAATCTTCATTAATGACCCATGTTTTATCTCATAAGAAATAACTTAACTCTTATACCATTCTGAGATCACGCAACTAAAAGGAAAGAATAAACTAGGCTTTAACCCTAAGTTAATCTGGAGATCATGAGATAGACTAAGTCAGTTAACCTTGGAATAATTTGACAAATTCTGGTTTCATTATGAGACTTCCGGCACAACACACGATCAAAAACAAATCAATGACCCGTGTTAAGTCTCCAAATAAAAAAATCATATTGCATTTCCTTTTGAGATTATGTGACTAAGGCAAACTCAAACTCACTAAATAAAATGGAATATTCCTTCTGGGTTGCACGACTAAGAGATAAATAGGGAAATTTAAATGTGCACTTTACAAAAAAGAAACTTAAGTCACTTGGAAAAGTAACTTAAAAATAGAACAAGTCATGAACAAGATAGGGTTTAAGATATTTCAAAGGTTTTCTTGCATTTAGGTCTTCATGACATGAACTAATGGTAAAACTAGTGACCCAACAATATGCAGAGAATAAGATAAAGAGTAGAAAGCATGAGAGAAACATACAAGATGGGCTCTACCCTTGTGGGAGCCTCATTTTTTTCACTTGTAGCCAAATTGCATAGGATAGGAAATTTGGGTAATAATAACATACTGAAAACACTAAGTCAATTAGTTGACATTAATGAAAACCAAATAACTTATTTACTTGTCATCAAACCTGTACCAATATTCATCAATGCAACACTTAGAATCACTGCATCAGTTATGCTAACAACCCCCCCCCTATGTAATTGATGGAAACACTCTTCTTAACTCCCAAACACATAAGTTGTGTCCTTGGAAACACTGTTATCTTCTCTTCATTCTGACTTCTGCAAATGTTTCCACTTTTGCCTTTACCTCTGATTTCGACTTCTATCTATAGTCCAATCATACATTTTCTCACTCTTTCATACTGATTCAACATTTTAATATACTCCCCCTTTCATCTTTATCTTTATGTTCTTCTCTTTTATCAATGAAATACATATTCTCCAACTGTAGAAAATACATATTCTCACCCTTTGACAACAATGCTAAAGTTGTCACATCATTCATTCTTCTTCATATACATTTGATTGATTCTTGCATGTTATTTCCTAATCACTTCATTACAACATCATACTTAAGACTTCTCCCCCATGGATTTGTCCACCAATACATCAATTCATACATATAATTTTCTACTAAACACATATGAACTGATGCAATCAGCATCATCCTCTAATTAACTTTAGATAGGAGAATAACCCCTCATCTACCTCTAATATATTCAAAGGTATTCTTTGGTAATGGATTGGTGAATATATCAGAAACTTGTTCTTTACTAGACACATAGTCAATCTTTACCTCCTTCTCTTGTACCTACTCTCTTAGAAAATGATATTTTATTGCAAAGTTTTTTGTCTTCAAGTGCATCACTAGATTCTTGGAAATTTTTATTGCACTAGTGTTTTCACAATATATAACAATTGGTTTTGTGACCTTCTCATGAATTCCCTTGAGAATCTATTTTATCCATACTACTTTTTGACAGTTAAGAGAAGAAACAACATACTCTTCCTCTGTAGTATCTATTGATAAATATAATTATTATTTTTACTAGTCCAGGAGACTAATATTTCACCAAGAAATAATGTTCCACCACTTGTACTTTTCCTATCATCAACATTTCCAACCCAATCTACATCTGTAAACACATTCAAAGAGAAATTTTTATCCATGCCATATCACAATCCATAATCTTTAGTTCCTTTGAGATATCTGAAGATCCTCTCAACTGCAACCAAATGTGAGTCCTTTGGGTTTGATGAAAACCTTGAAACAATACCAAAAACATGTGCAATATTAGGTCTACTATGCACAACATACTCCAGTTTACCAATCATGGATCGATTTGAGTTTAATTTACCTCTTTTCATTCATCCTCCTTAGATAATTTTCAGCCTTTGACCATAGGTGTTCCCAGTGATTTTGAGTCTTCCATGCCATAAATTTTCAGATTCTCCTTGTAATTGAAGTCCAATAAATAATTTGATATCTCCTATCATATACATTTCAAATTCCTTCCTCATTTATTTTGCAAATGACCTTCTCAATGCTTCATTTCCACCAAATATTATGTCATCAACAAAAATTTCAGCAATCAATGTTATGTTTTCACTTTCAGATTTTAGATATACATTGCTATTATCACTAGTTCTTGTGAAACCAATCTGAATAATATATGCATGCAACCTTTCATACCATGCTCTTGGATATTTTTTCAATTCATATAATTCTTTATGAAATTTACATTACATGTCTCTACCTTTATCAGTTGAAAATCCTTCAAGTTGTTCAATGTATACTTCTTCTAACACACCATTCAAAAAATCAGATTTTGCATCCATTTGATATACCTTAAAACCTTTATAAGAAGCATATGCCAAAAGTATCCTTTCCCCTTCAAGTCTACCAACAGGTGAAAAAATTTCACCATAGTCTAGTCCTTCTTGTTCATACCATTTGCAAACTAGCCTTGCCTTGTTTATGATCACTTCTCCTTTTTCATTCAGCTTATTCCTAAAAATCCATTTAGTACCTATAAAATTCTCATCAATAGGTCTGGGTACTAAATTAAAAGTGTTATTCTTCTCTATTTGATCTAGTTATTCTTTTATAGCCATAACCCAATCATCATTTTAAAAAGCATCTTTAACTATTTTAGGTTCTAATTCAGATAGAAAACGCGGCCTTTCTCTTACCTTTCTTCTTTTCATCACTCCAACATTTTTATCTCCAATAATATGATGTTGTGTATGATTAATTTTCACATACCTTGGGAGTACTAGTTCTATTCTTCAGTTACTTTCATCATCATTCATCGGTTGTGCATCATTCATCACTTCAGTCATCTGAGATACTATATATGGTTCCACCGGTTGAACATAAACAAACCTTTCATAGTCTTATAGTTCCTTCTTGCTATCTTCCTCATTTTTGTCATAAAACTCATCTATTCTAACATTTTCACTTTCAATCATCTTGTTAGTATGATTGTTCAAACATTTATAGGATTTACTTCTGGTAGAATAGCCAAGAAATATTCCTTCATCACTCTTAGAATTAAATTTACCATTTTGATCATCCTTATTTATGTAACATTTCCTTCCAATTTTTTGAAGTAATTGACACTAGGAGTATGACTATACCATAGCTCACAAGGTGTTTTGTTTGTATCTTTCTTAAGTTGTACCTGGTTCAAAGTATAAACAACAGTACCTACACCTTCTCTCCAAAGGTTTGAGTCACTCCCTTTTGTATCAAAAGTGTTCTTGCACTATCAATTATGGATCTATTCCTTCTTTCTACAATTCCATTTTGTTGAGGTGTTCTCAGTGCTGACATTTGTCTCTTGATTCCATGGTCTTGACAAAATGTGGTGAATTCATGTGAAGTAAACTCACCTCTTCTATTAGATCTAAGCCACTTGTATGCTTTTCCTTTTTCTCTTTCAACTCTTTCTTTATACAACTTAAACATGTAGACTGAATCATCTTTGTCATTTAAAAATATAACATGCATCATTCTTGACTAATCATCACAAAATAAGATAAAGTACTTATCCCCATAGTATCTCTTTGTTCTCATGAGTCCACACAAGTCATTGTGTACAAGGTCAAGAATGTTCTAAGATTAATAGACTTTACTAGTAAATCTAGATCTAGTTAACTTTCCCAACTGACACTTCTTACACATAGCATTTTTAGGCTTAGCTGAAATAGGAAAATCTCTAACAAATTTATACTCACTGACCTTTACTAGATTATAAAAATTAACATGACAAAATATTTTATGTCATATCTAGTTGTCTTCAACTTTAGCAAACAAGCAGTGTTTATTAGCAGAGTTCAATCAAAATAGGTTTCCTCTAGTCTATTTACTGGTAGCAATCAAATCTCCAGATGTTCTTAAGATTTTTAAAAACACCATTATTGAATTCCAATCATAAGCTTTTTTATTCAACTGAGAAACATTTAACAAGTTATACTTTAATCTGTTAGCCCAATAAGAATCACCACATTAGTGTTATCATTAAGTGCTATTTAACCTTTACCTCTTCCTACACAAGGTGAACCATTACCAAATCTGACTGCACCACCATTACATTCTTCCATTGAAATAAATTATTTTGTCACCAGTCATGTGATGTGTACACCCACTTTCTATTATCCAATAACCATTGTAATTAATGCTTGAAATCAATTCTTTCTCCACACAATCTCCATCTACACCGGTTGAGGGTTCTTCTTTGACTGCAATAACAACTATCTCTTCCTCATCATCTCTTCCATTTGATTCTTCTTCATTCACTCCATCTTTTTCTGGAAAACATGATTTATTGCTCTTATCTTTGAAGTTCCTAAATCTATAAAACTTTTCCTTCCTATCATTTTCAAGACATCTAGATGTAATCTCACCAATTTTATTACATAAAAATCATTTTAAGAGAAGTTTACCTTTATAATTTCCTTTTCATCTAGGTAATATTCTTGCTATCAATGCTTCCAAATCTTCTTGTTCTCTTTCCTTATATAGAAAGGTATCATAGTCATGATTTACTTTAGAATTGTTAGAGACTTCTTTTCCTTTCTTTGATGAACCAATGGTTAGGGAATCTTTGAATGAAGACTCTATTCTAGGCATACTGTTAACAAAGTTACTTAACTCAAAAGCAATAAGCTTGTTAATCAAAGAATCTAGAGTCACATTTCTAGGAATTATAGATCTCAGCTCTTGTACAATAGCAACTCTAATAGCATACTATGGTAGTAGGGTTCTCAATATTTTATATACCACATCATCTTTATCAAGTTGACCACTAGTTCCTTTGATAGAAGAAACAACTTCCTTTAACCTTTTACTGAATTGACCAATATTTTCTCCTTCTTGCATTCTCATTTCATCATACTTTCTGCTAAGACTGTCTACCTTTTCTTTCTGGACATGAGCATCACCACCATGGAATATTACCAAATTATCCCATATATCTTTAGTATTATCCATTTCCTTGATATCTATGAACTTAGAACATCTAGAGCACTTACAATTTCTATCATTATAGAGTCATGTTCCAGCTTTGTTTTTATTTCATTAGGAGTTAGGGTTCCAGGAGGTTGAACATACTTGGTTGTGAGATTATCCAATGCTTTATCTCCAATACCTGATAGATGCAACTTCATCCTGCTTGCCCATGTAGAGTAATTTTCCTTAGAGAACTTAGCTTCTTCCTTCTTATACATCTTTAGATAGTTTCCATAAGATGTTAAGCCTTGAAAATCAAGGGACCAAGGCTCTAATACTAATTTTTAATGCATGTCTGATTACTAATAGGGGAGGGGTGAATCAATAATCCACAAATTCACCTAATTCACCTAATTCAAATTCTTTAAACTCTATGCACCAAAACATTCAATAACATCTAACATAAGTGAAAAATTCAATGCATACATCCACAAGTAACCAACCACACAATGTAAAAATCATATTTATCTCATGGAAACTCAAATGGGAAAAAATCATAGTGTGAGATGATACCCACAAAATCTATACTCTCATGGAATACGCCCTGTTAGGAGCTTACCCTATTAAAGGTTTAAAAAACATTGTTAGGAGTTATCCTGTTAAAGGATTTTCCTTTAGATCTGTTATGATATTTTCCCTAATAGGAGAATCTTTGTTAGAGGACATAAAACACAATCTAATGTGTCACCTTGTTAGAGGATTTATAATAAATATCTGTTAGGATCTACCCTGTTAAGGGATTTCACTATTACAATGATTAGAAATAAAAACATAAAATGAGTGGTGTAATTTGCACTACCTCTGCATTATCATATCCTTTTAAGCTCTTAAACACATCATTATACTGTATACTCTTCCTTCGATTGATCACACTTGATTCCTTCACCTGCTTTGACACTGAATCCTTCTACAATTTGTAATCAACAAATAACTTCTTCAACTTTCTAATATATAGATTTACTTCCACCGACTTACAAAAACCCCTAGATCTGAGATATGAACAATAAAAATCATCTTAGGTAAGATACAATGTATCTAGACACTCATAAAATGTTTTCCTCTAACCACATCAACTTACATATATAATTTACCTTGGTATTTGATCTATTTCAAAAACATGTTTGACCAAAATAAAATTCTTGAAGAATTCACCTGAAATGCATACCTTGATCAATGTGATGTCAAGTAAGTCAGAAAAATAACAGAACTAACTTACTAATTTAATAAAATCATCACCAATCCTATTACCACATAATCCTTCACCGATCTAAAAATCTGCATATCTAGTTCAAGAACTCTGTCTTGTTTACCTGTTCATTCTATTAACACCACTTCCAAAAAATTAAACTAGTAGCACCAGTTAACATAATGAGTCATGCTCACAAACATAGTATCTTGACATTTTCTATAATCATATCCTATGACAAATCCATCAAATACTTTACTGATTTAAGATAACAATCAAATCACTTACTGTCTATCACTCACTATTTTAGCAATTACCCAATTTGAGTTCAATCAAACATAGCCAATTTAATTCTCCATATCAAGAGTCATGATGGAAAAATTAACATCACCACACATGATATAATATTCCATTAGAATAGTGAATTCAAAAACATACTACAGCTCATGATTCACTTACAAAACTAGGAAACATACTGAAAACACTAAGTCAACTAGTTGACATCAATGACAGCCAAATAACTTATTTGTATGTCATCAAATATTTACCAATATTTATCATTACAACACTTATCATCACTACATCAGTTATGATAAAAAGGTATGTTTGGAAATATTTACTATGAGGTTATTGAGGACGTTCTTGTGGTAGAGGGAGATGGTGTGGGGTTTCCACTAGAAACTAACCTTAGGATTCATTTAGAACCAGGATTCACATGAAACATCTAGAACCTCTTTGTACACACTGTGACTCTCGACCAAAAACTCCTCTTTTCAGTATGAATCCTCATAGGAAACCTCTAACATAAACAAATAATTCCAAATAGCTCTTTGTTGTTGTTCAAGATTGATAATCCTCAGCTCACGATGAAAATCAAGCAATGTCTTCCTAACACTATGAACTAGGTCTATATGAATGAGTTGGGGAGCAACCCAATCAACATAGTTGAAGTGATTTGGGTTAATGGTCTAATTGGACCTCAAAAAATACTTTTCATGTGCACTTTCTTGTTGCATTCAAGATGAAAATCCCAAAACACACACTGGCTTTGAGAAATCACATTTAGCTTGGTCCCATTGGGTATGCCAGAAAAGAACTGTTGATACCTAGAATTGCTTCTAAGGTAAACAAACTATGAGAAGCTCAATGAATGGGAGACCTTGTGAATTTTCACTGAGAAACCTATAGGATTTTATAAGGTGACTCTTCATTGTTTGTAGAGGGAAAAGGGAAAGAAGTGTTACTTAAGACAATAAAAGGTGAGACACCAAGATTTTGGAACACTTTAAAATGCACACGCTATTTCACAAAATGAAATATCAAGGAAACCTTACTATAATTACTCTAGGAATAGTCACAAATATTCAAAATCATTTAAATCATAGACATAAAATGAATCATGCAATGATAGCTATAGAATAGAGAAGCTAGAGCATAATCTACTCAGTAGAAACCAAAGATGCATATGATAAAGTCAATAAAATAGCATAGAAACTTACTGAACAATGAATCTTAAAATTAAATCAAATGGATGAAAGCATAGTTGATTGTATTATGTCATGTCAAATGCACATATATAGTTTGAGGCTTACAAAAGTATCTTTTCATAAGAGTGAAAGTCCAAAATAATCCTCTTTGAACCCCCCTACAAATTACAAAGATTTGGAAATAAATACTGGCTAGGAAGAGATAGAGTAGAAACCCTAATAACAAGAAAATCAGATAGTGTGCCATATATTAATTTCCACAAAGCCTGAGAAACTAAGATCTCCATTGCTAGCTCTAAAATTGATAGCTATCCTTTGATCCACAAATAGAATCAAATCATTCCTCATTACACTCAGCTATCACCCTTCTAAAAACAACACAAAAATTTTAGGAGAGTTGCACCAAAGCTGAAAGAAGAAACAAGCCCATGGGAGCACATGCATGGAAGGATATGTCTTTAACAAGAAGAACATGTGACACAATGACACAAGATTCCTTCAAATAAAGTTGAAGCTCTAAAAATTCCCGTTAGAAGCCCACCTATCATGCCCAGAAAGTATCGGGGCCCATCAAAGGAATAAAATCCACTAGAAAAAAGGACATGTGACTCTCAAATGGGAACCATGGTGAAAAAATGAACAATTTTATCAAAACATACACTGTGATGATACATGAAAAAGTGCATTTCTCTGAAATAAAACGTTGCATAAAGGAAAGAAGGAACTGTTAGGACAAAAACTAACTCTGTGGTATTGTAAATTTTTTATTCACATTGATATTAGAAATTTTGTCCATCAAAACCTCCTATTAAATATCTTCCATATGATGCACCATTTACACATTCCTGCACATACTCAATAAACCATTTTTAAACTCATGTTATCTTCACACCAATTATTTCCCTCATCTCTATTTTTTCCATTGCTAGAACTAGAACTTCACATCATGATAATTGTAGACTCCTTCTACTTCACCTTGAACACCTTTTGTGTTTACCTTCAGTATTTGATCGCATAGAGAATTTCACTAGCTTCCAAAATCCCAATGCCACTAACATGTGTCAACCTAACAGGGTTTCTAAATACTTCACAAGGAATACATCTCCTCAATCTTCTGCTATCCCACAACATATTCTCTGGGACACTTTGTCTCTCAAACAAGGCTTATTGATGCAACATCAAGGAATATTCTTTCCTAAGGGAGACTTCACGACTAACAAATTTTGTAGGAAGCTATCATATTTTTAATGCTAAGATTAGTTCATGCAATAATGACATATCTGATCAAGTCATCATAGTTTTATGGTTCATACTAGCTAGCACATGTGTTGTGATAAACACATAAGATTCAAGAATTTACCCACAATATAAGGAATTAAGAAATCCGTGCTGGAGTTTTTGGCATGTTGATCGATTGTAACATAATTGTATCATCCTGAGATCAATTTTGACCAAGGTTTATTTTATAAATCCTTGACAATTTGTAAATTAATGAGGTTGGAAATATTGGAACCTGATTCAATAAGGCAAAGAAATATACTATATTATTTGCATAGATTATGCTTTTATGATAACATGACCCTATGGCCTTTCGTCCATGGTTGCATTCTATAACATATATTTTCTAGGGCATTTTCTCTCACCTTGGCATGTTTTCTCCTAATAAATCATAAGGATTGTGAACTTGATGTCTTTTCCCTTTTTTTAATCAATGTGTCATGTGTTGAACTATTATAGTTTTGGTCCATTCTTTGTATGTTCTTTCCATCTTGCACCTGAGGAAGAAGGTTTTTTTATCTTTTGACCCTTATAACAACTATTTATGTTTGTTCATGAATAGGGATTTATACCATGTCTCTTGTTGAGAAAAATTGAATTTTATTTAGGAGTGATGTTCCTTAATTTGGACCCTTGTAGATGCCTCCCATGACTAGATATGAATGTGCATGAGCCCTATATCTAGCGACTTTGTATTCTCTTTCTTTTGCTAAAAATGAAGGGAACATAGCGCATTGTGACGTGAGTGATTGAAGGTATAGAACTCTACCCAAAAAAGGTGAAACCTATGTAAATACCACTTGACAACTTCTTAGCCTACCCAACAAATCTTTGATTTGGTGCTTCGTCTCCCCTTAGCCTAGGCTATTACAGTAAATGTGGCCTTCCATCCCTTTTTTTCTAAAAATACTAACCATGAAGATATGAATTCTAAAATCCTGTAGGTTGTGTTACAGGCCACGCCCCATCCTACCTCCTACAACACATCCTAAAGTACCCCTTGTCAACTTATGCTAGTCACAATCCATGGGATCAGCAATTTGTTAGGAATAACAGTCCACCCACACAACTGAGAGGGAGGTGAATAAATTGCGAGATAGATTATTAAACATTAATCTTTATAACCAAAACTTGAATCCAAATGATAACATAGTAAATGCCAACACCATAACACAATCCTTTTTTTTTTGAGGAAACCCTATTAAAGGTAAAACCCTAGTGGGAATTAGCACCCACAAATAATGTACTGAGATTATAGTATCCCCGTTAAAATATTTAGCCCTGTTAGTAACTTATTAATGCATTATAGTACACAATCCATTTTTAAGGACAAACCTTGTTTGGCTTCAAGAGTAACAATGGACTCACTACCTAGGCACATTGCCTAAAGAAGGTTAAATCACCCTCAAGACTTACAGTCTGAAATACAAGTGTATATAGGAAATAAACAATCCAATGAACTATCTCATAGAAACTATCTTTTCTTGGTTAGTTCCAATGGAGTACCATAATCACATCCTCTAATCTACATCTAGCAGACAAACAAGCTCACAGCTTCCACACTTCATTTTCACTATCTCAATCACTTCCTCCTCATACATACCATTTTCAAAAGAAAATATCTCTCATATATACCCTATTACAATAATTGATTAGGTCAGCCAATTAGGCTTTCCCAATATACAAATAATTATTTAACCCTTTGCTAAGATACACATGGTACATATAACAACTAAACATCAAATATAATCCAAAATCTGTAATCCATGCTCACAATCCATAATACACGCTACATCTATGAAGTCAGCCCCAAATAGGTCTCCTCCAAAACACATGCCACAACTGACGTCACCAACAGTCATACAACTTACGAAGGGTAAAAAACTTTCCTTTCCATGTCTTCTACCATCCCTTAAGCTAACATAATCTGAATCCACATCGCTTGTAAGTTATACTCAAAACACAGAGACTAACTCTATCAAAGATCATTATCACTCTCCAATACACAGTCTTCACTAAAACACATGCAACTCATCTCGTAGAAAATATTAAGTTGTGCAACCTTAGAAATAAGATCACAACATAACCATATACACATCACCATCTTCTCTCATTATTAATCAACTGTACAGTACCTGTACACTTCTATCAGTCATCAATAAATAGTAATAACCAGTTCTTTTGCCTCCATAGAAACATATGTTGACATCAGTGACAAAACATGATTGCCAACAACATCATTAGAAACCAATTCCAACATAGTTTTTCCTGGCATGCTTGGTGGGACAGAGATAAATGTGTCTACTAAAGTCAGTGCAATCTTTGTTTTTCAACGAGGATGCACCAAATAAGTGCACAAGATAGGAAGGGGTCAAGGTCCAGTTAGGGTATGGACCCAAATTACTACAACCATGCTAACTGGGTTTATCCTCAACCTTGTCATATGGACTCAGTTCCTAGTGCTTGGGAGATGTTGCTTGATCTTTAGTATGAGATGAGGATCATCAAGCTTGAAAGACAATAGAGTTTCCTTTGAAACTCCTTGGAAATGCTTGAGGCCTCTATTGAGGAGCCATGTTTGACAAAAAATCATATCATGGAGGATCAATTTATATACGAAGAGGTTCCACAAGTTTCATTCCCAATAGGAGATGAACCTAGTTGGACCAATTTTTTGTAGTTGTCTTTTCAGTCCTTGACGGTGAACATGATCATTTCATTATTCAAAGGTGAATTGGTGGGTTTTCTCTCAATTTAAAAGAATGAAAAAAGTCAGCAAGACTCAAAGCTAACGCAGTCAAGAAAAGAAGATGGCCTTGTCCTCGAGGATCATGGTTTGAGTGTTCTCTTTTCTCGAGTCCCCTATTTCATTGAAGACGATGAGATCCGCAATCCAAAGAGTCAAAAATTGTGGACACTTCTAGAGTAGAGCCCCAAAATATATCACAAAAGGGAATCACAATAGTCTAAAGACCCTTTCACACTCTTACAATCTAGGGCTCTGACAGAGTTCCCAAACCCACATTTAAGACTAATCTTCTTACTAGTCTTAAGTACCCTCAAGGTGCTATCACACCACAACTTGAAGCCAAAATTTCAAGGATGAAACAAGGGTTCAACAAAGGCTACACACTTTTTTCAAATGATATTGAAGACAAATCCTACACCCTTACATGTTTAGGACACTTCTAGACACCAAAGT
Source organism: Thuja plicata (assembly GCA_018584345.1). Taxonomy (NCBI): domain Eukaryota; kingdom Viridiplantae; phylum Streptophyta; class Pinopsida; order Cupressales; family Cupressaceae; genus Thuja; species Thuja plicata. Next base: position 3,674,380 of record MU225116.1, read on the forward strand.
CTACTAAGGGATACAAGGATCAAATAGGAATTTACGACTGAAAATTACTTTAAAAAGTTTCTCCTTAAGTCTCTGATACCCTTATAGGTTCCGAACATTCCACTCTCAACACCCTCCAAGTTAGGATCTATGTCCAGTCCCAACTCTTCAAATGATTAAGTTCTCCTCTAGACCTAAAGACCAATTAGGTATCCCTTAACAAAGAAAGTGTCCCTAAATGAATTGAATTTACCACCACACAAATTTGGCAATGTAGAGGGACATGAGAAACTTCCAATTCCTTATATTTAAGTCTCCATTTCATCCCTGGGCCGAGTTGTGCCATTATTTACAAAATTATGGATAGTCACATAGAGATGTGCGCCCATAGGGTTTAATCATTCCTCTCACAATCAACATCCTCTAGATCCAAGACCCAAAAATTATTATGGTACATCCTCAACCCTTTCTTTCCACTAAGGCTTAGATTTTTTCCAACGTGGAATCTCGGGGGATATGAAATTTTCTCTTGAAACCCTAGTTCAAGCCTGTCAACAACTAGTCTGTGGTTCAAAAGTAATATCTCTCATTTCCTTTCACTTCAAGACCTTAGACCACTTACATTCATTAGGGAAATCACAAGGATATCTTCTAGAATCATTCATTTTCCCATATGAATCCATATAGATTCATACTATGATGAAAATAATGTGAATTATAGAGAAAAAAGGGGTTATTTTATTGATCTAAATTTTTTTTTCGTACAATAGATTCACTCCAACCTTGGAGTAAGGATTTTAAACCTTTTTTTTACAATTTCCAAATAGTTCCAACAAACCAAAGTGGTTGTGACCATTGGAATTCAAAAGTTACAACGAATTTTCAAAAAGTTGTATTTGAAAAATGAGAACATTGACAACTATCAATCATAACTTTGTTCGTACTGTTCGTATAGTCAAGCGCTCTTAACTATAGCTTCAATATATTTCATATATGTTTTACTCAAGCTCACATGCTCTAGAATTACCTCTAACCCATCCAACACTCAATTGTCCAAATTTGACCAAAGTAGACAAGAAGGCTTATAAAGATACTTTGTGTCTCCTAGTCTCACAAGTAGGAATTTATTATATGTTTGGGATCCTTGATCCATCCAATCATATAACATTCTATTTTATCCATTATCTGAAGGCATTATATTTTTCCATTAGTAAAAACAGGGAAAAACATGAACTACACCATCGATTTACACTACACCAATAGACATGACACAACACTACCCGACACCAAGGTTACCCGATACTGCCAAGTTCAAAGCATCTTGACAAACACTATTCAGTGTTACCCGATGAAAGAAAGGTTAAAGGAACCTGACGAGTAAAAATAGTGCAACCTGATAGAAAAACAAAGAGAGGAACCTGACAGATTAAGGGAACCCAATTATCAGTTCAACAAAGGAATGCCGATAGACTTTCAATTCAACCCAACGACCAAGAACCGACAGTCACTTACATCCTACAAAAAGTGGATCTAACTTTCCACAACAGATAAAACACTGAAGTTGTATATATTGCTTCTTTTTTTGTTTTTAAAACCATTATGTGCAGAGGAAGAAATGTAATTAATATTGTTTTAATTAGTTTTACTAATTTAAACCATGCAAACTAAAGATCAAGATCAAGTTGTAAACCTTGGATCTAAGAGTTAACCTTGTAATGTGTGATTCTAGAATAGGTCAAATAATTATATAAATAGATGCTCAATCTGTTGTGAACATTTTTTTGTTCGATGAATATTGTAGCCATGGAGAGCATCTAAGAACCAGACAAGATATTGCATGTAGAAGGACAGAAAATAATCAAATTAGTTTCAAGAACAAGAACATAGGCTACCGACGAGCAGAGAAAGGTATTAATTAATCACTATAGGAAATATTCTTATTATGAGAGCTTTAATGGATCTGTGATAAAAAATTGTAGATTGCATATAGTTAGGTCAAACATATGTACTCATTCTAACAAGTGTAGTACACTTAAGAAATCCTTTCAATAAAGGTGGACTTAACAGTCCTATTGTAAATCTCTTAACCGAGTGCACACTTAAATCAGTGTTGCTAAAGCTCTTAATAGAGTAGATCTTAATAGGTCTCCACTTTAATACTCCTAACAGGGTAGATCATTAGAAGTGATCAATTGTAAGCCTTTACCGGCTCCCTTCCATTCTACAGATAGTGAAGTTTTGTGGGTGCCATCCCCACCTCAGTTTTTACTTCCTAACAAGAGTATTCGACGATATCATATCTTGTGTTACGTGTTTATTACTTTCATGAATTTTTCTATGAATGTTGCAAACAATTAAAGATTGTGAATTAAAGTTACATGCATAAGAAAGAACAACAGTAATGGTTCGTAATATAGGAAATAATGATTACTAATGACGAATGGTGAAAAGAGTCAAAAATTTTAGAGGTACTGATTCACCCCTCCCCTCTCAATACTACTTCCCATTAATCCCAACAACTGGTATTAGAGCTAAGTCTCTTCTTGGAAAATCTTAGAGGATTTAGATCAAAGATCATAAAATGGAGAAGTACAAACTTGATAAGAATATTGAGAATAAAAATCTTGAGATACAGATGTTTTATGAAAAGTATAAAGAAGCTAAAATCAAGATGAGAGAATTGTTAAATGAGAGGAAAGGTATGGCAACTCGGAGAAATGAAAAAGGCTATCAAGAAGAAGAGATTCTAGATTTCTTTGAATCCTCAGGATCAAATACAATTAATGTATCAGATACATCAGACAAGAACATCAAAAGTCTGAAGAAGATCAATCAACACCTGAGAGAACAAATAAAGATGTTGCAAATCGGTTAAGAGACCCAGATGGTGAGAATGATTGATGTGATGAGTTCTGCTAGACAAGCTGAAACATAAAAAACACTTTCTATTGATGAAAGAAGGAAGATTACATAGAAACTACAAGAGAAGGAGTTAGAAATTCAAAGACATGTTGAGCATCACCATGAGATTACAAAATAGATTATTCTTATGAGTCAAGAAGTAAACAGAATGAATATAGAACTCATTAAAAGAGTACAGGCTATGGGTGAACTAAGAGAAGAAAATGAAAAACTAAAGCATGAGGTTAGAATTCAGCAACATCATAATGAAGTTATCAGAAAGGCTGAAGAGAGCAATAAAAGAATGGATGACTTTATTGAAGGACAATGAAGAGTCAAAAACAACAATGGTCTAGGCTTTACTGAAAATGGAGAATCATCAAATCAAGCCAATCCAAAGAATGTCTATGAAAATCCAAGACCAAGAAAGCTGGCATGCAAGCACTATGGAAAGAAAGGCCACACATCAAATGTGTGCCAAGGGAAAATGAAAGGTATTCCTAAATCTACATCTTCATTCATAGGATTATGTTATAAATGTAACAAGAAAGGACATAAAGCATATGAATGTAAGTCTAAGATAGATCAACCAAAGAAGGAAAACTACATGGACAAATACTGTCCTACATGCAAGATGAATGGGCACACAAGTCTTGAATGCTCGAAAAAGAAAAGGCAAACATGGAAGCCTAAAGGTCAAGAAACTCCCTATCAACCAAAGAGAATCAATAATCAATATGTATAGTACTACAATACTTGGACAAACTGTACAACATGTGGTAGATATGGTCACATTGCTACAAACTGCATGAGGGCATGGACCAAAAGGTCTAGAGGCTGGTCAAACCCTGAAATGGCATGCTTACACTGTCACAAAGTTGGTCATCTGAAGAAAGATTGCAAAGACCGAATGACAGAGACAAGCACATATCCTAATGGAAACACCATTGAAGATATCTGGAGGGCTAGAGACAAAATATGGAGAAAAGCTTCAAGCAATGATGAAGTTGGACTAAGAAACTCAAATGGTGACAACCTATCCAATGGATCCAGTGACATCACCAAGCCCACTTAAGCTGAACAAGTAAGTATGGAAATGAACTACACCAAGTCATATTTTGTATCAGTTCCATTATACAATTGATAGATAGTCAAAATCAGCTTAAATAAAGATGCATATTATGTTACTTGTTACAATTTTGAGAAAATAAACCCATTGGTATACACATACTGAAAATCAGTGGTGAATATAAAGGATGAGCTATTTACACTTACCAGAAATTGTCGGTCAACACATAAAATGGTTAAGTTACCAATGTAACCTGACACCCATTGGTAAGGAAGTAAAGCTACAAAGTTGTCATGACAGAATACCAATATCCATCGGTAAAAGAAAAATTATTAACAGCTATCCTGAGAATCATGTCAAAACCAACGATGAATTTGAAATTCTTCCCGACGGACTCCGTCTTCATGTCTTGACGAGTTGTTGAGCATTTATGACAAAGGCTTAGGGAAAAAAGTCTATAAATAGATGACAGGAGAACTTTATTTTGCACCTGCAATTTGAAGAGAAAGCAGAGAGAAAAATAGAGCGATTGAAGAGCATTCAACAGAGTCACCTCAACTCGATCCTAGCACATAGAAAATAGATCATTCACCATTATCACAGATTGAAGTGAGTACCGAGGGCACTGAAAGATCTTTGTCATTATTTTTTTCAAGAAAGCCCTAAAACTTGAAAAATGATGGCAACCACCTTGAGAACTGCTAAGATCAAGAGTGATAAGAAGAATGTGGTTAGCTTAATCAAGAACAACACCTGTATAGAACCCAAATACAAGATATGCATGAAAATTGCATCGCAACCGGATGAAACTAGCGCATTTTCTAAGATCCCACCTAGGGTTTGGCTAATAGAGGATGTAAGGTCCTACATTCAATGTAAGATCTCTAAAATAGGTGATCTAGAGATAGATGGTGCTTACAAGAAGCTATGTGATGTAGAAGGAAACTTGAAGGAAAAGCATAAACACTTAGAGGTTAAAGGGATAACTAATGCACTATATTTCCCGAGGGACTTCAAGACTGACTCGATCTGGTTGGTACTTAGCAGAATGCACAACCAGAAGTTGTGGTTGGATCAACCCAAAAAAATCACTACAAATGTCCTTCATGCTGTCACTGGTTATCCAATAACCAACAAACCTAAGGGTCACAAACATCCTTCCAGGCAAGAAGTTGAAGAGCTTACTAAAGCTGAATGGGATAACAGAGGTCTTAAAGTGAACACCATCACTGATGAAGAACTGAGATTTGGTGCATGTGTGATTAGGTATAATTTATTTCAAGCAAGTAGGCTGAACAAAATATCGGTAACATCAGTAAGCATAGCTTACAAAATAGTGACCAAGGGCATACAAATGGATCTATGTGAGATCCTGTTGAAACAACTTGACGAGAACATGAATACAATCAGGTCTGCTAAGACCAACACATGTAAGTTTGGCTCACTTATCATGTGTATATGTTTCTAATTTCAAGAATACTTTCCTTTAGTAGGAAAAGTGAAATGGGACTCTACAAAACTAGTCACTTTATAGATTAGTGAACTAATTAAGTCACTAGGAGATAATTTTGAATCTATTATGACTGCATACTTCCTTGAATTCAAGGAAAATATGATGGAAACGACAAGGATCCCTGAACAACTTATTGAAAAAAGTAGGGATGAAATATGTTTTATGGTGGATACAAATTTCACCCACATAAAACCGGTTATACCAAGGATAGCTTGGTTAGCACCAATGGATTATGAAATCAACATAGATCAAACTACAAATGTTATTGATGCATTGATCAATGAGCCCGTTGATAGCAAACAACCAAGGTTTGAAACCTATGAAGAGGCCAGGTCAAAGATAAAAAGAGGCCTAAAAATCAAAAAGACTGTCAATAAGAAAAATAAGATGGTCAAGAACCTTAAAAAGATTCTATCGGTCAATGAAGAGGAACAAGAACAAACAGAGGCAAACAATGAACAAGGTACCATCAGTGAAGGGAAAGATGAGAAAAAATCAGACTCTGAGGAAACTGAATCTAATACACCTCCACCTCTTACAAAGAAGTAGAGGATAGGGATTCAAATTGTAAAGAATGATACCACACCTCTTAAGAAAGGTCAAGTAAGGACCTATAAGAGGAAGCAACTAGCAAAGCAAACAAAGGAACAAAATGTGAATACAACACCTAAAAAGAGGAGAAAAAGATTGGTTAGGACAAAAGCTGACATAGAAGACACAAAAGATGATGAACCTAATGTGACAAAGAAGAATATTAGAAATCTAACAATTGATGAGGTTGTTGAATCGGCTGCTACATATGGTACAATGACTAATAAGAAAATCAGACAATGGGATACACTTAGACCAGAGGACCAAAATAAGATACAAGAGGCAATCATCAAGTCAATGGTAAAATTCAAATATGTACCATCTAAATTTATCAACCAAATACCTAAAGAGATGGGTAATAGAATATCCCAATAGTGGTCATGTGCTCTATAGACCAAAAGGGAAGCAAGGGAGAGGGTACTTGTTACACTTATGCCTCCTGAATCTAAGGTTGAAGAAATCAAAGAAATTATGAAGAATCACTTAGGCAAGTTTGTAGCCAAGATAAGGGCTTACAAAGTGCTTGAAGATAAGTTTATAGAGCTGGATACAATGACCAAAAAAAATGGAGACAACTCCTAGATCTTCTAGATGAGTCAACAATTCATGAGGAACAGTTACTTCTCACTAACACACCTCATAGAGAGGAGGAGAAAGACAAGGCAAGTCCTCAGCACATTTCTTTGGACAATGTTGAAGATATGGAGCCAATAGATTTGGAAAAGGTAATGGATGATCTTGACATTCAAGATATCACTAATTATGACTCTTATAAAGATCCGCAGAAGAAAGATGATGTAATATTCATAACACTTAAGGATCAAGTAAGACAACAAGAATTGAAGACATCATAGGATAACAATATGGATGTTGCTGATGAGACGTGGCAGGCCACATCAGTCATGGACATAACAGAACTATACCATGCAGAGAAAGAAAAAAAAGATGAGGATGTCACTGCTCAAAAAGATCAAACCAATGAGAAGGACACCACTCTGGATATAGCACAAGCTAACACTCAAAGAAATATGCCAGTATTAATGAAGGCAATCAATATACTAGAGGGTAATGAAGGATCTACTACATAGGATACAAGCATACTCGAGGACAAGGGTGATGTTGAAGCAAAAGACATCACAGATAATACAAAGGACACAACTACAGAGAAAGCTACAATTGATGATCAGAAAGATAAGTCTACTGACAAAAATAAAGAAGAAACACAAAAGGTAGAAGAGGAAAAGCAGAAAGATAAGAGTGAAGAAGAAAAGAAAGATGAGCTGGAAAAGAAAATAGAAGAAAAATCTGTAGAGTCACCCAAGGTTGATGGAGAGACATCTTCACAAAACTAACAGGTACACCCAAAGCACAAAACACAAGAAGTATCATCAACAAAGCCTTCACCAAGCACTTTAGAGAGGACAAATGAACTAGCACTGGTAGTTCATACATCTGCATCCCCACAAGTCCAAAAGAAGAAGAAGAGTAAACATAAGAATCTAGTAACTCTGGATGAAATCATTGAGATTCCATTTTGTGGTCTAAGGAAATTGGATCCAACTAAGACCAAGTATGCAAGAATCTATGAGAGAAAAGAAATGCAAGACAAATTAAGGAAAGCCAAAAAAAAGGCAAAGGTACTGGAAGTAGCAAGAGGTATACTTCAGCAAATAGTACCAGATGTAGATGTTGATCAAACAACCCCACTACTTGATCAACTAGGGTTTCTCACAGAGGTAGTCACATCTTAGAACATCAATGCTGAGAAGGTCATGGAAGAAAGAATTGAACAAAAGTATGAGTTCAGGCTACCAAAAAAGATAAGCCAAGAAGTGGCATTGAAGAAGGTAAAGCTTTCTGAATTGGTGAGAATAATTGATCCAATCATCTCAAAAGCTATTGCTTTGATACAAAAATTATGCACACTTGATCAAATCACACAGGAGTATATTGAAAAGATAGCACAAATTGATGCTGATCTTCAGACAAGTGCACAAATTCTCACGAATCGTGAAGAGGCAATAAAATTGCACAATGAGAAACTCAAACAGGCTCAAAATTTGAGACAGGACATACAGATTGCAGAGACCAAGTTTAGAGATGAGGTAAATGAGATACAAGCACAACTCTTATTGACACTCTCACTACTGCAGAAACATATGACAGAGGAAAATGCACTAATTTCCACCCCAAAAATGTCTGTCCTAGACAACATTTATGGTATGCATGCAAGGCTAGAGCTAGAGCACATGGCACTAGAACTCCTAAAAGAAAAATGGGAGAAATTCCTCGAAGACATCAAGAACACCTATTCACATATTATTGACACATTGTAAGTTACACATTTTTGTCATAATTTCTAGCATCTTATAACTTGTATATTTTTGTCATGAGTATCAAATAAAGGGGGAAGTGATATGTACATACAGTTAAGTCAGTAAAAGAAGGGGGAAGTGAAAGAAGGAATTGATGTGTATAGTCAAACAATTGAAAGAGAAAAGAATAGGGAATGTATAGTACAAAGGAAATTATACATGTACATATATACTTATACTATACTGACGCATATAGTTAGGGGGAGTCATATAATGACAAGGATATAAACATGGTGTACATACTAAACACTTTAGTATTATGCACATATCAGTTTTTAATACTAATGTCAAAGGAAGAGATTGAAGGAATTATATTTTCCCATTCATATACATAAGGAAAAACATGATCTACACCATTGGTTTACTCTACACCGCCAGAAAGGGCACAACACTACCCAACGCTAAGGTTACCAAATACTGCCAAGTTCAAAGCATCCCAACAAACACTATTCAGTGTTACCCGATGACAAAAAGGTTAAAGGAACTCGATGAGTAACAACAGTGCAACCTAACAGAACAACAAAGAGAGGAACCCGACAGATGAAGGGAACCTGATGATTAGTTCAACAAAGGAACACCGATAGACTTTCAGTTCAACCCGACGACCAACAACCGACAGTCACTTACATCCCGCAAAAAGTGGATCTGACTTTCCACGTCAGATAAAACACTAAAGTTGTATATATAGCTTCTTTATTTGTTTTGAAAACCATTATGTGTAGAGGAAGCAATGTAATTACTATATTTTTAATTAATTTTACTAATTTAAAACATGCAAACTAAAGATCAAGGTCAAGTTGTAAACCTTTGATCTAAGAGTTAACATTGTAATGCGTGATTCTAGAATAGGTCAAATACTTGTATAAATAGATGCTAAATCTATTGTGAACATGTTGTTTTTCAATGAAGATTGTAGCCACAGAGAGCATCTAAGAACTAGACAAGAGATTTCATGTAGAAGGATAGAAAAGAATAAAATCAGTTTCAAGAACAAGAACACAGGCTACCGACAAGCAGAGAAAGGTAGTAATCAATCACTATAGGTGATATTCTTATTATGAGAGCTTTAATGGATCTATTATCAGAAATTATAGATTGCATACAGTCAGGTCAAACATATGTACTCATTCTAATAAGTGTAGTACACCTAAGAAATCCTTTCAAGAAAGGTGGACTTAACAGTCCTATTGTAAATCTCTTAACCGAGTGCACACTTAAATTAGAGTTGCTAAAGCTCTTAACAGAGTAGATCTTAATAGGTCTCCACTTTAATACTCCTAATAGGGTAGATCATCATAAGTGATCAATTGTAAGCCTTTATCAGCTCCCTTCCATTCTGCAGATACTAAAGTTTTGTGGGTGCCATCCCCACCACACTTTTTAATTCCTAACAGAAGTTTTTTGTGATATCATATCTTGTGTTATGTGTTTATTACTTGCATGAATGTTTCTATGAATGTTGCAAACAATTAAAGATTATAAATTAAAGTTACATGCATAAGAAAGAACAACAGTAATGGTCGGTAATACATTAAATAATGATTACTAATGATGAATGGTAAAAATAGTTAAAAGTTTTAGAGGTATTGATTCACCTCTCCCCTCTCCGTACTAATTCCCATTAATCCCAAGATTATCATGCTCTAAAGTGATGTAGTTGGAGGTGCTATCTCCTCCACCCTTACTCCCGGGGTGCAGTGATGTCAAGTGCTCTTGAGATAAGTTCCTGCGAACTTGTGCCATGTTTCTCCATATCCTTCACATCCATCCAAACAAATTCCTCTTCAAGACTTCCTTCCTGCTTAACCAGGTACTTCTTGTAGAAATTATTCCTTATTCATTTAATGATCTTTGTGTCCAAGATCCTCTCAACACTTTTTGGTTCATGAGGGGGTATCCCTGCAACATCTTCTTGACGTTCTTCTACCTGCACTTTTGTACCTACATTCACATCACCTTTATATGGGGTTAGATCACAAATATTAAAAATAGGAGATATACCAAGGTTTGAGGTTAATTAAATCTCATAGGCATTCAACCCATATATATTCAACACCATACAAGGACCTAATTTCTTCATAATTAGTTTGGTATGTTTACCCTTGGGAAACCTCTCTTTTCTCAAATATTCCCACACCAAGTCTCCAACCTACAAATTTTCATCCCTTATATGCTTGTCTTTTGCTTGTTTATACTTCTCTGCACTTTTCTCTAGTGCCAACTTTACTGAATCATGTATCTCCTTCATGCTCTCTGCAAAGTGTTCACCATGTGCAATAATGGGTGTGTCTTGAGGGAGATTTATGAGTTCCAAGATACCTCTTAGACTTTGACCATAAAAAATCTAAAAAGGACTCTTTCCAGTGGTAGGAAGAGATGAAACTCAAATTTGTTCCCAACCTTTTCCACAAGGTTCTCCAAAAATGTCGAATAAATTTGGCATCTCTATATGATATGATTGTTTCAAGGTAAGCCATGAATCCTGACAATCTCCTTAAAGAACAAGTTAGAAATGGATGTTGCATCATTTGTACTCTTGCATGGAATAAAGCGTGTCATATTTCTAAATCTATCCACCCCTACATAGATGCTATTATATCCTTTTTGTGTCCTAGGAAAACCCATGACAAAATCAATACTGCAATGCTCCCAAAGTCTTGTAGGAATTGGAAGAGGTTGATACAACCCTACATTGGTTGACGTACCCTTGGCCGTTTGACATATATTACATGTATCTACTATCTCCCTCCCTTTAGTCTGAAGCTTGGGCCTATAATAAAACCTTCTTACATGTTCCAAGGATTTGTCTGAACCAAAATGTCCTCCCATGCTACCTGCATGCTTCTCCCTTATGATGTTTTCCCTCATTGAACACTTGGGAATATATAGTTGATGTCCCATAAACAAAAGACCATCGTGTATCAAGAAATGGGCATATTCAATATGGTAAGCCTCAGAAAAATCAGAACAAATTTGATAAATATCACTGAGATCTTCATTATCCTTATACATGCCCCTCAAAGAATCAATTCCTACACTTTGGAGTTTAAATTCTTGCACTGCTAGGATTCTCCTGCTTAATTCATCTACCACCTTGTTGGAAAATCCCTTTTTATGTTTTATGGAAAAATTTTAGGCCTGAATTCATTCAACCCACTTCATATGTTTGTGGCACAATTTTTCTTCACTGTTCAAGAAACTAAGGTCTTGATTTTCTATAAAGACTACAATTTCTACTGGTAGGAGGTAATTCCTCCACTTCTTAAGTGCTTGGACTAAAGCATACAATTCCAAATCATAAGAGGAATCATTCCTCTTTGCATCATTCAGTTTTTCACTTAAAAAGGCTATAGGCCTTCCTTCTTGGCTCAAAACAGCCCCTATAGCAAGATTAGAAGCATCACATTCAATAGTGAAAATATTTTTAAAATCAAGAAATACTAAGATAGGCTTCTCTAATACCTTTTGTTTCAACATTTGAAAAGATTCTTCTGCCCTTTAGTCCATACAAATCTGCACTTTTGTCCACCCTTGATGGTCTCAAGAATGGGAGCACACAACTAATATAAGTTCCTAATGAAGTTCCTATAGAAGGATGCAAGTCCATGAAATCTCCTTAATTTTATCATTTTCCTTGGATAAGGTCAACTTAGGATGGCTTCCACCTTCTCAGGGTCCATTTTTATATTCCCACCTGAAATTACAAATCCCAAATAGACAAGTTCTTCTTGCATAAAAACACACCTTTCTAAGTTTATAAAAATCTTTTCCTCATGCAAACTTTTAAGGAATAAATTAAGATGCTTCAAATGTTCATCCTTATCCCTAGTGAAAATAAGGATATCATCTAGGTAAACTATAACAAATTTACCAAGGAAGAGTTTTAACACTTCATTCATGAGTCTCATGAATGTACTTGGAGCGTTTAAAAATACAAAGGGCATCATCCTCCATTAATACAAGCCTTCATTAGTCTTAAAGGCACTTTTCCACTCATCACCAGCCCTGATCCTTATTTGGTGGTATCCACTCTTCAAATCCACTTTTGAGTAATGCTTTGCACCCCCCAGATAACCCAATAGATCTTCTATCCTATGTATAGGGAACCTATACCTAATTGTGATTCTATTAATTGCTCTAGAATCAGTGCACAATATCCATATGCCTTCCTTTTTAGGGGCCAAAAGGGAAGTACTGCACAAGGACTAAGAATTTTGGTTATCAACTCTTTATCTAGGAGTTCTTGTATTTTTCTACCCATCTCTTTGTTTTTCTATAGGGTCATACTATAAGCTTCTTTATTAGGTAGGGTTTCTCTAGGGATCAAGTCAATATCGTGACTTATTTCTCTAACAGGGGGTAGTTCACTTGGCAAGTCTCTTGTCACAATGTCCTTATATTGATCTAATAGGTCTGCTACTTCTGTAGGACCTACTCTCCTTAAAGGTTTTATGTCCTTCTCATCTTTCTTTGTTTTATCATATTTTGGTAAAATAACTAGAGCATAGCAAGGGGTTCCTTCTTATTTTATAGTTTTCAAAAAATCCTTCTCACCTACAACTAAAAACTTTGAATCCTTCTGTTCATCTACATTATCATATAGGGGTAATAATGTTACCTTTTCTCCTTTGTATTTGATGGTTTAGGTGTTCAATATTCCATCATGGTGTTCCTCCACATCATACTTCTAGGGTCTCCCAAGTAGAAAATGGTAGACATTCATTCGAACTATGTCACATAGCACCTTGTATTTGTACTTTCCAAGTTGAAACTCCACCGAATCTTGTTCTTCTATGACAGTTTTTTAGTTCTTTGTGAGGCATGATACCTTGTAAGGTTTGGGATGTAGCACCCTCCTTAATTTCAATTTATTTAAGTTGCTTCTTCAAATACTAAGTTTTTTGTAGACCCACTATCAATCACCATTCTGCATACTTTGTCTCCACTTCTGTAGGTGGTTCTGAATAAATTATTTCTCTGAGGGGGATCTTGAGTGCTTGGTTCTTTCAACATGGTCCTTCTCATCATGAGAACCTCTCCTTCTTCAGGTGGTGCATAGGATCCATGTGCATGATCCCCTTGATTATCTTCTTTCCTTACTAATTTTTCCATTCTCTCTCCTTGATTGCTTTCCTTCTCTAGACACATGGATGAAAGGTGTCCTGGTTGGTTACATCTATAAAAACTTCATGGTTCTTAACTTCTTCCTCTAAATCTTCCCCTTGAATTTCCTCTTCTCCCCATATAGGATCCTCTATAACTAATTTCTCCAAAAGTGTTCTCTTGGTTTGTATCAGCAAAGTTTCTACGACTTTGTCCTCTTCTACTATTTTATCCTCTTCCTCTATTGCAAAAATCTCTTTGTCCTCTTCCTCTCCCACCTTGATCTTGTTTCCTTTTTAGTTTCTCTTCAAATTTCAACGCCAACTGGTAGCATTTTTAGACAGTGGTAGGAGAACATAGGCTTAACTCATCCTGAATGTTTACCCTCAATCCTTCCATATACCTTGCAAGTTTAATACTCTCTAGTTCCACCATCTTAGACTTCATAGAAAGCCTATGGAACTCTTATGTATACCTTGAGACATCCATCTCTTTTTGTCTCAAAATTTGTCTCTTCTTATGAAGTTTAACTTCATATTCTTCTAGCACATAAGCCTCCTTAATCAAGTCCACCATCTTCTTCCATGTGCACACTATATTCTTATCCATCTTCACCCTCTTAGATATAGTGAAGTTCTACCAAGTCAGGGAAGACCACTTCAACTTGGACTTTTCTATTTTCACTTTATGGTGTTATGGTATCTCCTCACATTCAAAGGAACTAGGGAGTGCATCATGCCAGTCCATGACTTCCTCTAGATCCATCTTCCCACTATAGACAAGAAAATAAAGCTTACTATCTATGGTCCTTCTCTCCATGGATTTCAAAGTCTTCAAAATTAGCCTTAGGTCTATAGGGATATCCCTTCTTCATCCACTCCAAATTTTTCACTACTCCCATTTTGGACTTGATCCTTAAGCCTTTCCATATCTTTCCTCATCAGCTTCCTTTCTACTTCATGTTCTTTCACTACCCTTAGTAGTTTTGCATTTGTCATTCTAGATGGTAACTAACCATCTTCTCCTCCTTTAGACATGAATGCAAATTTTCTTATTCCAAAGATCAAATGTTTCTTTATTACCACTTGGAGCATAGCCCCAAACTATATCACAAAAGGGAATCAAAATAGTTCAAAGACCCTTTCACACTCTTAAAATCTAGGGCTCTGACAGAGTTCCCAAACCCACATTCAAGACTAATCTTCTTACTAGTCTTAAGTACCCTCAAGGCCCTATCATGCCACAACTTGAATGTAACATTTTAGGGATGAAACAAGGGTTCAACAAATGCTACACACTTTTTTCAAATGATATTGAAGACAAATCCTACACCCATTCACGTTTATGACACTTTCTAGACACTCAAGTCTACTAAGGGCTACAAGGATCAAATAAGAATTTTAGACTAAAAATTACTTACAAAATGTTCCTTAAGTCTCTGACACCCTTATAGGTTTCAAACATTCTACTCTCAACACCCTCCAAGTTAGGATCTATGGCCAATCACCAAACTCTTCAAATTCTTAAGTTCTCCTCTAGGCCTAAAGACCAATTAGGCATCCCTTAACAAAGCAAGTGTCCCTAAATGAATCTAATTTACCACCACACAAATTGGGGAAAGTCTAGGAACATGAGGAACTTCCAATTCCTCATTTTCAAGCATCCATTCCATCCGTAGGCCGAGCTGTGGCACTATTTGATAAATTCTGGATAGTCACATATAGATGCGTGTCTAAAGGCTTTAATAATTCCTCTCACAATCGACATCCTCCATATCCAAGACCACAAAATTATTATGGTACATCCTCAACCCTTTCTTTCCACCAAGGCTCATATTTTTCCATGGTTGAATCTAGGGGGATGAGGAATTGTCTCTTGAAACCCTAGTTCAAGCCTATCAGCGACTAGTCTATGGTTCAAAAGTAATATCTCTCATTTCCTTTCACTTCAAGACCTCAAAGCACTTGCATTTATTTGGAAATTTTCTAGGATCTCTTCTAGAATCATTCATTTTTCCATATGAATCCATACAGATCCATACTATGATAAAAATAACAAGAATTACAGAGAAAAGGGGGTTATTTCATTGATCTAAAAGTTGTTTTCTTACAATAGATTCACTCTAACCTTGGAGTAAGGTTTTTCAAACTTTTTGTATAATTTACAAAAATTTCCAACTGGCCAAAGTGGTTGTGACCATTAAAATTAAAAAGTTGCAACAACTTTTCAAAAAGTTGCATTTGCAAAATGACAACATTAACAACTATCAATCATAACTTTGTTTGTACTATTTGTACAGTCAAGCGCTCTTAACTGTAGCTTTAATATATGTCATATTTGTTGTACTCAATCTTGCATGCTCTAGAATTACCTCTAACCCATCCTACCCTTGATTGTCCAAATTTGACCAAGGTAGACAAGAAGGCTTATAAAGGCGCCTTGTGTCTCCTCGTCTCACAAGTAGGACTTTATTACATGTTTGGGATCCTTATCACATTTTTTTGATCCCTGATGCATCCAATCATCTAACCCTCTATTCTATCCATTATCATGCCCTAAAGTGATGCATTTGCAGGTGTTGTTGGAGATTTTCCTTTATGCAAATAGTTGACTGCATGTTTTTCATTGATGACAACATATAGTATACAATAGTGAACTGTGTTCACCTTTTAGTATGGATACGTAGAAGCCTTGTGTGGTTGTTTTTATATTTCAGACATAGTCACTATACCATGTACATACATGTAGATTCAGATGTTCAGAAATAGTTGAGTTATGTTACTATGTTTACTAGCCACAGTTTCAGAAGATTGTTTTCAGAAAGCTGACAATAACTCTATGGATTCTTTAGTTGCATCTATCTATGGGATATGCATGTTCATATTCATGTTTAGTTATGATTCTAAGTTAATTAACCAAAGGCGCTAATTTTTTTTCATCCGAAGCATGACGTTTGTATAATTTTGGTGGATCTAACAATGTGAAGCGATGCGTCTATTCAGTTTGAGTTGCGCGGTTCTGATTATGTTGCGTGCTTGGTTTGGCCGACTAGAGAAGCATTGAAGGGATTCCTAAACCTAACAAAGATCATATATTTTGGAGAATATAATTATAGTAGTTCATTTGAAGATCACCAAGCGTGAATGATAATAAAAGAGACAGAAAAAGGACAGAACATAATGTCGATTGTTTTGGGACAGTAAATCCATTTCATTCATTAGTCAAAGATCTATGTGAAGAAGAAGTGAGTGTATACAATTCATTTGAACTGATCAAGACAGAAGGTCTACTCAAATAGCTCATTATCAAATATAGTGTATATCTATTTACTAAAGGTTGTAGCCTTCATCATTTTAGCAGTGAGCTTTTGCACAGTGAGTCCTCATCCTAACACGGTTATTTGTAAAAGACTCCTAACAGGGTCCGACCCTTAACTAGGTCACTGTACTTATTGCATTGTAAAGAACAACTTCTAACAAGGTTGTAAGTTCTTCTAACAAGGATTATTATACTCAAGTATAGTTCTTTGTGGTTGGTAATTCCCACCGGGGTTTTTACCTAGTTTTGTTTCCTCGTAACCAAAATTGTGGTGTTCTATTTTGTGTTATCTTGAATGTGTATGTGCTTAATGATATTCAGTAATTAATTGGAGAAAAGAATTAAAATTTCTGATAACTGATTCACCCCCCCCTCTTAGTTATCCCTTGGGACTATTCCAACAATTGGTATCAGAGCCAAGTGCCTTGGAGATAAATCCTACCAGCTTAAGGTAGTTCAAATGGCGTACTTCAAGAAAGAGAGTCCTAAGTTTGATGGAGAGAATTATCTAGAGTGGAAGAAAAAAATGATAACACATCTTCAGTGCATTGGTTTTGAGATTTATGAGATTTATACTCATGCACTTGATGTTCCCACCTTGAAAGATCTTGCAGAAGAAGACTCTACTAATAAAAAAAAGGAAGTATTCACCCAAAATGCAATTGCCAAAGAAGACCTAATCAATGCCCTATCTGACAGTGAATTTTCTGAGATCAAGAAGGCAGACAAAGCATATTCAATTTGGAAATACCTAGAAGACATGTTTGAAGGAGACATCCAATCCAAGAATGCATGCAGAAAGACATGGAAGAAAAGATACAACAATTTAGAGATGCTACCTGAAGAAAACATTAGAGCTTACAATCAAAGGATCAATGAAGTAGTCTCGGGAATCGGAAACAATGGTGGAGAAATTTCAGAGGATGATATAATAGAAAAATTAATGACCACATTGATAGAAAATTATGAAAGTAAGATAAACATCTTGGATGAAACCATGAAATTCTCAAAGGACTTCAAAAGAGAAACCTTGATTAGAAAAATATTAGCATTTGAGATATCAAGATTGAAGACAAAACCTAAACTGGAAATATCTTTTAAAGCCTCAGTCCATGGAAAGAAATCCTTGAGCATCTTTAGTAATAATGAGAAAGAATAAGTTGATATAGAACTAGAAGAAATCATTGCTATGATTGCTAAGAAGGAAAGGAAAGGTAAAGTAAAATATGAAGGACAACTACCATTCAAATGTTTCTCATGCAACAAAGTTGGCCACTTTGCATCCAAGTTTCCTACAAGAGTCAAGAAGTAAGATCAGATTACAAACCCAAATATACTAAGGAATGATATCATACTGATGATGGTGTAACTGATAATGATTCAAGAGAATATGGAAATGGATTCTTTGCAATTAAAGATAATGAAAAAATGATTGAAATAATAGAAATTGAAGATGAAAAGAAAGCACAAGAATTGGCCTTAGTTTCACAAGAATACATCAAAATAGACTGGATGATAGACAATGAGTGTTCACATCACATGACAGGTGACAAATATAGATTTGTACATCTAGATAAGTACAAAGGTGGCATGGTTATATTTGGAGACCACTCCCAAACCTATCATAGGCAGAGGATCTATCACCTTAGATGGAAAGAACAAAATAGATGATGTTCTGTATGTTGATGGTTTGCATCATAACTTACTAAGTATTGGATAATTGCTAGATAAAGGATATCATTTGGAATTCAAAAACAACATATGCATTATTAACAACAAAGAAGGAGACATGATTGCATCAGGCTCAAAGACCAAAGGTAATGTTTTTCAGCTTAACTCCAAAGTAAGTTGTTTTGTTGCAAAAGTGGATGACAGTTGGATTTGGCACAAAAGAATTTGTCATATCAATTTTGACAACATAGTAAAGATAAGTAATGTAAAAGTAGTAAGAGACATTCCTAGTATTGCAAGACTAGTTGATACTATGTGTAGGGAATGTGTGATGGGAAAGCATGTGAGGACCTCATTCAGAAGAAAACAAAACTCTGCAGAGAACAAATTAGATCTAATACATACATACTTATGTGGACCTACTCAAACAAGATCATTCCATGGTGAAAGGTATTTTATTTTGTTTGTTGATGATTTCTCTAGGATGATGTGGGTTGCATTCTTAAAAGACAAATCTAAATCTTTTGATAAGTTCAAAATATTCAAAGCTAAAGTTGAAAATGAGTCTTGATTAAAGATAAAGTGTCTGAGATCTGATAGAGGAGGAGAATTCACCTCTGACAAGTTTCTTGAGTATTGTGAAGAACATGGGATCAAAAGACAACTAAGTGCACCCTAACCCCTCAAAAAAATGGAATTCTAGAAAGGAGGAATAGGATAATACTTGACATAGCACGCACTATTATGATTGAAGGAAAAGTTGCACACACCTATTGGAGAGATGTAGTCAATAAAATTGTTTATACTATCAACAGAATTCAACTAAGACCAGGCACAAACAAAACACCTTATGAACTTTGGTTTGGTAATGTACCTAGATTAAAATACTTCAGAATCTTTGGAAGTGAATGGTACATCAAGAGAGATGATGGTGTTGGAAAATTTGATGCTAGAAGCGATGAAGGTATTTTTCTTGGTTACTCTACTAAGAGAAAACCTTACAAATGTTTCAATTTAAGGTTGAAGAAAAACGTTGAGAGTGCACATGTGAATATTGATGAGAATTTCATGATTCATGAAAGATATTATGAATATGCACCTGTGATTGAAGATGAACCCAGACCAATCAATAAAGACACAATTATTGAAGAAATATTTGACTGTATTGATGTATCATGCAATAACCCTGAACCAAGTCAAGAAGAATCACATATTACAAATGAGAGTGTCACACCTAAAATCTCAAAATACACATCTAAATACCACTCTAAATAAGATATCATTGGAGATCAGAGCAGTAAATTTTTGACAAGATCCTGAGCAAAAGGTTCAACCATTGATGAAGAGGTATGCTTACTTTCACAGATTGAACCCTTAAGTGTTGAAGATGCATGTAATGATTCAGATTGGCAAAGTGCAATGCAAGAAGAATTAGATCAAATAATGAAGAATGACACATGGGAACTGGTCCCTAGATATTGTGAAAATAACATGATTGGAACTAAGTGGATATTAAGAAATAAAATGAATGAAGATGGTACAGTGATAAGAAATAAAGAAAGATTGGTATGTAAAGGATATGGGCAATGAGAAGGAATTGACTATTCTGATACATTTGCACCTGTCAAAAAATTGGAAGCTATAAAGTTATGTTTAGCCAATGAAACATTCAAGAACTTCAAAGTATATTAGATGGATGTCAAGTCAGCTTTCCTGAACCGTGACTTGAAGGAATAAATCTACATAGAGCAGCCTGAAGGATTCAAACTTTCAGCCAAACCAGACATGGTATGCAGATTAAAGAAAGCCCTCTATGGACTTAAATAGGAACCAAGCGCATGGTATGAGAGACTTGATGGCTACTTAACAAAGATTGGATTAAAAAAGGGAGTATAAAATTGCAACTTATTCATCAGAGAGACACCTGAAGGTTTATTACTTGTTGCTATGTTTGTTAATGACATTATTTTTGGAGTTAATGACAAGCTTAGTGCAGAATTTTCAAAACAGATGCAGAGTGAATTTGAAATGAGCATGATTGGACCTATAAAATACTTTTTGTTATTAAATGTAAAGAAGACAGACATAGGTATATTCATAAATCAGTCTAGATATGTAAAAGATATATTAAAGACTTTCAAGATGGAAGATCGCAAGCCAGTAAGCACCCCCATGATAAGAGGAAGAAAGCTCTCTAAAGATGATTATTCCACAGCAGTTGACAAGACACTATACAAGTCTGTTATTGGAAAACTCATTAATCTCACTCAATCTAGACCTGATATTTCTAATGTAGATGGCATTGTTGGAAGATTTGAAGCTAAACCTAAACAAAATCACTTAATGGAAATAAAAAGAATATTCAGATACTTAAAGGGAACTATAGACTATGGTTTATGGTATCCTAACTCAGAGAATGTACAACTTCATGTGTATACTGATGTTGATTGGGCAGGTTGTGTTGATGATAGAAAGAGTACCTCAGGAGGAGAAGTATTCCTTGAAGATAGATTGGTCACTTGGACAACCAAGAAGTAGAATTGTATTTCTCACTCAACAACTGAGGCAGAATATGTAGCAGCACCATTGAATTGTTCTACAATTGTTTGGATCAAACAAATGATAAAATAATTTGGAATTCAGATTGATTATCCTATTGTTATTCACTGTGATAACACCTACACTATCATTATGTCAAATAACCTTGTGATGCATGCAAAGACAAAACACATTGAAATAAAATATCATTTTCTAAGAGAAAAAGTTGCAGACAAAGAAGTAAAGTTGGATTATGTGAGCACTAAAGATCAGTTAGCAGATATTTTTACAAAGCCTTTATCAAAAGATACTTTTGAGTATCTCAGGGAGAAGCTAGGATTAATTCCCTTTCCTGAGTTTGATTAGAATTTGTAGCAAGAGCATTAGTCATTGGTGACTGATGAATGGTTGACTACTCTACTTCTAGATTAGTACATGTGCTTAATGGTATTTGGCATCCTTTGCCATTGATGTCAAAGGGGGAGTATATAGTAAGGGGGAGCATATAGTCTTCAAAATAAAAACACAGTCAGAGGAGCTGCAGCAGTGAAGAGGAACCTTTGATAAGGATATTGAGAAGATTGTAAAAAGAAAGGAGACACTTTTGAATTGATGGTGTTTTTAATCATATTTTGCCATCAATGTCAAAGGGGGAGATTGTTGGAGATTTTCCTTTATGCAAATAGTTGACTGTATGTTTGTCATTGATGAAAACATATAGTATTTAGCAGTGAACTATATTCACCTTTCAGTATGGATACATAGAAGCCTTGCATGGTTGTTTTTATGTTTTAGACAAAGTCACTATACCATGTACACACACATAGATTCAAATGTTAATAAATAGTTGAGTTATGTTACTCTGTTTACCAGCCACAGTTTCAGAAGATTGTTTTCAGAAAGCTGACAGTAATTCTATTGATTCTTTAGTTGCATCTATCTATGGGATATGTGTGTTCAGATTCATGTTTAGTTATGAGTCTAAGTTAATTAACCAAAGGCGCTAATCATGTTTCATCTGATGCATGACGTTTGGATAATTTTGGTGGATCCAACTATGTGAAGCGATGCATCTATTCAGTTTGAGTTGTGTGGTTCTAATTATGTTGTGTGCTTGGTTTGGATGACTAGAGAAGAATTGAAGGGATTCCTAAAGCCAAAAAATATAATATCTTTTGGAGAAGATACTTATAGTAGTTCATTTGAAGATCACCAAGTGTGAATGATAAGAAAAGAGATAGAAAAAGGACATAACAGAATGCTGATTGTTTTGGGACAGTAAAGCAATTTCATTCATCAGTAAAAGATCTATGTGAAGAAGAAGTGAATGTATACAATTCATTGGAACTGATCAAGACAGAAGGTCTACTCAAACAGTTCTTTATCAGATATAGGATATATCTGTTTTACTGAAGGTTGCAGCCTTCATCATTTTAACAGTGAGCTTTTGGATAGTGAGTGCTCACCCCTAACAGGGTTACTTGTAAAAGACTCCTCACAGGTTCTGACCCTTAACCAAGTCACTGTACTTATTGCATTGTAAAGAACAATTCCTAACAAGTTTGTAATATCTTATAACAGGGATTATTATACTCAAGTACAGTTCTTTGTGGGTGCTAATTTCCTCCAGGGTTTTTACCTAGTTTGGTTTCCCCTTAATCAAAATTGTGGTTTTCTATTTTGTGGTATCTTGAATGTGTATGTGCTTAATGATATTCAATAATTAATTGGAGAAAAGAATTAAACTTTTGATAACTGATTCACCCCCCCNAACTGATTCCCCCCCCCCCCCCCCCTCTCAGTTATCCCTTGGGACTATTCCAACAAGTGCTCCTACACCAACTTCTTTAGAAGAGATTCCACCACAAGAATCTCCTCCTAAGCCCTTCGTTGAGAAAAGAGAAGTAGACGACAATGAAATATGATTCTGGAATGAGCTAGAAGCCTTTTGTTCTTCACTTGTTGAATGAACCGCAACTGTCCAAATGGGGATATCCACTGCATCCTAGGAGGAAGAAACACCAGTTTCCTAGCCGCAGGGACACATTGATGCATCTCCTATTGCAATTCATTTTACAATGATCCAGAGGTGCCCAATCAGGTATCATTTAGAACCATTTACTTATTAGTATTCCAAGATAATGCTCATGTCAGAGCATGAAGAGATTCTTATCAAATATTTTGAAACACCATCTCCAGTGATGTTAGAGGAAGTACCCAAGTTGAATCATAATGTTGTCTCCTCTGATGTATCACACCCAAGAAGGGTATTACCCACATTACCTTTCTTTGCCATAATTTACTAGAGCCATTAATTGTAAAGAAAAATCTAGGCCACAAGGGTGGCTATTTCCCAAACCCAGTAAATGGTTTCTTGTAAAACACTTTGGCTACTAGTTAGTGTAAATAGTTAGGTTTATTTGTAATTAGTGTGTCTTTTCTAATAAGCACTACTGTCAAGGTGACACTTCTCTCTCTCTCTCTCTCTCTCCCTCTCTCTCTCTCTCTCTCTCTCTCTCTCTCTCTTCAAAACCCATACGAGTTATGTAGAACTAAAATCATATGTTTTTAATTCTACAAAAGTTGATCGGGTTTTGAATAATTAAAAACAAATTCTTGCAAATTTAGCATACATTACATAGATGTATATACTTGTGTGTGTGTGTGTGTGTGTGTATATATATATATATATATATACATATATATATACATATATATATATACATACATATATATATACATACATACATATATATACATACATATATATATATATACATACATATATATATATATACATACATATATATATACATACATATATATATATATACATACATATATATATATATACATACATATATATATATATGTATATATATATATATGTATGTATATATATATATATATATATATGTATGTATGTATATATATATGTATGTATATGTATAGATATACATATATGTATATGTATATATACATATATGTATATATATATATATATGTATGTATACATATATATATTTACATAGATATATGTATATATCTATATATGAATGCCTCTCCTCGTTCCCTCTCTCTCATCTTCCTTCCCCCATCACAATCTATGTCTATTCTGAGCACTAATTATCCTCCTCTCTCTCTCTCTTTTCTCCTGGTTCCTCATAACCATATGAGCTATGTTGAACTAAAAGTATATGTTTTTAATTGTATAGAACCCGATTGTGTTTTGCATAATTAAAAAGATATGCTTGTAAACTTAGCATATACTACACACATTTATATACTTACTGTAGACACCCTAAAATGGACAGGCTTGCTACTTTACATTAAAAAAACTAATTTTCATGTATTAATTAATGGTTTTTTACTCATTATGTAATCATCTATTTTCCTCTAAATTCATTCCCTAAATCATCTAATCAAATTCCCAAAATAAATTAAATAATTAATTTTATTTAATTAATTAACCTTAATTGATTAATTACAATTAATTAATTAATTTAATTAAATTTCTTATAGTTTAAATTGAAGTATTTAAACTTACTAATTAAATTCTTGCAATTAAATTAAATTCATTTCATTCAATAAAGAAATTCTAAATCAAAAAGAATTCAATTATCTCACATGTTAAAAACTTTAATTACATAAATGAATTAAATATTTATTTATTTTCAAAGAGATAATCCTTATTCAGATCACATGGATTACTCGACCCATCTCTTGAGTTCACACAAGTAACTCCACCCACCTCTTCAGTTCTACAAGGTAACTCACAATTAGCTCTTTGGTCAACCAAACTCTATCTCCTCTCTCACAGTTGAAGAGGTGGAGTTTACTAATGGCTTGTCCAATTCCCTTTAATCTCAACTGTTCATCTCTCCATCTCTGGGATTGATCTCAACTGTTCATATCATCCTCAATTCCTATATAATAAACCCTTCATGCCCCTTTGACGGATCTAGGATTTCAAGCTCACATGCACCATTACTCTATTAGATTGGTTCTAGCATTCAAGTCATCTTGCGATCACACACACATTTCAATTATCAAATTCTTGACGCTCCCAAGTCATAGACGCCGCCCACACCAATACTAAGCATCAAAAATAACGGTTCAGAAGGAGTAGAGAGAGACAATAGAAGCTTCAAGCAATTGGGTTTGCATTCATTTGTTTTCTCTTATTTGCTTGTATATTTTATTGAGATGTTTGAGTATTCATTATTAGTAGTTTTTGTATTGATTTCCCCATTGCAAACTAGTGCTACTAACCCTCGTCATTGGAAATCAAAGGATCCACGAATCCAAATAGGCGTACATTTTGGTGAACCTGACGTGAAGTAAACAACCCAAATATCTCCTGCAGACAACAAACAAAATACTTTAGCCTCGTTTGTACGATTGCAAACCTCATTTTCCATCATTTTCTCAATATCTGTGTAATTTAAAAATTATTGATATTTTGCCACAATTGGTTAAACAGTGCCACAATTGACTGGTTTAATACCACAATTGATTACAGGCTTTCACATTTCTTTTATGTTGTCTTCTGAGTCTTTTTTTTCTTTCTCTGTGCCGCAAGTGTTGGTATTTCACCGTAATTATTTTTGGATTGCCACAATCAAACAAAATTTGTGGCAATTAACCAATCTAGACCATAATTGACTGTGTTTTTCCACATTCAGAAGTGCATTACCACAATCACTTGTAGTTTTCCATAATTGTCTGCTATTTACTACACTCGCCAGTGCACTACCACAATTGATTTAAGATTGCTAAATCTGAGTTCCAAACCTCTGTTTGTCTATCTGAAAATCTTATACTTTCTTTGTTTCTGTGCAGGACTAGAAGAATCACCGAGAATAGAGAAGGGTAAGCCTTTTTTAGTATCAATCATTGTTTTCAAAGTTACACTTGCTCTCATTTGCTTACATTTTCTTGGTGGTGCTAACTTGGCTAAACAAAGCAAACTAAAAGCAATTCACTTATCAATTTGAGGTTTACAAGGAAAATTGTATGCCAAACATCACAATCTCATATCTCTTGATTTGGTGCTTAAAATTAACGTGAGGATTAAAATTGAACAAAGGCAAAAAAATCTCTCAATTTGGTGCATTAAAACTGAACAAGCAATCAACACCTAATTTTGGGCTTAAAACTGAACACTTGTGCTTGTATGGTGGTTTATCTTAGCTCACATTTCAACTTTGGGGTTTAAGAAATTAACCTTGTGTCTTGAGTTTTGGGTGAACTTGCACAATCTGTTAGATTAAACACCTTTTTACTTTTGAGAAAGGCATGTTCGGGGAATGCGCTTCTTCCTCGAAGAATGACCTGAAACCGGTAATTCTTCCAATCGTTATATAACCAAGAAGAGAACCAAAGTTCCATTTTATATCTGGCCAAGCTCGGGCGAGGTGTGTTGATGATAGTCTAGATTGGGTAAATATCCCTAAGGAGCAAGCGTGGTCAACTAGGCTCTTAAGTGAGTCACACACATACAAATTGATTGGATAGACACCACAGACCCTTACTACAACCTTGTTAATTAGAGGACAAACCGATCTACCTCTGAACAAATACCTTATTATAGTGCAAGGGGTTTCATAATTTCCCCCCAAGATTCCCAACATATGTGTTCCAAGGTATTTGTGTAGTGAAAGAGATCTTTACTCCATGGAAACAATACCTGGCAACAGAAAAAACATAGGGGCCATGTCGTGGACCTTTCTATTCTAGTAGTGTGACAATTAGTGTGTGATCTAACAAACATTCAAACATTGGGCCTATAATATTGTATTTTGAATCCATTGACCTAGATTAATCTAATATTTCATTGTTGAGACCTCATGATAACATTGCAACTTTAAAAATTTGTAGAAAATACACATGTCATTCTTCATTCTTCAAAACACATTGTCTATTGTGCTTGTTCTTTGATCAGTTTCCAAAACGCAAAACAAACATCCAAACTGTCAAAATGAGTCAAACATGTTAAAGTCTAGGGTTGTCAACATCAAACTATCTTGCAAATTAGAAGCCTTGCTCTAGAAAATCAAAAATTGTGAGACAGTTAGTCCTATATTTAAGTCTTTTTGAGACTGTTTCCCCTTTGCCACAGTTGCCCGCATTTTGCAAAAATTGACAGAATTTTTCTGCAATCATCCTTTTTATTGCCATAATTGACCTGTTTATTACCACAATCGCTGATAGATTACCACAATTGACCAGTCACTTTACCGCAATCGGTGGACTTTTTCCACAATTGACAAAAGACTTTTTTAATACCTATTCTAACCTAAAACCTTGAAAATACTCTGCATTTTATATCAAAGACCAGTGTCTATCCCAGAAAAATGTGATGAACATTATGTGAATCTCTAAACATTAAAGATCGTCCCTTCTTTGAAAAGCATGATTATTTTCCAAACATTGTTATTTTGAAATTTTAGACTCAAAATATCTTGATCCTATCATCTCAAATATCATCATTATCTCTATCAATGACTTTGTCCCAAGAAAAGGTCGACAAATCTTATTCTTACATCATCAAAAACTTTGAGATCAAGATAAATCAACATCTGTCCTTAGAATTACCCTTGTCCAAACATAACTCAAACTTTCCTAGAAAGGTTATCCTTATCTATTTTCTTTATATCACTTTTTTTAGTCACAAAATCTGCACCACACTATATCTCAAACACCTCATGGAGGGCCTTACACAAGGTCAAAGGCTAGAACACAACCTGATGAGTCATATATCAATAGATTCCCTGCTTGGGAAATAGAGCAAGAGGATGATCTTTTCACAAATACCATTTCTTCTCTATTCATTGAGAATCCCCGTGGGTTAGCTTTGTTCCAAAATGTCACAGAAGAGTTTCTCGAGGATATAGAGAAAGACACCTATTCCACGCAAGTGGTTGACGTTGTTGTATAGAGGAACCCCAAAAAAATTTTAGCCATGCTGATAAAGAACAGAGTCAAACTCCCCACTGAATTTAGTGTGTCAACCATATGGCCCAAAAACCCTCTCGTGGTTCAAAATACTACTCACCCCTCTCAAACACTACATGTGGTTTCTCAAATCTTCCCACCCTTGAAAACACCAACATTGGCATAGACGATACCCAATCAAACCAACTACACAAACCAAGCAAGAACATCTTCCACACAAAGCATGACATGCTCCCAACTTAGTGCACCCATGGTCACTAGTATGCCTCCACCCTCAGCCTTATGGGATGGCCAATCAAGCTCGCATTCTATGCCTTCTATCCCACCAACAAGTAGTTACCTTTTTTCCACCATGCCACTACTGTATTCAATCCCTACTAGCCTTGGGGTCAACACATCATTCCCATAGGGATCCATCTCTGCAGGTCTGACTTTTAGCCAATGCCCACCCAAGGTTATGCCTTTGCTCACCCAGCAACAACCTTAACCTTGGCAACAATAACCCCAGCTTCAGCAACAAAAACCTCAACCCCAGTAGTAGCAACCCTAGCTTCAGTAGAAACAACCTCAACCCCATAGAAGAAACCCATGCTTCAGCAGCAACAACCTCAACCCCAGCAACATCAACCCCAACTTCAGCAACAATAATATCCCCAACCCCAACAAAAAATATAGCAGAACCAACCTTGGGCCACTCACGTGCCCCTATTTCAGAATCATGTGTTGGGAAATCAATATCAAGTCCCAAGGACAAGGTCCTATGTTCTTACTCAAGGGATGGAGAGGTGCAGCCTCATACCTACTACAACACCAAGGTACAACATCACACATCATCCTCAGTCTCAAACAGACATGCTGATCCAACAAGTACAGAACCTTCAAACCCAAATGATGGATATGCAAAATCAAGGGCAAACTAAATCCTACACCACAGAGGATTTATACCCATACCTCTTTGATCACTCTCTTCATATGTCTCCATTTCCAACTCACTTCTCGGTACCAAAATTTGACAAATATAGGGGCAATACCAACCCTATTGAGCATATCCAAGAATTATTTGCTAGTTCCGTTGAATTCGCACATGATGAGACATACTTAATGTGACTATTCCCACAAAGCTTAGCTGGACCAGAAATGGAATGGTTCTCACATCTACCTCATGGCATTCTATCTTGGGGTGAATTGGCCAAAAAGTTCATCGCTCACTTCCTTCATAACATCGAGCGCAAGGTTAGCATCAAGGACCTTTGTGATATCAAACAAAAACATGGAGATTATTTTGTAAAATTACTACAGAGATGGAGGAATAATGCAAATAGAATAATGTATGATGTACCTGAGAAAGACCTAATAGTCATGTTCATTGACAATCTAATTCCAGACATATCATTTACAACAGAATTGCAGTTAGCTCTGAACTTTACACAAATCATCAAACAAGGAGTTCATTGAGAGAAGAACTTTGTCAAATGAGGTTTCCTTGTAGATCCTACCCAAATGAATACAAAAAATACTACAACAGACAAAGCTAAGTGGTGGAAAAAAACAAAAATGTCACAAGCGATGGTGTCCTTGATATAAAAAAAAAAGTCAACTATGCACAACCCAAAGTGTCACTTCAAGTTGCACCTATGGCCAACCAACAACCTACAATGCCCAATACAAAAGCATACACTCAAACTCAACCTCCCCCTATCCAATCAGTCGCTATTTCAAAGAGTCAATAATAGGCTCAACAAAAACCATGGTTTTAGTTCCAACGACAAGACTTCACACCATTAGGAGACTCGATAGAATCAGCTTTACGAAAGCTGATACAATCCAACAATATCACTCTCCTAAAAATCAGGGAATATGAGCATGGGGAAATCAAACCAAGGTGGTACAATGATAATGATTTCTACGAGTTTCATCAGGTGAAGGGACACAAAACACCCAATTGTTACCGATTGAAACACGCTATCCAAGATGTGATTGACACAGGGGTCAACAATGTAACAAATACCCAAACCAAAGGAACAACTAATCATACGATATTTAATGACACATTTCATGATCACAATAAAGGGAAAACCTTTGGGTCTAGTGGATAGTCAAAAATGTTCAACTAAACTTATGCCAATAGTGATAACACTATCAATTGCCTAAATCCTTCAGATAGCCATGTGGCTACAATCACTATCATAGACCAAGGTAAAAAAATGTGTTGTAACCATGCATCATAAAAGAGTTGTCTTGCAAGGAGAACCTTCCTTGTCTTCTACACCAGTCAACACTCAAGCAACCTCAGGTCCACAGACAACCCTAATGGATCAGCTAAAGCGCATGCCTGCCCAAATCTCCATGTTTGACCTCTTGTGCATATCTTTGCATCATAAACAAACACTTGACCAAGCCCTTCATAAAGCAGTTGTCCCAAGGGACATAACACCTAAGAGATTTCAAACTATAGTTAACCTTATAGCAGCCAACAAAAATGCAATATTCATAGACCGTGACGTGTCACTACACAAACCCTTGCATAATGATCCCTTGCACTTGCTTGATCAAGTCCACAAAAGAGCAATTTGTAGAGTCCTTGTTTATGGTGGGGCTAGATTAAACATTTGTACTTTAATTTAATTAAGCAATTAGGCTACCCAGAGTCTAGTATTGATGTAACAAGGAGGATCAATATCAGAGCCTATGATAAAGAAGAAAGATCCTCCAAAGGTATTATCTTTCTACATGTCTGGATTGGTCTGGTTGTCAAGAACACTCCCTTCCAGATCCTAGACCTAGAGTTAGGATACAACATGTTACAAGGGAGACCATGGATACATGAGATGCAAGTTGTACCTTCAACATATCATCAATGCATCAAGTTGCCACAGCAGGGGGAAGAAATCATCATTGAGGGAGATCCAAATCCTTTCCAATATTGTAATGCGGTCCAAACCAACACTGACATCAAGGTTTCATTGAACCAAGAGGCAAGTATCCTGTCTGCATAAAACTCAATTTCCAAAGATATCATAAGAAAAGTGGGAAAAATATCCATTGCTGACAAGAGATGTGGTGAATACAGCTATGAGGAAGATTTCACTATCAAAAATATGCCTTAGAGCCCAAGAACATATGGCATGCCACAACCATTTATTACAATAGAAACCCCAAAGCCTATTCTGTTTAGGTGTCCACCCACAACATTTGTCAGATAGGGAGACATTGTAGAAGAAAACCCATTTGATCCAGATATCAATACATGGTTGTACCAAGATCCACAAGAGACACTCCAACAACCCCTACCCATATCAAACTATAGAACTGGCTATACAATGCTGAAAATATTTGGGTATGATGGTACAAGTTGTCTCGAGGTAAGAATACAAGGCTTAATGGAATTGTATCTCCCATCAACCCAAAGAAACAAGAGATTGTTAGGCTATGGGAAAGAAAGAACCATTCCTATCACTTGACACAACCAAGAGGTATATCAGATTTGAGAGATATTGTTGGTGAAGAGAAAAAAAGTGCTAAAGTAGAAGAATTTGCAAAATTTATGAAGACATTGCATGAAGATGTAAAATAGAAACTGGAGAAAAGTAATCAGAAATACAAAGATGATGCAGACATATCAAGAAGACATAAAACATTTGAAGTTGGTGATTTTGTAATGGTTCATTTGAAGAAAGGAAGATTTCTTGTTGGAACATATGGTAAACTAAAGATGAAGAAATTTGGTCCTTGCAAAATATTGAGAAGATTTTACAGTGGAAATGCTTATGAAGTTGAACTACCTGATGACATGGATATATCACGTATATTCAATATTTAAGACTTGTATGAATATCATGAACCTGATGAAGAAGTTATAGTACCATGTGATTATCCTAAGAAGAAGATAGAGGAAGTTGAAAGGATTTTGAAACAAAAAGTTGGCAGAAGCACAAGAGGAAAGGAATACATGGAATATCTGGTAAAATGGAAGAACAAACCGATTAAGGACTCATCTTGGATTCCTCAATCTAAGTTGGATTCATTTTAGTTTGGACCTAATACATGATTTGGCGAATCATTTCTATTTACCCCAGGTGTCTAATGCATGAGCATCTTGGGTCATTGGCAATCCTACACAACCAAAATGATGTTTTCTTTAGTTCTTTAGTTTTTTCTCTGTCACTTGGGTTTTGTTGCTCAGGCATGCTTGTCTTCTGTTTCTTGGTCATACTTTACCAATGGGTTTCAATGATGTCCTTACCGATAGGTTTTCTGATGCTCAGTTATGCCTTACTGACAGTTGCTGATTTTTGGTGTTCTCTGCCCGAGA
This sequence comes from Thuja plicata, assembly GCA_018584345.1. Classification (NCBI taxonomy): domain Eukaryota; kingdom Viridiplantae; phylum Streptophyta; class Pinopsida; order Cupressales; family Cupressaceae; genus Thuja; species Thuja plicata. Next base: position 3,706,707 of record MU225116.1, read on the forward strand.
TGCTTATTTTGGAAGTTGGGTCTTCAGACGACTTCTTCAATTAATTTATGTTGCTGAATTGATTTGGGATCTCTCATTGGGATCTGTGTGGACCTAAATATGGGTCTCTCTAATGAATTGGAGCATCAAATTCTTTGGTGGAATCTTGTATATTTCCCTTTGTATGTTGTTAGTTTAGGGATATCAATTCTTAGAGCAAGAAGGAAAATGTTTAGATATTGAGATCGAAGGTCTGTGATCTTTGTTGTATGAAGATCTTATTGTAATTCATTGAATATATGGCCAAAATTGGGAAGGTGTTACATCCTGGCATGTTATTATTTTGATAAGTTAATATAAAGGATCTATGTGTTTTCTTCTCTAACTATGTTGTTTTGCTTCCGCATTGGTTCTGCAAGGTGGTTTGGTAGCTAGGTGAGCCCTTGGACCCTTCTCCTTTCCCTCCTTGCATCAGTTTTAGTATGTTATCTGAGATTGTGTAAGTGAGTCCTTAGTTGCGGTATTTTTCTATTGTTTCTATTATTATGGAAGGTTATATCACATGTGTTGAATTTAACTTTTCTATCACAATGTTTTTTATGGAGAACTAAGTTGGTTATGTTGGAATGGACTTAAGCTGGGTAAAATGCTAAATTAGTCGGTGACAGACAATAAATGATTTGATTTTTACTTTAGATCGGTGAAGTATTGGATGGAGCGGTCACATGATATATTTTTATACATTATCAAGATATTGTATTTACGAGTGCAAACCATAATGTTAACTGGCGTATCTAGTTTAATTGACTAGAATTCGTGTTAACAGAATGAACAGGTAAAAAAGAAAATGTTCTTGAAAAGGCTATGAAGATTTGTGGATCAATGATGAAATTCGTTATGACTAAAGGATTGGTGATTATTTTTTGTTAAGATAGAAGGTATTTAGGTGATTTATGGGAATAATTTAACAATACATTGATCGAGGTATATGTTTGAGGAAGATTCTTCAAGAAGTTTCTTTTTTGGTCAAACAAGGTTTTTGAAATGGCTCAACTACCAGTGAAAATTAAAATGGAAGCCAACACGATCAACAGAAAATACTTTTTGAGTGTCTAGATATATAGTATCTTACCTAGAACGATATGAATAGTTCACATTTCATATATAAGGTTTTTTGTAAGTTGGTGGAGGTAATTCTATATAATAGAATAGTTGAAGAACAAAAAAAGAGAGACAGCTGATTGCGAATTGCTAAAGGATTTGAAGAAAGAGAAAGAAATTCAATGAAGTGTGATCGAGTTGAGGAAGAGAATATAGTATGGTGATGTATCTTAGATCTTAAAAGGATCTGATCATGCATAGGTAGTGCAGTTTTAGCATATCATTTTCATATGTTGCTTTCTCATCATTGTAAAAGTAAAATCTGGTAATAGGGTGGATCCTAACAGATCTTTTAATGTAAATCCTCCAACAAGGTGACACATTATATTGTGTTTAAAGTCCTGTAACAAGGCTACTCCTAATAGGGTAAAGATCCTAATAGGTCTTAGGCAAATCCCTTAACCGACTAACACCTAACAATGTTTTGTAAACCATTAACAGGGTAAGCTCCTCACAGGGCGTATTCCAGAAGAGTACAAATTTTGTGGGTATCATCTCAGACCGTGGTTTTTTCCTAGTTGGGTTTCAATGAGATAAATATTTTATTTACATTGTTTGATTGATTACTTATGGATTTATGCATGAAAGTTTACTTATGCTAGTTACATGTTGTGGTGAATGAAGTTTAAAGAAGTTGAATTGGTAAATATTGTGTGGATTACTGATTCACCCCTCCCCTCTAAGTAATCATACCTATATTAATAATTAGTATCAAAGGTAAGTCTCTTGACTCTAAAGGCTTAACAACATAAGTAGATCCAAAGATGTATAAGAAGGAAGCACCCAATTTATCTAAAGAAAACTTCTCTACATGTGTAAGCATGATGAAGCTACATCTGTCTAGAATTGAAGAACAAACATTAGATCATCTTACAACCAAGTATGCTCAACCTTCTCTAACCCTAACTCCTGAGGAAATAAAAATTAAAAATGTAACATAACTCTGTTATGATAGAAATTGCAAGTGCTTTGAGTGATGCTGAGTTTGTGGATATTAGAGAAATGGATAATGCAAAAGGTATGTGGGATAAGCTAGAAAAATTCCTTTGTAGTTATGCTCATGTTCAGAAAGAAAAAGTAGACAGCCTAAGAGGAAAGTATAATGAAATGAGAATGTCGGAAGGAGAAAATATTGGTCAATATAGAAAAAGGTTAAAGAAAGTTCTCTCTTTTATCAAAGGAGTTGGTGGCCAACATGATGATGATGATATGGTAAGAAAAGTCTTTAGAACCCTTCTACCACAATATGCTATTATTTTATCCATTATACAAGAATTGAGATCTATCAGTCCTATGAATGCGACTCTAGATTCTTTTATTGGAAAAATTACTTCTTTTGAGTTGATTAATTTTGATAATAGTATTCCTAGAGTAGAGTGAGCTTTCAAAGCTTCCCTAACCATTGGTACAAAAAGGAAATGAAAGGAAGTATCTAAAAGTTCTGAAGGAAAATATGATTATGATTATATCCTATATGAGGAAAGATAGAAAGAAGAGTTGGAAGAACTTCTAGCAAGGATATTATCTAGAGGAAAAGGAAAGTATCAAGGTAAACTACCCTTGAATTTTATTTCATGCAATAAAATTTGTCGTATAGCATCTAGATGTCGTGACAGTGATAGAAAAGACATGTTTAAGATATTAAGGAACTTTAAAGAGAAGAGTAAGAAATCATGCTACCCAGCAGAAGATGGAGTGATAGATGAAGAAGATCCCTCAACCGGTGAATATGGAGACATTGAGGAGACAACATTAATTTCAAGTGTGAATTACAATGGTGATTGGATGATAGATAGTGGGTGCACACATCACATAACTGATGATAAAAGAAAATTTGTTTCATTAGACAAATGTGATTATGGTGCAATCAGATTTGGTAATGATTCACCATGTGTAGTAAGAGGTAAAGGTTCTATAACACTTAATGACACTATCAATTGTGATGATGTTTATTGGGCTCACAGATTGAAGTACAATTTGAGTGTTTCTCACTTGAATAACAAAGGCTTTAGGTTGAAATTTAGTAAGGCTATGTGCAGAATCCTAGGAACTTATGGATATTTGATTGCTACTGGTAAACACACTAGAGGTAACTTATTCTAATTTAATTCTACTAGTAAACATTGATTGATGGCTAAGGTTGAAGATAGTTGGCTATGGCACAAAAGAATTTTTCATGTTAATTTTGAAAATATAATAAAGGTCAGTAAGAAAAATGTGTTAGAGGTATGCCTATTCTGGATAAGAATGAAAATTCTATGTTTAAATAATTTTAGTTGGGAAAAATAACTAGGTCTAGTTTCACAAGTAAGGTTTATTCATGTCAAAACATTCTTAACCTTGTTCGCACTGACTTGTGTGGACCGATAAGAATAAATAGTTACTATGGAGATAAGTACTTTATCTTATTTGTTGATGATTATTCAAGGATGATGTATGTTATGTGTCTAAATGATAAATCTGATGCATTCTATATGTTTAAGGTGTGTAAGGAAAGAGTTGAGAAAGAAATAGTTAAATCACTAAATTGTCTTAGATCTGATAGAGGAGGTGAGTTTACTTCACATGAGTTTATAACTTTATGTGAAGAACATGGAATGAAGAGAGAAATGTCTACACCTAGAACACCTCAACAAAATGGAATTGTTGAGCGAAGAAATGTATCAATAATTGATTGTGCAAGGACAATGTAGATACAAAAGGAAGTCACTCAAAAATTTTGGAGAGAAGTTATGAGAGTTTTTTGTTATACTTTGAATCGCATACAACACAAGAAAGGTATGAGAAAAAACACCTTATGAGCTATGGTATGGTCACACACCTAATGTCAATTACTTCAAAAATTTTGGAATCAAATATTATATAAAGAAGGATGATCAAAATGGAAAATTTGATTCTAAAAGTGATGAAGGAATATTTATTTTCTATTATAGTAGAAGAAAAGCATATAAGTGTTTGATAAAGAATACTAACAAGATGATTGAGATTGAAAATTTTAGAATTGATGAATTCACTGAAAATAATGAAGAGGACAACAAGAAGGAACTGAAATATTATGATAGATATGTTAATGTTAATTGGTGGAGTAAGAAATAGTGTTACATGAGACTGTAGTGATGAATGAAGCACAACCGGTGACTAATGATGAAGGTAACCAAAGAAAAAAATGGGTACTCCCAAGGTATGTGAAACTCAATCATAATCAAGACCAAATTATTAGAGATAAAAATGTTGGAATAATGATAAGGAGCAAGATAAGAGAAAACACTTTTCTAAAATCTAAACTTGAACCTAAAATAGTGAAAGATGCTTTGGATAATGATTATTGGATTTTGTCTATGAAAGAAGAATTAGAACAATTAGAAAAGAATAACACTTGGACACTAGTACCCAGACCTACTGACAAGAATGTTATAGGTACTAAATGGGTTTTCAGAAATAAGCTAAATGAGAAAGTGAAGTGATTAGAAATAAGGCAAGTCTAGTTCAGAAAGGTTTTGTGCAAGAAGGACTAGATTATGGAGAAGTGTTTGCACCTATTGAAAGACTTGAAGTTGTAAGGATATTGTTAGCATATGCTTCCTACAAAGGATTTAAGATATATCAAATGCATGTAAGATATGCATTTTTGAATGGTGTATTAGAAGAAGAGGTATACATTGAACAACTAGAAGGATTTACAACTGAGAAAGGTAAATATATGGTACGTAAATTGCATGCATATCTTATCAAGATTGGTTTTACAAGAACTAGTGACAATAGCAATGTATATCTAAAATCTGAAAGTGAAGACATAACATTAATTTCTAAAAAATTTGTTGATGACATAATATTTTGTGGAATGAAGCATTGAGTAGGTCATTTGCAAAAGAAATGAGAAAGGAATTTGAAATGTCTATGATAGGAGAAATCAAATTATTTATTAGAATTCAAGTACAATAGAAGAATAAAGGAATATACATAAGTCAATCAAAATATGTGAATGAGATTCTGAAAACTTTTGGCATGGAGGATTCAAAACCAGTGAGAACACCTATGATCACAGGCTCTAATTTATCTAAGGAAGATGAATAAAAAGAGGCAAATGAAAATTTGCATAGGTCCATGATTGGTAAACTACAATATGTTGTGCACAATATACTAGATATTGCACATGCATTTGGCATTGTTTCAAGGTTTTCATCTAATCCAAAGGACTCACATTTGGTTGCAATAAAGAGGATCTTCATATATCTCAAAGGAACTAAAGATTATGGTTTATGGTATGGCAAGAGTGGAAATTTTTCTTTGAATGTATACACTGATGTTGATTAGGAAGGAAATGTTGATGATGGAAAAATTACAAGTGGTGGAGCATTCTTTCATGGTGAAAGATTAGTCTCCTTGACTAGCAGGAAACGTAATTGTATTTATCATCTATTGCAGAAGCATAATATATTGTTGATGCTCTTAACTATCAACAAGAAGTATGGATAAAATAGATTCTTGAAGGAAGTCATGAGAAAGTAATAGAACATATTGTTATCTATTGTGATAATACTAGTACAATAAATATTTCTAAGAATCTAGTGATGCACTTTAAGACAAAACATATTGCAATAAAATATCATTTTTTGAGAGAGAAGGTATAAGAGAAGGAAGTAAGGCTTGATTATGTGCCTACTAAAGAATAAGTTTCTGATATATTCATCAAGCCAATACCAAAGGATACATTTTAATATCTTAGAAGTATATTATGGGTTATTCCCTTATCTAAATTAAATTAGAGGATGATGCTACTTGCATCAATTCATTTGTATTTATCAGAATATCATATGTATGAGTTGGTGAAGTGTTAGACAAATCCTAGACGGATAAGTCTTACATTTTATGTTTGAATAATTAAACAAACATGAAAGATTTGGTAAAGTGTACTCAAAGGTGATCGAATGATTTGATACCTTTGGCATTTTTGTTAAAAGAGGAGAATGTGTATTCGGAAAATAGAAAAGATACAAGTGGAAAAATTGTAGAAGATATGAAGTGTTGAATAAGACAAGAAGTGTTGCCATCAATGCCAAAGGGGGATATTATTATCATAAATAATGCACCATCGCTAAGCGATGCATTGATGAAGTTTGATACATATTTGATGACATGTGAATCAGTTATTTGGTTGTCATTGATGTCAACTACTTGACTTGATGTTTTTGTATGTTATCCGATATTGTATAAGTGAATCCTGAGTTGCGGTATTTTTATAGTGTTGCTACTATTATGGAAGGTTATATAATGTGTTTTTATGTTAACTTTTCCATCACGAGGTTTATTATGGATAATTAAGTTGGTTATGTTTGAATGGACTTAAACTACGTAGAATGCCAAATTAATCATTGACAAACAATAAATGATTTTATTGTTACTTCTAATCGGTGAAGTATTGGATGAAGCGGTCACATGATATCTTTTTATACATTTTCAAGACATTGTATGTGTGAGCATGAACCATAATGTTAACCGATGCATCTTGTCTAGTTGACAAGAATCTGTGTTAACAAAATGAACAGGCAAACAAGAAAGTGTTCTTGAACAGGCTATGAAGATTTGTGGATCGGTGATGAAATTTGTTATGAATAAAGGATCGGTGATGAAATTTTTTATGACCTATATTTTTTTTTAAGATGGAAGGTATTTAGGTGATTTATGGGATTCATTTGACATCACATTGATTGAGGTATATGTTAGATGAATCTTCTTTAGGAAGTTTCTTTTTTTGGTCAAACAAGGTTTTTGAATTGGTTCAACTAGCAATGAAAAAAAATAAGGGAAGTCGATGCGATCAGAGGGATTTTTTTTTAGTGTCTAGATACATTGTATCTTACCTAGAATTATCTGAACAATTCATATCTTAGATCTAGGGTTTTTTGTAAGTCAGTGGAGGTAATTTTATGTAATAGAACAATTGAAGATAAAAAAGAGAGATAACACTGATTGCAAATTGCTAAAGGATTTGAAGACAGAGAAAGAAAGCGAATGAAGTGTGATTGAGATGAGAAAGATAATAGAGTATGGTGATGTATCTGAGAGCTTAAAAGGATGTTTTCATGTAGAGGTAGTGTAGTTTTAACAAATAATTTTCATCTGATGATTTCTAATCATTATAATAGTAAAATACCCTAACAGGGTGGATCCTAACAGATCTTTTATTGTAAATCCTCTAACAAGGTGAAACATTAGATTGTGTTTAAATTCCTCTAACAAGGCTGCTCTTAACAAGGTAAAGATCATAATATTTCTTAGGCAAATTACTTAATCGTGTAACACGTAACAGTGTTTTGTAAACCTTTAACAGGATAAGCTCCTCACATGGCATATTCCAGAAGAGTAAAAATTTTGTGGGTATCATCTCACACCATGGTTTTTTCCCATTTGGGTTTCCACAAGATAAATATGGTGTTTACATTGTGTGATTAATTACTTATTGATGTATGCATTGAAGTTTACTTATGTTAGTTACATGTTATGGTGAATAAAGTTTAAAGAAGTTGAACTGCTGAATTTTGTGTGGATTACTGATTCGTCCCTCCCTTCTCAGTAATCAGACTTGTATTAACATTCTATTCAACCAGTAGAACACCCTTGCATTCTTTAATTGTGAGTTGCAATTGTCTGACCATATTATGTGTTGGTTGTATCCTATATCTCTTTCCCTCAAACTATCATTGAAAATTGTAAAGCATCCTTGCACAAACTCTGACGAATGAGAACTATCATCACTAATATAGAAGTGATACTCTCTTATAATATTCTCATCCTCCTCAATTTTATTATATGCATGCATGAATGTTATGTGTACAAAAAATTTAACTTGTGTAGAATGGTAATACATAGGTTGCACTTCATTTTGAGGTTTTAGTGTATAATTCTCATCAAAATCAATGACAAAGACAATAGTACCAAGGGGAGAAGTGTGCTTACATAACTTAAATTTCTCATCTAACCACTTAGCTCTATTTTTGTGACCTATGTAGTCATAAACTAGTTTCTCTGAAAAATCTTCATTAAATCAACTATGCATTTATCCCTTTTCACTAACTCGTACCTCTTCATTTCTTTTCCATATTTAACACCCTATGTGACTGACTTGTATTTTTTAAAAGAAACTAAGTTCTTACCAATTTCATGTCTGTTATCTATATGTAGGCATCTATGCAACTATTGCAAACTACCACATGTAGGACAAAAACCTTTCAAACATATCATCTTATAATACATGCAACCATCATCTTGTTTACTTAATACACTTAAAATAAATTGTGTTGGTGACTTAGGAGTTTCTTATATATATATATATATATATATAAGTGTACACCTATTTGGATTCATGGTTCCTTCACTTTCTAACGACGAGGGTTAGTAGAACCGGTTTGCAATGGGGAAATCAATACAAAAACTACTAATAATGAATACTTAAATGTATCAATAAAATATACAAGAAAATAAGAGAAAAGAAATGAATGAAAACCCAATTGCTTGAAGCTTCTATTGTCTCTCTCTACTCCTTTCAAAATGTTGTTTTTGATGCTCAGTATTTGTGTGGGTAGTGTCTATGACTTCGGAGCATAGAGAATTTGATAATTGAAATGTGTGTCATCAAAAGATGACTTGAATGCTAGAACCAATCTGACAGAGTAATAACGTATGTGAGCTTGAAATTGTAACATATAAAATAGATGTTACCAAAATGTAAATAGGTGGAAAGGGATAAGGTGGTTTGATTGTTAATTATTATTTGATTTTCTTAGAGTATGTTGATTTCCTTAACCCTACCTTACATTTAATTGAATTTTATTGATTGTGTATTGCAATTGTGATTAGGGAGAAGATAAGATGCTCCTCTTTTATCCTCAAATGCACAAATGGGAGATCCAAGTTGATCAGCCCAAAGGAAGGGCTAATGCACAAATGAATCACCTATTTGGAAAGGAGAATAACAAGAAGGATATCTTAAATTATGTTAATTATATGTATAATTATGATATATGATAGTAATTGAAGAAATAGGAGAAGTGTACTAACCTTAAAGAATTATAAATCAAAGAATGCTATTTTCTAAGGTCTCTACTCTGTTTCTAGAAAAATTGAAGTATGATCCAGAACCGGAACATAGAGACGAACAAAACCAAGAAATCTTTTTCCGATCTGACACTATATTTTGGAAAAGGTTGACCTTTAACCACAAATGTTAACCATGACCCAATAATGTCAACCTTGACCTACACAGGTCCAATAGAAAATCTGTTCGCGGATCCCGATAGTTCGCTGAAAAGGGTATCCAGATCTGAGTTCAAATCTTCAATCCTGAACCTATACCTGTAAGAAAAGGAGATTTGTTTGTAGGGGGGAGGGGTTTGTCTTACTCAAACCCTGATTTAGGAATTAACCTTAAAATCAATAGAGTACAGAATGCTAGCAAGTAGTAGAATTGAATCTAACAATGAAGCTATGATATTCAATAGACATGTATTTGTAATTCAAATGTAAGCAAATATGTAAGTATGAAAGCATGGACTTTAGAAACCACAAACCTCCATGATTGTATGCTTTAAATCCACCTTCAAGAGAGGATGAAAGAGTCTTGAGGATGCCAAAGGATCTTGAAGGAAGATCACACCACCATGATGGCTAGATCTAGGGCTTGAATGATGAATCTTGAATGTTTGCACCTAATCCCTTCAAAGGATTGAGAGCTTGAATCCTTGATCTTCAATGGAGAACTTGAATGCTTGAGAAGAAGACTTGAACACCTTGAGAGCTTGAAAATATGTAGAACAATGGATGCTTGAACAAAATCTTGGTTAGAGCTTTTTTGCACTTGGAAGACTTAGAGAAAATGAGAGAGAAAGGCTTCCTTTTATATGAAACTAGGGCATAATATTCTAAGGAGGCCGAAATAGGAGAATTAAATTCCAATTAGACCCATGCCCTTAGAAGAGGACCTATATTAAATATAATTTAGGATTTTCCACTTTGGAACCCAAAACAGTTGACCCGGAAGTGAGAAATAACTTTTTGCAAAGACCGACATCTGGAAACTATGGGACCCTAAGATTTGAACCCCAGGTCAAGGTCAAGGTCAACCTTGACCTAGGTTAGGGTTGAGGTTGACATAGACCCAAAAGGTCAACCCTGACCCTGAGGTCAAAGACCTCATATCTACAGTCCAGGATGCCAAAAACTAGATGGAAAGAAGTGGAAAGAGAGGCAGAACAGGGGGAAAGCCAGGTCAAGGTTAGGAACCCCTTCCAGTTTCTTGATATGACCCAAAAATACCTACTTGAAAGGCTAAACCAATCTACCAAAGAAGTGCTTCCATTTTCTGACTATACATTTAGCCCCCACTTTAGCGGGAGTATAGAAATAAAACATGCTCATGGTAAAGTTAGAAGAAAGACACTGGTGGATCACAATGAAGTAGAATATCAATAAGTCAAGGACATGAGCCCCTAGACCAAGGTTTCTAACTCAACATACATGCATAAAGATATGAAAGTAAAGAACAGTCAAACATAGAAAACATATATGACTACATAAGTAAGACAAGGACAACACCATAGATAACATAGCTTCATGATCTAATCCTACTAGCATGAAAGTGATTACCTCACCTAGTAAGATGCCCACCTTACTATGAATCACCAAGGAGGGAGAGCCCCTAACAGTTTCACCCATAAACTATGCTTGTAATTGTAAATGCGTCTTCTGATGGCTTTTAAAATATCCATAGATCCACATTCTTGTATCACTATGGAATATAACATGTGTGTCCATTCAAGATTTAGAAACTTATGTGCATTACCTTTCAAGGATTTAGAATATTTCAAAATAAAAGGGTGCGTATCTCTTCAGGATTTAGCAACTTGTGCACATTACTTTCTGAGGATTTAGAAAAAATAAAAATAAAAATGTGTGTCTCTTCAGGATTTAGCAACTTATGTGAGTTACCTTCCAAGGATTTATCATGTTGTAAAATGTAAATTAATGTAAACTATATTACAAGGGAGACCCTATATATTCCCCCCTCCTTATCATGACTACCCACTAGGCAGGATAAGGAAGAGAAAAGAGGATACCTACTTCATAAGGTAAGGAGATATCCAGCTTAACAACAATGTATACCATATTCTTGGTGAAGAGCCTTGACCCTTACATCCAAGAACATAGATAATCATGAAATTGATGTCACTTATGGAAAAAGGATCCTCAAAAGGGAAGATATCTTATCAATAAGACCCTCAACATATAGGAGTGCTTAGGATAAAATGTCATCTTCAAAAGAAAGAAGGACTAGAGATTCAATCAACAAGCCCCCTGTAATCAAGAGCAAGAGGAATCTTAGGATGAAGGCATCAAACTCTAACCCAAAGTAAGAGCAAGAGTTTATCAAGAGCATAGTTTGCAAAATAAAGAAGAGGTGATGACCTAGGACAATCACCTCTCATATAAGAGGGTATCCATAGTCAAAAACATATATCTTTATAAGGAAATAATGTTATATGATAAACAAATGCCACTAAGCTAAGGAAAGTAGATCCTTAGATAGAGGAAGAAGGAAAATACCTTGCCCCCCAGGGGTGAAAGCAAGGGATATATAAAATTATATCAAGAGATGTTGTTGTAGAAAAGAGATATCATGCAAGAAGTGAAAAAGTAACCCTTGTGAGGGATAACACGCTATTCAGTTTCCAAGGTGAGAGATTTATCAACCATGGAAACCCAATGTCAAACAATGAAATAGGTTATAATCAAAGACATAGATCCTTAATGCAAACCAGAATTTTCATGTATGATTGGATATCACATAATAGATAGATACTGCTTAACCAAGGAAAATGGGATCCTGGAAAGATAGAAGAGAAGGAGATGGCATCCTTGCCCCCCAATCGTAGGAACAAGGATGAAAGGGGACCTATTATATCACTCACAATACTATGCAAGAAAACGAGCCCCCAAAGATTAGGCTAACATTGTTTACATAATATGGAGTTCCATAATAGGAACATAAATGTTATTTAGAGAAAATAGGATTGAAATATAACTCATTGCCACATGATATATAAATAGCTTTACTATCAATGAGTTTCCTAATCTTATAATGTAAAGCTTGAAATTCATTAGAGTGATCATGAAGTCTATAATAGAAACAAAAAGGAAGAGTCTTCAAGTATAGACTATGTTTCTTTTTGTGTTTAGTTAGGTCTATTAATCATCTTAGCATGAAGGAGTTTAGGCAAAACAACCTCTTGGTCAAAGTCCTTCATAGGGTCATCATGTTTTGAAGTGTTATTTAAGATGATGGTAACATTGATGTGTTGTTGAGGATTAAATCCCAATCCATAAGAATGCTCATGTCCCCCATTCTGTAAGGGCATTTGCATTCCCTATTTATGCTTATCACATCCTTGACTATGGAATCCATGTTTAACTAGTAAAATGATAACTATGACCATAACAAGAAGCCGTATGAAAAGAAGTCAATTGAACTTTAGTAGTCACTATGTCATCATTAGTATGTTCGATAGATTCACAAGAAAAAATAAAGGAATAAATCCTAGGAGAAGATGGGGTAGGAGCTTGATTCTCCATAGGATCATCACTAAGAGGGATAGCATTAAGGGAATTCATATCATTTTCCGCTAATGCCTCATCACTAGAAGGAATCCCAATTAGAGGTGTTGTATTAATAATGTTATCTTCTTTCTCTAAAATGTCCACATAAGGGGAGTGTGATTTAGAAAAAGAGTCATGATCATGTATGAATATGTCATCCATTAATAAATCACCCTCTTGTATCAAAGCGTCTTCACAAGGAGGAGATAAATCAATGCCTTTATCCAATGGTTCATACCAAAAGGTAGAATCCCCCATAATCACTTCATGAGGAAGAGAGTAATCAACATCCAAATCCAAAGGTTCATCCCAAATAGGAGGATTATCCTCCCTATCAATAAAGCATATTGTAGGAGTGCCTAAAGCTTGATCCCTAAAGGAGAAATAATTATATTCTAAAGTAGGCTCATAGAAAAGACATATATTAGGAGAAGAATTAACATCAATCCTTAACTCATCTCCATGGAGGGAGAGATTAAGTTTATCTTCTTGCTCTAATATATCCTTGCAAGGTAATACAAGAGAGGAAAAAGCAACATCACACTCACTAAATGAAGTCTTTGTAGGTGTATCAATGTTGTAAATAGAGGAGTATGAAGGTAACCATGCA
>MU225116.1:3720155-3735945 GCA_018584345.1 Thuja plicata
CCATGTACCTCATTAGGGGATCTATCTTCTTTAGCAACAAAAGCCTCATCAAAGTATTCAAAACAAAAATCATACATGTTGAACACAATGAAAGATGTAAATGTTTTTGTATTTTTAAAGAAATTTTCTTATTTTTATGAATTTTGAAATATAAATGCAAGAGCATAAAAGAAAACCTACTTCTATATGCATGCAAATCTAACACCAAAAAGAAAGAGTTGTCTATCGCGGGTTCACCAAAATGTAACATATAAAATAGAGGTTACCAAAATGTAAAGAGGTGGAAAGGGATAAGGTGGTTTGATTGTTAATTACTATTTGATTTGCTTAGAGTATGTTGATTTCCTTAACCCAACCTTACATTTAATTGAATTATATTGATTGTGTATTGCAATTATGATTAGGGAGAAGATAAGATGCTCCTCTTTTATCCTCAAATGCACAAATGGGAGATCCAAGTTGATCAACCCAAAGGAAGGGCTAATGCACAAATGAATCACCTATTTGGAAAGGAGAATAAAAAGAAGGATATCTTAAATTTTTTTGATTATATGTATAAATATGATATATGATAGTAATTGAAGAAATAGGAGAAGTGTACTAACCTTAAAGAATTACAGATCAAAGAATTTTGTTTTCTAAGGTTTGTACTCTGTTTCTAGAAAAACTAAAGTATGATCCAGAACTAAAATGCAGAGACGAAAAAAACCCAGAAATATTTTTCTGATCCGACATCGTCTTATGAAAAAGGTTGACCTTGACCAACAAATGTCAACCCTAACCCAATAATGTCAACCTTGACCTACACAGATCTGACAGAAAATATGTTCGTGGATCCTGATAGTTCGCTGAAAAGGGTATCCAAATCTGAGTTCAAATCTTCAATCCTGAACCTGTACCTACAAGAAAAAGAGATTTGTTTGTTGGGAGGGAGGGGTTTGCCTTAGTCAAACCCTGATTTAGAAATTAACCTTGAAATCAATAAAGTATAGAATGCTAGCAAGTAGTAGAATTGAATCTAACAATGAAGATATGATATTCAATAGATATGTAATTATAATTCAAATGTAAGAAAATATGTAAGTATGAAAGCATGGACTTTAGAAACTACAAACCTCCATGATTTTATGCTTGAAATCCACCTTGAAGAGAGGATGAAAGATTCTTGAGGATGCAAAAGGATCTTGAAGGAAGATAACACCACCATGATGGCTAGATCTAGGGCTTGAATGATGAATCTTGAATGTTTGCACCTAATCCCTTCAAAGGCTTGAGAGCTTGAATCCTTGATCTTCAATAGAGAACTTGAATTCTTGAGAAGAAGACTTGAACACCTTGAAAGCTTGGAAATATGTAGAACAATGGATGCTTGAACAAAATCTTGGTTAGAGCTTTTTTGCACTTGGAAGACTTAGAGAAAATGAGAGAGAAAGGCTTCCTTTTAAATGAAAATAGGGCACAATCTTCTAAGGAGGCTAACATAGGAGAATTAAATTCCAATTAGACCCATGCCCTTAGAAGAGGACCTATATTAAATATAATTTAGGATTTTCCACTTCAGAACCCAAAACAATTGACCCGGAAGCGGGAAATAACATTTTGCAAAGACCAACATCTGGAAACTGTGGGACTCTGAGATTTGAACCCTGGGTCAAGGTCAAGGTCAACCTTAACCTAGGTTAGGGTTGAGGTTGACCTTGACCTAAGTTAGGGTCAAGGTCAACATAGACCCAAAAGGTTGACCCTAACCCTGAGTTCAAAGACCTCAGATTTGTAGTCGAGGATGCCAAAAACTAGATGGAAATATGTGGAAAGAGAGGCAGAACAGGGGGAAAGCTAGGTCAAGGTCAAGAACCCCTTCCAGGTGCTTGATATGACCCAAAACCACCTACTCAGAAGGCTAAACTAGTCTCAATGGAAGTGCTTCCATTTTTCGACTATACAGAAAGGTTGGATCCTTCAAAGGGGTGTGAAGGGTTTATTATATAGGAATTGAGGATGATATGAACGGTGAGATCAATCCCAGAGATAGAGAGATGAACGGTTGAGATTAAAGGGAACTCGACAAGCCATCAGTAAACTCCACCTCTTCAACTGGGAAAGAGGAGATAGAGTATGGTTGACTGAAGAGCTAATTGTGAGTTACCTTTTAGAACTGAAGAGGTGGGTGGAGTTACCCATGTGAACTAGAGAGATGGGTGGAATAACCCATGTGATCTGATTAAGGATTATCTCTTTGAAAATAAATAAATATTTAATTCATTTATGTAATTAAAGTTTTCAACATGTGAGATAACTGAATTCTTTTTGATTTAGAATTTCTTTATTGAATGAAATTAAATCAATTTAATTGAAATTAATTTAATTGAAAGAATTTTATTAGTAACTTTAAATATTTCAATTTAAACTATAGGAAATTGAATTTAATTAATTAATTAATTAATGGTAATTAATCAATTAAGGTTAATTAATTATTTAATTAATTATGGGAATTTGATTAGATGATTTTGGGAATGAATTTAGAGGAAAATAGATAATTAAGTAACAATTAAAAAACCATTAATTAATAGATGAAAATTAGTGTTTTTAATGTAAAGTCGCAAGCTTGTCCATTTTAGAGTCTCTACATTTGCCCCTCTTTGATGTAATGTGGCTTGTCACAGTGTGTCAAAGATTCCCTATTTTAATCTTGTCCCAGCTTGCCCCGATGATAGCAGGTGTATTTATGCCTCCTCAACAAATTTGAGAAAAAAGTCGCAACATGAGCGTTAATTTGTTGAAACTGCAAATTGTGAATCTGGGTAGCTGACTAGTTTGAAAAATGCTTTACTCTTCCCTTGATATTGAGTTTTGAAATTTTTGGGGTCCAGGAAGATAATTTTGCAGTCTTGGAGGAATTAGGGTTTCTTTAAAACCTCTATTAATAGCTCGGAGAGCATTTCATTTGTCACTTTGCACTCTAGAGCTCTAACAATTCTTGTGTGTTTGTATCTTGTTTTATCTTATTTTTTCTGTCTTCTTTGAGCTATGGCGGGCATTTCGGGTGTTGTACATGTTTCTGATTGGGTCCATACTTTTCATTGGCTAGCTGGCACAGGCTTTCTGGTGAGTGATCTTTTTCCTCCATGTCATTAATCCACTCATTTATTGCATTTAAAAATATTACTTTTGTTGAAAATTTGAAACTGTGCTACAATAGGCCACGATTTTGCCGTAATTGTGGTTTTGATGCCGCAATTGCCGATTGCATGCCACAATTGATAAATGTGTTGTAGTTAGCAGGTTGATTGCCACAATTGTCATTTGATTGTCACAATTGATATTTGTTTGCCGCAAAGGCCTTAAAAGTGCCACAATTGCTTGTGGTTTTTCATAATTATTTGAATAAGCCTTTTCTAACATGCATTAATGACTTGACTTGACATGTTATTGATACTTTGATTTCTGTTGTTTTGCAGTATGTTGTTACCATCCTTTGATGTCGGGAGTTGAGACACTCAGGTTTAGTTTTGCGCTTTCAGGTTACTGAGGTTGAGGGAGACATTATGAGGCAGTTAGACCTCTACTTGATTTTATATGTGCCCGAGATCATGACCAACAGGAGTCTGATCTTTACCTTATTAGAGAGGTGGCATTCTAATACATGTACCTTTAGTTTACCGCCTGGTGAGTGCATAGTCACTCTAGAGGATGTTTATCACATCCTTTAGATTCCTATTTAGGGGGCCCATGTTGAGTACAACCAGGACACTGGTGTGACTACACTGTCTGAGCTTACTAGGCTACCCCAGAATCAACTTGGGATGTTTGATCCCTATGATATACCATGGTCTAGATTTGGGATGGGTCTTTATAGGTTGTCCACATTGTTAGGTAGTTTGATTTGTGGGATATTATGTCCCGATCATCACCAACACAGATTCTATGTCAGGTTTAGAGCTTGTCTATGTGGTATGGTTTGAGTTCATACCCTATATACCTGGGGTCCATGCATGTTGGCCCACATGTACTTCCATATGTTCTATGCTACTTACCTCAGAGGTAATTCACTTGGGTGTGGTGCTACCTTACTTCAGATATGGGCTTGGGAGCACATTGCAGTGTGCAGGCCCATTGGTGCTTGAGATCTTCCTGCTGGGAGAATGTATGTATTCATGTATGATGGTGCCATCATTCAGTCTCACATGGGCCACTTGATGTTTTGGCAGTAGCATCTAGATATGATGCCATAGTTTACCTGGAGGCCTTACAGGGACTGTCCTAGTTGGGATGGTGAGGATGTGCATTTACCTTTCTGTCTTCAGTGGAGGTTCCTGATCGGTCATGTCACTAGGCACGTGCATATGATAGACTTCCACAACACCTATAGGGTGTTACAAAAGTTTGGGAGAGGTGGGATGTGACTGATTCATATTCCTACTTTGCACATAGATTGAGAGATCCTACTCTTAGGGGTGCAGTTTATTACTCTGGATGCAATTGTTACAAAATTCTCGGGTCTCATGCATGTTGCATGAACTTGGAGATCTACTCCTGTGGATGCTGATATGTATTCTAAATTCTACCCCTTCTTGATGTATTTCCATGTTCTAATGTGCCCATACTTAGCTGTCTTTTCTTTATTATTTAGATATTTTTCCTTTGAATAGTCCTTTATGATGATCATGTATATGTTACTAATATCTAAACTTGTTCTGTTGTAGGGACTACTCCACAGTACAATGCATGGTGGCAGTCTACTCATCTAGAGCCACTCACTGATGTGTCATGACCAATTGTTGGTAGAGTGTTGAGGAGGCCACATCAGAGCTAGGGTTGAGGGAGGGATGGGGGTGGCAGAGATGGAGGTGGTAGGGACAGAGGTGGTAGGGATGGCGGTCGAGATAGAGGATGGGGGAGAGATGGGGGCCAGGGTCAATATGGTGGTCGTGGTGATGGAAATGGTGGAGATGATCCTAGTCCTAGAGGTTCTTATGGGAGGGTGAGGACTAGGGGTGGATGGAGTAGTGGGCAGGTTTGATTAGGCATCATCCTAGAGGAGGAGGAGGGTCCTCAGTTGGTTCAAAGAGTACATCACCGTAATTTTGTTGTTCTTCCTAAGAGATTGGAGAAGAGAGTCATCGATGAGGTTGCAGATGTTGAGATAGCTGATATTGATGTTGAGGCTTTGGATGTAGAGGATTCAGGATCTAGCGCATCTACTGGTAGTAGCAGTACCAACAACAATACTGGAGATAGTATTGATAGTGAGAACTCTTAGGTTGTGAGGGGGTGGGGAGATGAGGGATTGGGGATAGGTTGGAGGAGGGAGAGATGGATTTGGATGTGGGAGGAATAGATATAGATCCTTCTGATCTTGAGAGACTGACGCAGTAGGTATCTGATCTTTAGGCTAGACTTGCCTCTTCTGATGTTCGTGCCACTACTTTAGAGAGTAGGATTGCAACAGATGAGGCCAAGACGACTATGGTAGAGGTTAGAGAGTGATAGGATCAAGTTGAGGTTTGATCATTTATTGATAGTGTACAAGATGCTTCACATTGAGATGTATTGGATGGATATTATAGATTTGGGCGTGAGGCCCAGAGAGAGATTGAGTACTGGCGGTGCTGCTATAAGGGAGTTGTTCCTTTAGCTTAGTAGGTTCCATGTTATACAACCTCACAATGATCAAGCAGAGCAAAGAGGTCACAGAGAAGCGGTGTTGGTGGTCCTAGTCCATCACAAAGACCTGTATAAGATATGCCACCCCTTGTCCAAATGGCGGCGAGGGTGGGGGTAGCTCTTGTTGACACTTGTAGACTTTATTTTTGTATCATGTACCATTTTTTTAGTGTGCTCCATTGATATACTCTGAGGCTTATCGATGATTGTATCTTAACACACTGATATTTATTGATATATATGTTGATCACCTTCTATTATCTTGACTTGCGACTGTTAATTGTACTCAGATATTTTGATTTATATGAGATGCACCTATTGATTTACTTTCTATATGTATGGTTCTACATGATTGTGCTTGGATGTTTGAAATGTTTATGCAATGTGATTCTATTATGTAGAGTGTTTAGATGGATTATTTACTTTTCCTATGATACTGACATGTGTATGCAGGATTGGTGGAAATGAAATGTATGTTTATTTGAGATGTTTATGGATACATGTGATTATGATTTACCATGTATGCAACTGCAATTTTTTTTTTTTTTTCTCATGCACTTAAGTAGAATGGATTCAATCTATTATGCACAAGATATTTGAGTAATGTATGTGTTAGTTTGAAGATAGTTAATCGAAATGTGTTCTATGGGATCCATTAATAGATATGCAATGATAGAAAGGATTTTTTGATCGATATGAATTGATATAATGGATGAGTGACCCAAGTCGCTGCCGCGTTTCCAATTTTTGTCATTATTGCATCTTTTTATGAATTTTTGAAGATTTTCCAATGCATCCAGATCACATACCATCTGGATACCACCACAACCTATTGATAATCGGAAGGAGTAGAGAGATTAAATAGAAAGAGACCTTAGTACACCCAAATATTGACCATATGGGTTCAACTATGTTCCCTGTTTGAAAAGAAAGAGAGCCAAAAACACATCGATATTGACCATCTAGATACCGCTTTTCCCTTTGAATAAACTGAAAAAAAAAAGAAAAAAAAAGAAAACCAAGATAGAACTCCAATGCACCTAGAGTCCATCTGGATAGCACCACAAGCTCTTGATTTTGAAAAGAAAGATGAAAAAACCAAGATAGAATTTCAATGCACCCATAGCCCATCTAGATAACACTGTGAACTCTTGATTTTAAGAAGAAAGCCCATAAAAACCAAGATAGAAATCCAATGCACCTAGAGTACATCTAGATACCACTATGATTCTATTGGTAAATAAACAAGCATATAAAAAAGAAGGAATGTCCAATTCTTTCCCAGGGTTAAGCTTATATTGTGGAACTACGTGGCTACTAGATAAGTGACAGTGCCTACCACATTTATCCTAAATCATCATGGCCCAAAATCAAAGTGAACATTCAACAGACAACAATCAAAGAAAATAAGTCATGATCCACCATAGCTACTCTCCTCACTTGGTGGATCCTGGAATTGCATAAGAACATAACCATGAAATATAGACTAACATCTAACCAACTGACTGACCTAATCAACATTTTGATTGTTCCTTGATTCAGTTTAGTTCTCTTGATTGGCTCAACTCTCTTGATAGACTTGATTGACTTGATTGCTTTGATTGTGTCTAGTTTGAGTTAATAGATGACTCATAGAAGACTGACCTATCTAGTTTTGATCATATCCATCACTATGTAAGATGATTGATATGATTGATATAATTGATTGATTTTGATCATTTTTGGTGGCTAGTCAAGCTGTGTCAGACGGGCCCAATGCTGATTCACAAAGCTCATTGTTGTAACATTTGATAGATTGGCTTGGTCGCCAGTTTGCTTGTTGATAGATTTGATAGATTGATAAAGCTGTATAATATGGGCCCAGTGCTGATTTGCAAAGCTCATGGTTTTGACACTAATTGACTTAGCATGATCGCTCTTTGATTTATTGATAACCGAGTTGGTTTTATTTCTTGGGATTTTGCATTTTTTTTTATTGTTTTTTATGAAGAGTGATTTTTTTAGGACATTTAGAATCGCCCCTAGTTTGATAGACCAGTACTAACCATGGATAAGTGTTGGTGCTCAGAGGGTATTGTGCTTCTAGATATAGCTTGGGTAGTCAGTCTTGCATTCAAAGTTTGCTCAAGATTTTGATCTTGGAATTCATTGATGGTGAAGCTGGATTTGAATACTTGTGCTTGTTTGTTAGGTTTCCACCAAGGTACCTACTCAATAGCACCTATTTGTGAGGTTTTCACTGAGAGAGCGATTTTTTTTCTCTTTACTTTTTTGCTTTCTTGATTTTTTTGTTGTCGCCAAGGTGCCTATTTACAAGGTTTTCACTAGGGTAACCTTTTGTATTTTTTGTTTTTTTGGTATTTTCTGGATATGTAGATAGTTGCCTTAGCCATTGATACCTCAAGCATAGAACCTCTTAAGGTGCATGTTGTTTATGTGTTTGGGGAGCTGATCTCCTTCTGGTGTTTCTAGTTGGTATGCCCCACTCTGGGTAGAGTTGACAATAACATATGGTCCTATCCAGTTAGGCTTGAACTTTCATTGTTTCACTCGCTCTACTTGGTTCTTTTGATTTTCAATGAGGACAAGGTCTCCTATCTCAAAAGTGCATGGCCTCACTTTCTTATCATAGTTCCTTCTAAGGAAATTCTGATAGCCTTGTAAGTGGTTGAATTTATTTTGTCTTCTTTCATCTAATAGTTCTATCTCACTGAGCCTTGCTACTATGTAGTCTTCATCTAGAATTAGGTTTTTCAATGATATCCTTAGGGATGGGATTTCCACTTTGAGGGGTAGGACCACCTCTGATCCATATACTAGTGAGAAATGAGTGGCTCCAATAGGTTTTCTCACGCTAGTTCTCTATGCCTATAATACAGGACTAAGCTATAAATGTCAGTCTCGCCCTGATTCATTCATTATTTTCTTCAAGATTTTCAAAATGGTCTTGTTTGTCGCTTCAGCCTGGCCATTCCCTTGAGGATAATAGAATGAAGAGAAAATTTTCTTGATTTGGAATTGTTCATATAGCTCTTCAACATCTTTATTTTGGAAAGGTGTATTGTGATCTGTCAGGATGGTTTGAGGAATTCCATACCGACATATGATATGGTTGAGTATGAACATTGAGATATTATTTCTAGTTATGTAAGTGAGGGGAATTGCTTCCACCCACTTAGTGAAGTACTTTATTTCTACTATGATGTATTTATTTCCATTAGCTGAAGATGGTGTAATCTTGCCCACTAGGTCAAATCCCCACATAGAAAATGGTAATGATGAAGTGATAGGGTTTAGTTCTTGGGAAAGTGCATGGATGAGGTCTCCATGAATCTGACATTTCCTACACCTTTTTATATACTTGTTTGCATCTATCTCTACTATTGGCTAGTAGTATCCCATGCAGATACTATTTAGCTAAGTTGTTGCCACCTTTGTGGGTTCCACAAATTCCTTCGTGTACCTTTTACATAGCTCTCTGGGATTCCGTGGAAGTGAGAAATCATAATAGCATTCTATCTAGAGTAATTGTGAGAATGGTTTAACTAGAGGCTTGGTGGATGAGGGAATTTTTCTGGTTCCTATACAATTTGGGAGGTAAGACACTAGTTTGGAGGTAGTTATACACATCATGCTACCATGGGGTTTCAGGACCAACAAGGACACATCCTAGTTCTGTGATTGGTGCTTGATGTTATGGCATCATGAGTTTCTCTACTAGAAACTAGAATCTAGTTTCATTTCCTTTCATATCAACAGTGATGCTATTGTATCGATTGCATCTACAACTTTGTTTTGAGTCCTTGTTATTTGCTCAAAAAACATGTATCAGAACTTAGTGCGCAACCTATCCATCTATTCTGTGTAAGGTATTATCTTCTTATCTTTTTTCATATAGTCATTGTTGACTTGGCTAATGACCAACTGTGAATCTCTATAGACCTTAAGGTTCTTGATTCTCCATTGAATTGTTGTATTTACCCTGATGATGTGAGCTTCGTACTTGGCTATGTTGTTGGTTCATAGAAAGTTAAGTCTTAAAGATTTGGGTATTGCATCATATTTTGGAGTGACGAGTACTATCCCTACTCCTGCACCATGGTTAGTGCATGACCTATCAAAGTATAGTTTCCATATCTCTATAGCTGGTTGTAGTGTAAGAATAAACTCATCTGTAAAGTCAGATAAGATAGGTTGATGATCTTGAATAGGTGCCTCTGCTAATTGATCTGCAATAACTTGCTCTTTGATAGATTTTTTGTCTACGTACTTAATGCCAAACTCACTTAAGATCATTACCCACTTTGAAAGTCATTCGGTGAGTGCTGCTTTGCTTAGTAGATACTTTAGAGGATCAATGTGCACTATGATCTTAGTTTGATGGCTCAGCGTGTAATGCCTTATCTTCTGAGAAGAAAAGACCACCGCTAAGCATGAATTTTCAATTGGCGCATAGTTGAGCACATATCCTACCAGGGTTCTGCTAATATAGTAGATGGATATTTCCTTGCTTGTGTCATCATGTTGTGCTAAGAGCACTCCTAAGGCTATTTCAGTTGCTGAGATGTATAGAAGTATTGTCCAGCCTTGAAATCGTGGCACCAATATGGAAGACTTGAGTAGATAGTCATTGAATATTTGGAACGCTTCTTTGCACTATTCTATCCACATAAACTTTATGTCCTTGTGTAGTAGATGCTGAAATGGGTGGCACTTGTCAGCTAGTTGGGCTATGAATCACCTGATTGATTGAAGCATGCCCTGTAAACCCCTTAGTTGCCTTAGGTTAGTTGGTGGAGGCATGTCCAATATTGCTTTGACTTTTGTTGGGTCAACCTCTATGCCTCGATGGGACACAATGAATCCCAAGAGCTTCCCTGTCTTGACCCCGAATAGACATTTCTTTGGAATTAAAAGGACCTTGTATTCCCACATTCTGTCAACTATGGGTCCAAGTACTTGTAGATGATCTTTTCCAAGTGTTGAATTTGTAAGTATATCATCAACATAATCCTCCATTGTCTTGTGGATGAGGTCATGGAAGATGGTTGTCATGGCCCTTTGATACGTTGCTCCCACATTTTTTAGACCAAATGGCATAACATTCAACCAATAAGTTCCCCAAGGACATGTGAAAGCCATTTTATGTTGTTCCTCTAGCACAATCCTTATCTAATCATACCCTGAAAATCCATCCATGAGTGATAGCATCTAATGTCTTGCTGTTAGATCTACTATCATATCGATGTTAGGAAAAGGAAATTCATCCTTGGGACAAGATTTGTTGAAATCTTGAAAGTATGTGCAAATTTGAATCTAACCATTGTGCTTTGTAACTAGTACTAGATTAGATATCCAGTCTGTGTATGGGATCGGTCTTGTGAACATATCATCTAGGAGATTTTTCAATTCTTCCTTGACTAGTAATTCAACATGGGGATGCATCTTTCTCAGCTTCTATTTGATGAGTTTGATGTTGGGTAGCAATGTGAGATGATGTAGAAAAAGCTATGGATCTAATCCTAGCATGTCAGAGTAGGACCATGCAAAATTGATCATCCATTCCCTGAAGAAACTGATGAACTATTCTCTCTCCTTTGGGGTGATTAATTTTGCTAAGTAGATTCTCTTTGGGTTCTTGTCATCACCCAAGTTGACTTCTTCCATTTCTTATACTAATAATGCTGACTTTTCCTCTGTCAAGGGGAGGAGTTCCTTCTTTCCATCTTCTAGTCTCAGTGAGGTTTTCACTAGAAGATATGTCTTGTTTTTTCTTTTTATCATTTTTTGTGCCAGTAAGAGCCTTTCAATTTTCACTTACTAATAATTCTTTTTTCTTTTTCAATTTTTTTTTATGACTGGAAATAGGGGCTTCCTCCCCAAAGTATGTTGATCTATCGAGATCAATGGAGAAACCTACTTTATGGTCTCTTGATAGCATTCCCTCTCTAAGTCCCATGAAATCTGTGATAGCCTCATCATTCCCAAAGATATCCATATTATGAGGTCCTTGTTGACCCCAATATATTATTTCAAGGTGTACAAGACATAGGCCCTCATGTTGGGATGACTCTATTTGGTTGAAGGGGACTATGGAGATGGTTCCAAAAAACCTAGACTATGATGTGGATGCACCACCTAAGGAATTTCTATCGATATGTTTATCGATACAGGGTTGGTCATCTATGGTTAATTGATCGAACAAATTGTCAAGGTGTATGGTGGTGGATGACCGAGGGGAATAGTCTAGGATTGAAGGTTCAGAGTTGTGAAGGGATCTCCGCTCGTACTTGTTGGAGTCAGTTTTTCTAGAACACTCATCAGATGTCTCACTTCCCTCGTTATCGTCAATTGCTTGGTTGAGGTTTAGTCAGGATTGAGAGGTTCCCAATTCGATAGGTAAAAAATGTTGGAGTATGTTTCTTATCAAGATGTGTTATGGGTTTTTCCCCTAGTGTAACTCTTCTTAATTTTTCTTGATCAACAAGAAAATGTTCCTTTCTTCAAATGAACCATTACAATGTCACCAAATTCAAATGTTTTATGTCTTCTTGATATGTCTGCATCATCTTTGTATTTCTGATTGCTTTTCTCCAGTTGCTATTTTACATCTTCATGCAATGTCTTCATAAATTTTGCAAATTCTTCTACTTTAGCACTTTTTTTCTCTTCACCAACAATATCTCTCAAATTTGATATACCCCTTGGTTGTGTGCCATGAACAATCTCAAAAAGTGTCTTTCCAGTACTTCTATTCACTGAACTGTTGTATGCAAACTCTGATTGTGCCAACATCAAATCTCAATTGCTTGGTGTATCTCCGACTAGGCATCTTAACAATTTACCCAAACTTCGGTTTAAAATATTTGTTTGTCCATTTGTATGTGGATGAAATGCAGAACTAATCTTCAAATCAATATCCAACTTCTTCCAAAGTGTTGTCCAAAAATAGCTAACAAAGTTATTGTCTCAATCAGAAATGATACTCTTCAGTAATCCATGCAGTCTGACAATCTCTTTAAAGAAAATATATGCTATATGTACTGCATCTGATGTTTTCCTACATGGTATGAAGTGTATCATCTTGGAAAATCTATCCACAACAACAAATATGGAATCATTACCTCTTGTTTTCCTAGGTAAGCCAAGATCAAAATCCATGCTGATATCACTCCAAGGTTTCTCAGGAATAGTAATAGGTGTATACAAACCAGTATTCTAACTCACTCCTTTTGCAACTGACAAAATCCAAAGATTTTCACAAATTTCTGAACATCCTTATATAATTGAGGCCAAAAATACCTCTCCTTCAGAAACTCAATATTTTACCAATACCAAAGTGTCCAGCCAATCCACTACTATGTTCCTCTTTTATCAAATTATTTCTCATTGAACCTCTCGGTATACATAATTGAATACCTTTGAACAACATATCTTCTTAAATAAAATAGTCTTCATACTTACTTGATTTATTTGAATTAGATGCTCTGTACATTCTCCACTACTCTAAAAAATCAGAATCACTTTCATACAAATTATTTGTTTCATCAAAACCAAGAACTTAAATTATCATTTCAGTCAATAAAGATCTTCTTCTAATCAATGCATTAACAACTCTATTAGAAACTCCACTCTTATTCTTAATCACAATGTAAAGCTCTGCAAGTACTCTACCCATTTCATATTTCTCTGATTCAACTTATTTTGACTACCCAAATATTGTAAAGCCTTATGATCAATATACAACACAAATTCATTTGGCATCAAATAATGTCTCCATTTCTTCATAGCTTGCACAATAGCATAGAACTCCTGATCATAGACAAAATATTTCCTTTTTGCATCATTCAACTTTTCACTAAAGAAACCAACAAGTTTACCTTCTTGGGTCAAAATAGCTCCAATTGCACTTCCACTTGCATCACATTCATCTTGAAATACCTTATTGAAAGCACGTAAGGCTAGCATAGGTAATTCAACATCCTTCAGCTTCAAAGCTTAAAAACTCTTATCAGCTCCATGTGTCCATTTGAATTCTCTTTCGTCTCCTCTCATTGTCTCAATCATAGCATTATAGATAGAACTGAAATTTTTGATAAACTCCATGTAAAAACTTGCCAATACATGAAATGATCTTACCTTAGTGACATATTAGGTGTAGGCCAACTCAGTATAGCTTCAACCTTCTCTGGATCCATCTTCAAACCATCAGCTGAAATCACAAAACCCAAATACACAAGTTCTTCTTTCAGGAAGGAACATTTCTTCAAATTTATTAGCAACTTTTCCTATTTCAATCTCTAGAAAACTTGCCTTATATGCATCAAATGCTCTTCTATGGTCTTGGTAAATATCAGAATATCATCCAAATATACAATCACACATTTATTCAAGAATTTCTTCAAAACTTCATTCATTAATCTCATAAATGTACTTGGTGCATTCGTTAAACCAAAGGGCATAACCAACCACTCATACAAACCTTCCTTTGTCTTGAAAGTAGTCTTCCATTCATCACCTTCTCTGATACTAATGTGATGATATCCACTCTTTAAATCATTTTTTGTAAAATATCTTGCTCCACTCAAACAATCCATTATATCATCCATTCTCGGTATGGGAAACCTATACTTTACTGTGATCTTGTTAATTTCTCTGGAATTAGTGCACATTCTGCATTCTCCATTCTCCATTCTTCTTAGGTGCCAATATAGTAGGTACTGCACATGGACTCAAACGTTCTTGGATAAAGCCTTTGTTCAACAGTTCATGAACTTGTCGGTTAAGCTCTTCATTCTTGGTTAGTGTTAACCGATGTGGCGCTTTTTTTGGTAAACTAGCTCCAGGAATCATATCCATACAATGATTGATATCTCTCATTGGGGGCAAACCATCAGGTACATTATCTGAAATTATCTCCTTGTACTCAGTGAGAAACTTTACAACTTCTACAGGCACTTCACTTTCGGTATTCTTACTTGGTTTGTTAGCAATCAAAGCATAACAAATATGTAATGTCCCCGCTAGGGAACCCATAAGGAATCAGGTCTTATGACAAAAAATTGCAACTAACAATTTTTATTTTTTTTCTAACAATAAATCATTACTAATTCACATTAACATTCCTTAAGGTTCCCTTAATGAATTCATTTGCTAGCATATTTACACTACTTATCCAAACTGAATTTCATTTCCTTTCTTTACTTTCACATTTAGAACTTAAGAGGTAGGATAAGAAAATAACATTTCATTTACAATTATATTCCTTACTTTATATACTAATTCCATTTCTCCTTCCTACACATTGAATAACTATTCATTACAAATCACATTTCAACTTTAGCATAATAAACATTTTTCTTTCATTGCAACAAAGGAGAGACATTCAATATTACATTCTATATTTCCAACTTTGTTCTTTCAAATAATAATCGTTGAAATCAAGCCTAGAACTATCCCTCCCATTTACATTTCTTTCCTTTTCAATTACATCTTTCTAATAATAGATCCCATAATAACAAGTACATAAATGGCCCAAAGGCACTACAACATATCTTTACATCTTTATTTTCAGTAACAATGATAAGTCTTCATAGAATTTGAACATATCCCAGCCACGAGTCACGAACAGGACCTCGAAATATTTTTGCCACCCAACCATGTGGAATTGATGAGGTTCCACCCCCCGTGCTAGGAGATAGAACCAAGATACTGGCAAGGCCCTAAGCAATCTAAGGCTCAAAAGATAAAGAAATCCAAGACTCAAAAAGAACATAAAACATCATCATACTATAACATAGAGGTCAAGGTTCTAGGAGACCACCTAAGTGAGTGTCATCACACAACCTGTATATTGGGATCCTTCTTGGCAACCATGTAACCCTGGTCCCCCCTATATGAATAGGGATCCATCCTGACAGTTATCCCTGGTCCCGGTACTCCAATCAGGTCTGTGTGGCCATTATTATGTTCTCTTTTGTTATCTTTTGAATCCCCCCTTTCCCAGGTTAATTTTTAAGGTTATCACTTTTTACAAACCCACCCATAGGATCATCTGGCAACCACTTTAGGGTTCCAACACCTAGGGTGAGCCACTCACTTAAGGTTCCTATTCCCTTACCCCATC
>MU225116.1:3744848-3759085 GCA_018584345.1 Thuja plicata
CTTGGTTATTCTACTAAAAGAAAAGCATACAAATGTTTTAATCTGAGATTAAGAAAGTTGATTGAAAGCACCAATGTGAAGATAGATGAAAAGTTCCAAATTCAGGAAAGAATGTATGACTGTGATCAGATTACAGAAACAAAAGAAGTTACTACAGTACCTGAAGAACCTTTGATGTTTGAGAATGAACCTCTAATGACTAAAAATGAAGGCAAAGATGAACATACTGAAGATACTGAGCCACAAAAGACACCAAGGTATGTTAAGAAGAACCATCCTGAAGATCAAATTATTGGTGATACAGGTAAAGGTATAATGACTAGATCTAAGGATAGAGAAGAGATTTGTTTGATTTCTCAATTTTAACCAAAGACTACTGATGAAGCATGTAGAGATGAATCTTGGAATAAAGCTATGGAAGAAGAACTAATACTTGGGAATTGGTTCCAAGACCTAAGAACAAAAATGTGATTGGCACTAAATGGGTTTTCAGAAACAAGATGAATGAGAAAGGTACAGTGGTAAGAAACAAGGCTAGATTGGTTTGTAAAGGCTACTCACAACAAGAAGGTATAGACTATGAGGAGACATTTTCTCTTGTTGCTAGATTGGAAGTTGTGATACTATTTCTTGCTTATGCTGCACATAAAGACTTTAAAGTGTATCAAATGGATGTGAAGTGAGAATTCCTGAATGGTGATCTAGAGGAAGAGGTATACATTGAGAAAACTAATGGTTTTCCTTTGACAGATGATGAAAACATGGTTTTTAGATTAAAGAAGGCACTGTATGGACTAAAACAAGCACTAAGGGCATGGTATGCAAGACTGGACAAATATCTACTTCGTCTTGGTTTCAGAAAAGGTAATGCAAATAGTAATTTGTATTTAAGAACTGATGAAGATGGAATCTTGATTATAGAAGTTTTTGTTGATGATATCATTTTTGGAGGTAATGAAAAAATGAGTAAGAAATTTTCTAAAGAAATGGAGAATGAGTTTGAAATGTCTATGATTGGTGAGATGAAATATTTTCTTGGTTTGCAAATTAATTAGAGAAAGAATGGCATTTTTATATTTCAGACCAAGTACCTTAAGGAAACATTGAAAAAGTTTGGAATGGAAGATTGTAAACCTGTTGGAACACCTATGGTGACTGGAAATAAACTGACTAGTGATGAAGAGACTCAGAGTATTGTTCAGACTAAGTATAGATCAATGATTGGAGGTCTACAATATCTAACACACACCAGACCAGATATTACCAATGTGGTTGGAATTGTGGCTAGATATCAAGCAGATCCTAAAGAAACACATTTTTTTGTGACAAGAATCTTCAGATATTTGAAAGGAACTATGGATTGTGGTATGAAAAATTTGATGATTTTACTTTGCATGCTTTTACTAATGTAGATTGGGCAGGTAATATGGATGACAGAAAGAGCACAAGTGGTGGTGCATTTTTCCTTGGGAAGAGATTGGTTTCCTGGTTAAGCAAGAAGTAGAACTGTATTGCACAATCTACTATTGAATTATAATATGTAGTTGCTGTAATAAATTGCACACAAGTTGTTTGGATGAAACTAATGCTGGAAGATATTGGAATAATTTTCAAGGAGCCAGTGGTTATTCATTGTGATAATACAAGTACAATAAACATATCAAAGAATCCTATAATGCACTCAAAGACTAAACATATTTCTATCAAGTATCATTTCTTGAGGGAGAAGGTAGTTTCTAAGGAGATTAAACTGGAGTACATAAGAAAAAAGGAACATATAGAAGATATATTTACTAAACCTTTTCCAAAAGATGGTTTTGAATACCTCAGAGGCATGCTTGGGGTGATGGCCCCTCCTAGTGGTAATTAAATGATGCAAATATGCATCAGTCCAGTGGATCTCAGAGCTATATTATTCTCTTGACTTGATGTATGGATCTACTCCTTAGGGGGAGTGATCACAGGAGAACACTATGGAGTACATTTGGGTGATCTTGCACCTGATTGGACATGAAGATTTGACAAAGCTACACCTTACCAAAGACTATAGAAAAGTTATGGCACCCTTTTCCATTTCTACCAAAGGGGGAAGGAATCTATGTGAAAATCCCTACTATTTTGGGGATATTTGTTGAGGATATTGAGAAGATAGTAAAGAGAGAGAGTAATTTTGGGTTGATGCATATGGATTTTCCCATATGTTTCCATCAATGCCAAAGAGGAAGATTGTTGGATGATATCATTTTTTGGTACTAATCATGTTATTGATACTCATGTTTTGTCATGGATGTCAACATATATTTCTGTGAAAGAAGACAAACTAGTTACTTGACTAGAAGGCGTGTACAGACACTGTACGGATGCACCAGAATGAGAAAAGTTGGATTTAAGCAAAAGACTAAGTTTTGACCTTACATCTAAGGCCGCTTGACTTTATGTTTCATATCATGGATGTTACAGCTATTTTAGTAAAGACTATTTTTCTGGACTGTGACTGTGATTCTGGACAAAGAAGGTCTCTGTGTTTTGGGCATATTTTGCTGAGGAAGATGTTTCAGAAATTGTGAGCTTACTGATGGAGAGTTGACATATGATGGTGAAATGGGTTGAGTTTGATTTTTTTTGGGTACTGATGACGTCATATGTGGCATGTGTTCTGGAGAAGACTTATTTCTTGGTCAACTTCAAACTTGTAACGTGTGGAAATTAATTATGAGCATGGATTGCAGATTTGGAAGGAGTTTTAATTAATTGTAAATATTTTATACTTGTTATAGGTACCATTTGTATCTTAGAAAGGGTTTATGTAATTATTTGTATGATGGGAAGCCTTAATTGGCCAACCTAGTTAATTATGTATTAGGAAAGCTTAACTGGCTGACCTAATGGGTTATTGTAAGAGGGTATATATGAGTGATCTTTTCATTTGTGAAAAGTGTGGTAGAGAAATAAAAGAGCAGAGATTTGTGAAGCTGTGAAGCTTGACTGCTGGATAGAGAGAAGAGTTGGTACTTCATTGGAACTGACCAAGCAAAGACAATTGCTATCAGAAAGTTCACTGGATTGTGTATTTGTTGTATACACTTAATACAGATTGTGAATCCTTTAGGGTGTCTTTAACCTTCTTTGGGAAGTGAGCCTACTACTTTCATTGACTCCTAACATGGTTTGTCTCCTAATAGGGGTTGTGTACTGTAATGTAATAACAAGCTCCTCATAGAAATAATATCTTTTAACAGGGATACTATACTCTCAGTACATTATTTTGTGGGTGTTAATTCCCACTGGGGTTTTACCTTTAACAGGGTTTCCTCAACAACAAACATTGTGTTATGGTGTTGGCGATTACTGTGTTATTTACTTTTGATGTTGTATTTCATAAAGTTTAAAGTTATATAATCTATTTCACAACTGATTCACCCCNAATCTATTTCACAACTGATTCCCCCCCCCCCCCCCTCTCAGTTGTCTTGTGGACTGTTATTCCTAACACAAGTGACATGCATTCATTTAGAATTTTGAATGCATTATTGTAGGCCTTTGTAACACCTTGATACATATCAACTTCTTAGAGCACTACAATTGAACCGGATTGAAGCATTAGTGTATTTTGACCATGTATCTTTCCTAATTGAACCAGGTAGTTTCTCAATTTATAATTACTTAGGTAAAATCAATTTTAAACTCATTTTATTACACTTTATGTTGATTTTGGTATTAACTTATCCTTCTATAAAATGCAGGTCTTGTGTATGAAGTTATTGCAAACAAGAACATCGAAGAAGGAAAAAATTACTTTTTGTGTCATTATATTGAGGCCAAAAATAAATTAACAACTATAGTCATTAATGAAGAGGGTATTGAGTACCCAATAGGACCCATTGAACTGTGACAGAGACATGGATTAGAAGGTACTCTATCAAAAAATCTAATGTTTTGTTTTTTTAGCAATTTGAGACCTCTTAAACTTATTTTATTATACTTTATGTTGATTTTGGTATTAACTTATCCTTCTATAAAATGTAGGTACCCTATCAAAGATTCTAGTGTGTGGTTGTTTGAGGAATTTGAGATATATGGACATATTCTCCATTATTCTAACCTTGTTTTTGTGACAAATATTCAATTGGTGACCTCTTAACAAGAATTTATGGAAAGTTCACAAATTTGACTAGGAGAAATACTTGACATAATAACGGTTAGAGATGATCAAAAATGTTCACTTGATTAATTTTGGGCCATCTAGAAGAATGATTCTAGAGAATGGTAGAATACGTTTGACAATTTTGTATATATTTTTTGTGAGGCTTTGTAGCTTCACTTTTTTTGTATATAAAAATGGCCATGAGGTTCTCTACATCTATATTTTGAGGCCAAATTTTATATGTATAAACAATAATGAGCTATAATGTGGATATTTATATGCCAAATTTTGTATATAAAAATGTTAATGAGATGTCATATGCATATTAGTGTTAGAATGAATTTAGAATAACTGAGAGG
Organism: Thuja plicata; assembly: GCA_018584345.1. Taxonomy (NCBI): domain Eukaryota; kingdom Viridiplantae; phylum Streptophyta; class Pinopsida; order Cupressales; family Cupressaceae; genus Thuja; species Thuja plicata. Next base: position 3,749,352 of record MU225116.1, read on the forward strand.
CGGGGGTGAATCGGTTATCCTCAGGTCCAGATGTACCCATATAAAACTTTATACCACTTCAACAACTCAGATCTGCTCGGCAGCAATAAACAACAAAAGTGTGCAGTTTTACTATACCAATAAAATAAGCTTACAAAAACTTAACAGTAAAACACAACATAAACATTCACAGTGTGACACCATGATTTAATGTGGAAACCCAATATGGGAAAAATCACAAGTAACATGCTACCAAAATTTTACTCCTCTAAAGTGAGCTCTGTTAGGAGCCAACCCTGTTAAAGGTTACAAAACACACTATCAAATGTGACCTGGTTAAATTATTTAATCACCCTATCAGGCGTGGCCTTGTTAGAGGACTTAGAACATTCCAATATGAATGTCACCTTGTTCAAATGATTTATACAATGACTGTTAGGTCAACCTAGTTAAAGGATTTGAACTGATACAATGGTTAGAAAGTAATTAGTAGGTGTGATCTGATACATACAACCTACTTTGCAAATATAGATCCAATTTCAGCTCTAATGCTAATTCATTGAGTGGCCTCCATTTTCATCTCAAACTTCACATCTTCTTGGAAATCCATCAAGAAATCTCTCTTTGCTTCTCTTCTCAGCCTTCTTTTCTAGGTCTTTCCAATCAGTCAATTAACCATGCAATACTCTTGCATACAACTTCTCCTTACACTTGGATACAATGACAATAACCTTTGTAGGTTATATCATACCTCTTCATCTAGGTCAGATAGATCTTTTTCTTCTTAATCAAGATCGTAGATCTTAGGTTAGGTCAAATCCAACGGATCTTTCCATCATTACATTTAATTTACTTCTCCAATATAGGCATTAATTAAACATTGAATCCATGGGATAATAATGATTTCACATGCATTAAATGAGTGTGGACCAATCTTAATTAACAATACATATCCCAATAAAATCAACTATGTCAGCCAGAGATCTCAAATCTCATCAATTACTAAAATACTATTGCTCGGCTTTCTCTGTCTCCCTCAGCGTTTCACTGGCACTCGTCATCATCTTTGCTTTGCTCAGCATCACCTTTTGCTTTTCTCAACATTGAACTTGCTTTTCTTGGCATTGACCTTCCAGTGAACTGTCAGTGAAAGATAAACAACATATCACTTTGCCAAAGTGCCAAATAATCAAGTACCCTAGTGTATACTCATAGCTCAACCATTTCCTAGGTCTTCTTGTTATCCTCTCCTTCAAATATTCATCAATCAATAGATATGGTACTCAAACATACATAAATATTCTCACCAGTTAAGGTTTGACATCAATGACAAAATAACAATTGTCTACATTGTAGAAATCTTTCCAACAATCTCCCTCTACGGCATTGATGGCAACACTAAACTGTAAAACAATAATTTCCAACCAAAGTTACCATACAATCCAAAAAGTGTGTGTGTTCCTTGATATGAAAAAATTTTCATTAATGTCTTTAGCTTCATTCTGACTATCATCTATAAAATATTACTCCATCTATGTTTGTAATCACACTGATATCTTTATGTTGCTTGTTTAGCTCACTTTTTCAGTAATATCTCCCTCATATCTATTTTTTTTATCAATAATTTGTTTTAGCAATAATCTCCCTCTTTGACAACAATGCCAAAGATGTTGAAATATTTATTATGTAGATTCATCTTGTTCTAATCTTTATGTCATGTTGTTCCTGACATCTTTTTTTATGACTAATCTTCTTTTCTGTTCTTGTCTTCTACTTCATAGTTTTTAGGCAGCATCCTAAAAATGTGACTCACTATGCATCAATGTGTCAAGTGTTCTGATTAAAACATTTGATGCAACAGTACTATTCAAAACTATTTAGCCTTTTCTAGGGGAATCACCCCCATTTTACCTCTTAGATACTCATGAGCATCCTTGAGTAATGCTTTTGTAAATATGTCTGTCAATTGTTCCTTAGTGTTCACATATTCCAATATCACTTCCTTCTTCTGAACTAGCTCCCTCAAGTAATGATACTTGATAGCCATATATTTTGTCTTAGAATGTATTATAGGATTTTTAGAAATATTAATGGCACTCGTTTTATCACAATATATGACAACTGGTTATGTGATCTCCTCCTTCATACCTTTCAATAGTATCTTCAACCACACAATGTTTCAACAATTAACTGTTGCTGCCACATACTCGGCTTCAACTATAGATTGTGAGGTGCAATTATGTTTCTTTCTTTTCTAGGAAACTAATCTTTTCCCCAAAATAAATGCTCCTCTTGTGGTACTTTTTCTATCATCCACATTACCAGCCCAGTTAGAATCAGTGTAGACTCTGAGTTCAAACTTGTCATTCCTTTTGTAATATAGGCCATAATCTTATATACCTTTCAAATATCTTAGAATTCTTCTCACTGCCATTATATCTGTCTCTTTTGGATTAGTAGAAAATCTAGGAACAATTCCAATTGCTAATGCAATATCAGGTCTACTGTGTACAACATATTGCAACTTACCAATCATTGATCTGTACAATGTTTGATTTACCTCTTTTGTATTATCATTCTTTGTCAACTTCTGTCCAGTAGCCATGGGTGTACCCACCGGTTTTGAATCTTCCATACTAAAAATTTTCAGTATCTCCTTGACATATTTTGATTGATTAATATAGATACCGTTCTTCATTTGATGTATTTGTAAACCAAAAAATAATTTTATCTCACCAAACATAGACATTTCAAATTCAGTTTGCATCTCTTTTGCAAATGCTTTGCATATCATATCTTGTCCACTAAATATGATGTCATCAACGAAAATTTCAGCCAATAAAATTCCTTTACCTTGCTCTATTTTCAAATATAGATTGCTATTGTCATTTCTCCTTGAAAATCCAATCTTTATCAGATAATTGTGCAATCTTTCATACCATGCTCTAGGTGCTTGTTTCAGTCCATATAATGCCTTGTGCAGTCTACAAACCATGTTCCTCTTGCTTGGGTCAAAAAATACATCAGCTTGTTCAATATATACTTCCTCTTCTAATATCCCATTTATAAAAGTTGACTTCACATCCATTTGATAAACTTTGAATCCTTTGTAGGTTTCATATGCAAGTAGAGTTCTTACACCTTCCAATCTTGCAACTAGGGTGATTGTCTCTCCATAGTAAATTCCTTCCTCTTGTGCATAACCTTTGCATACTAGTCTTCCTTTATTCCTTGTTACCTCTCCATGTTCATTCAGCTTGTTTCTAAATACCCACTTAGTACCAATTACATTTTTATTGTCAGGCCTCGGTACTAGTGTCCATATCTTCTTATTTTCTATCTAGTCTATCTTTTCATTCATGACATGAATCTAGTCTTCATTGTCTAGAGCATCTTTTACTATCTTAGGCTCAAAATCACATAGAAAACATGTGTATTCTCTTAATTTTCTTCTTGTCATAACTGTAGAATCCTTTTCTCATATGATTTGATCATATTTATGGTGCCTTCTCACATATTTTTCCAAAGTAAGATCTTTCTCAGCTTTAGTTTGATCATTCATGTTCAGTTCAAGGTGAAACTGTGACTCAGCATCTCTATCAAATAGCTCGGTAGTCACCTCCTATTGCCTGGCAATTTCATTCTGTGTCATGGCAGGTGTAGACTGTTGCTCGACAACTCCATTTTTAGTTTCATTTGAATCCTCCTCTTCAGGATAAGTGAATGATCTATAACTCTCAGGCTCAGTCATGCTTTCAGCTTCATTTCTCTCTGCATATTCATCAATTCTAACATTTGCACTTTCCACAATTTTGTTAGTGTTAGAATTCAAGCACTTGTATGCTTTAATCTTAGTAGAATATTCAAGAAATATGCCTTCTTCTCCTTTAGCATCAAGTTTACCATTTCTATTATCCTTTAGTATAAAACATCTACTCCCAAAGACTTTAAAATAACTTACAGTAGGTGCATATCCATACCATAGCTCATAAGGTGTAGTATTTGTACCTTTCTTGACTTTTACTTTGTTCAAGGTATAAACTGTTGTACTTACAGCTTCTCTCTAATATTTATGTGCAACATTTTTCTCCATCATTAATGTTCTGGCACAATCCATGATAGATCTATTTCTTCTTTTAGCTATACCATTTTGTGGTGGTGTCCTAGGTGTGGACATCTGTCTTTTTATCCCTTGGTCATTGCAAAACCTATTAAAATCATTAGAAATGAACTCACCTCCTCTGTCAGATCTCAGACATTTCAGACTCTTACTTGTTTCCTTTTCAACTTTTTCCAAGTACCACTTAAATAACTGAAATGCATCTGATATTTCTTTAAGAAACATAATAGTCATCATCCTAGAGTAGTCATCTACAAATAGAATAAAATATTTGTCTCCATAGTAAATTTTCTCACCAATAGGTCCACAAAGGTCAGTATGAACCAATTCCAAAATATTCTCAGAAGTATGAATTTTGCTCTTAAAGCTAGATTTAGTCATTTTACCCAATTGACATTGCTTACACATTGTATTCTCAAGTTTCTTTAACTTAGGCAGCCCTCTAACCTTTTTCAATTTACTTATGCTTACCAAGTTATCAAAGTTAACATGACATTGCCTCTTATGCCATAACCAAACTTCATTATATTGTGCAAACAAACATGTCTCTTCAGCTAAGTCTAGGTAAATAAGTTACCTCTAGTTTGCTCACCACTTCCCACTAATTCTCCATTGGCATCATAGATCTTTGCTTTCCTATGATGGAATTCAACTCTATAACTAGAAGTGTTCAGCTGTGCAACACTCAACAAGGTATACTTAAGATCATCAACCCAATACACATCATCACATTTAATCTTGTCAGTCAATTGAATTGATCCTTTCCCTTTAACTCTACAAGGTGTATCATTACCAAACTTAACATATCCGCCTTTACATTGATCTAAAGTTTCAAATTTTTCCTTATCACCAGTCATGTGATGTGAAAAACCAATGTCAATAATACAATGATCACCTTTACTCATATAAGAAATTAGTGTAGTTTTATCATCACCATTAGAATCGTCTTTCATAGCAACATACACAACTTCTATATCATTTTTTTCAGATTTATCAGATTCACTGTCAGAGGCTTCTTCAGCTATATAACAAGATTTTTTACCTTTGTCTTTGCAATCCTTGTACTTTCTCTAGTCTTCATCATCCTTTCTATCTTTATACTTGTTGTCTCTTCTTTCATCTTTCTCATTCTTATTAGGACATCTAGCAGCAATATGACCAACTTTGTTACAAGAAAAACAAATAATAGGAAGTTTACCTTTGAATTTTCCTTTTTATCTAGTTAGTCTCCTTTTCATAAGTGCCTCAAGCTCTTCTAGATCATCATCTGAAGTGTCATTGTCACTTCTCACACATTTCTTTTCTTTCCTTGATTTGTTGATGATCATCTGTGACTTGAATGTAGATTCAACAGTTTGTGGAGTATAGTTGTTAAAATTTGACATCTCAAATGCAGTAAGTCTGCCTACAAAACTTTCCATAGTCAAATTGTTGTTAGGACTACATCTAAGTTCTTGAATTGCAGATACTCTAATAGCATAAATAGGAAAAAGTGTTCTCATTACCTTTCTCATGATAGTGTCATCATCAATGGTTCCCTTAGCTCCTCTAATAGCATTTACAACTTACCTCTCAAGCTTTCACATTTGGCTCTTAGTACATTCATATCACCTCCATATATGGTTTGAAGGGCATCCCACATCTACTTTGCACTTTTACAGTCCTTGATGTCCTCAAATTCATGATAGTTCAGAGATGATGCAAGTTCCAACATTGCTTGATTATGTTCATGCTTTTCTCTTAATTGTGCAGCATTCATAACTCCAGTAGGGGCTACATATTCTTGTTCAATATGTCATTTAGCAGAATCACCAATACCATCCACGTGAAGTTTCATCAAACTTTGCCATGCAGGAAAGTTGTCCTTGTTAATCTTCGGTCCATCCCTTTTATACATCTTGATCTTTATCTCCAAGTACCTTCAAACTATTTGAAGAGAACAAAGCTATGATACCAATTTTTATAATAAATTTAGAATAACTAAGAGGGGGGTTGAATCAGTTATCCTCAAGTCTAGATGTGCCCATATAAAACTTTTATACCACTTCAACAACTCAGATATGCTCGGCAGCAATAAACAACAAAAGTGTGCAGTTTTACTGTACCAATGAAATAAGATTACGGAAACTTAACAGTAAAACACAACATAAACATTCACACATTTTGACACCATGATTTAACGTGGAAACCCAATATGGGAAAAGCAACTAGTAAAATGCTACCAAAATTTCACTCTTTTGAAGTGAGCTCTGTTAGGAGCCAACCCTATTAAAGGTTACAAAACACACTGTCAAATGTGACCTAGTTAAAGGATTTAATCACCTTGTCAGGAGTGGCCTTGTTAGAGGACTTAGAAAATTCCAATCTGAATCACCTTGTTTAAAGGATTTATACAATGACTATTAGGTCAACCTGGTTAAAGGATTTGAACTGATACAATGGGTAGAAAGTAATCAGCAAGTGTGATTTGATACATACAACTTACTTTGCAATTCCAGATCCAATTTTAGCTCTAATGCTAATTCACTGAGTGGCCTTCATTTTCATCTCAAACTTTGGATCTTCTTGGAAATCCATCAAGCAATCTCTCTTTGCTTCTCTTCTTAGCCTTCTTTGCTAGGTCTTGCCAATCAATCAATTAACCATGCAATACTATTGCATACAACTTCTCCTTACACTTGGATACAATGACAATAACCTCTATAGGTTATATTATACCTCTTCGTCCAGGTCAGATAGATCTTTTTCTATCTAATACATTCATTAATTAAACATTGAATCCATGTGCTAATAATGGTTTCTCGTGCATTAAATGAGTGTGGACCAATCTTAATTAACAATACACATCCCAATAAAATCAACTATGTCAGCCAGAGATCTCAAATATCATCAATTGCTAAAATAATGTTGCTCATATTTCTCTATCTCCCTCGGCATTTAACTGGCTCTTGACATCATCTTTTCTTTGCTCAACATCACCTTTCGCTTTGCTCGGCATCAACTTTTCTTTGCTTGGCATCAACCTTCTAGTGCACTGTCAGTGAAAGATAAACAACATATCACTTTGCCAAAGTGCCAAATGATCAAGTACCCTAGTGTATACTCATAACTCAACCATTTCCTTGGTCTTCTTTTTATCCTCTCCTTCAAATCTTCATCAATCAATAGATATGGTACTCAAACATATAGCAATAGTCTCACCAGTTAAGGTTTGACATCAATGACAAAATAACAAGTGTCTACATTGTAGCAATCTTTCCAACAATTAGATGCCAAATTTTTTATATAAAACAAACCATGGGGCTGATTTGCAAATATTGAGAGGCCAAATTTTGTATATCCTAATGTGTACAATTTTATTATAGATATATAAATTATTTTTTATCGTTACATTTGTACAATGACACCTTCACTTCTTGTAAGCTACTTGTGTTACTAAGATAGTTTTACATTAGGTCTCTTGATGATTTTGGTATATGCTCTTGTGTTTCTATATATTGCTTCTTTTTATTGGATTATCCCTTCATGTTATTAATTTAGTTCTTTTGGATTGTCTCTATGTAGTAGTGCGGGGGCATGTAGCCTTGCTTAGAAACTTTTGGCAAAAGTTGTCAAAAATTGTCAAAGTTAGTAAAATGTATCATTATGCAAAGTGCAAAAAATGTTGTATTAATGCCTCCATGATGAAAATTTCAAATTACATCACAAACATCTCAAAACCATTCTTCAAAGGTGCTCACAAGTTTACAAGGAAAATTCAACTCACAACTCCTTCACTAGCCCTCTTGTTCCTAGACGATCCACCCAAAACTTGGTACAAACTCACCAAATGGTTTCAAAACCAAGGGTAAGGATTCCAAAAAGGGTTTAAGAAATAATAAAATCCTATTTCATGCACTTTTTCACTTACCATAACCTTTCCCTAGGTGATTTTTTAGATCTTAACTCACAAACTTCTTAAATTACTTCATAAAAAACTTGATACATAGATACCTTTTATAAAGTTACTCAACATATCTCAACAGATGACACCAACATTTAACTTGAAAACCCAATTTAGGAAAACCACCAATTGCAACTGGTTATTGTATTTGACTCTTCTAAAGTGAGCCATGTTAGGGGCCAACCCTGTTAAAGGTTACAATACACACTGTTAGGTGTGATCCTGTTAGAGGATTTAATCACCCTGTAAGGAGTGGCCTTGTTAGAGGTCTTCAAACACTTCAATGTATAAATGTCACCTCGTGAGAGGATTTATGAAAAACTATTAAGTCTACTCTGTAAAGAGAATTGGATCACTGCTACAATTGTTAGAGAGTAACAATGGATTGACATGTTTGACGAAGAAACTATCTTTGTTGATTCAGATTTGTTAAAATGGATAATTAAATTCGAGCTAGGAACATATTAATCCAAATGGGTTAGGAAAAAGGAAGATTATCATGAATTAAACTATTTCTTAGAGCATACACCAAAAAGAAACAACAAGGGAGACAATAAGTTTTTGAAGGGGGAAAAGCATAAAAAAACCCCCGTGAATTATGAATGGGCAAAATAGCCAGAGAGAGAGAGAGAGAGAGAGCTTTAGCTCATACAATATTTTGAAGAATGAGAGAGAGAGAGAAGAAGTGTTCTATGTAGAAAGAAGAAATATCTCTATAAGTAGAGATAAGAGAAGGAGTTCAAAATGTAACTCCCATGAGAATGAATGCCACCATTCATAAGTGTGTGAGGCCAAGTGTGAGATTCCTCATAAGGAGGAATAAATTGAATTACAAATTACAATAAATATTTGTCCTCACTTATTCTACTAGAGGAAAAAAAGAATGAAGACAAAAAAGAAATATATTAGGATACCTTGACTTATATCCTAATATATTAGAGCAAGAAAAGAAGAAAAGATCTAACCTTGGTTTATAAATACACCAAGGAAAGAATACAACTTCTAACACCCCCCTTTAATCTTTACTTGGGGGTTTACAATCAAAGGGTGTTAAACCCAAATTGGTACAATGAATCTGGAATTTTTCTCTAGAGAGAGGCTTTGTTAAGATATCTGCAACTTGATCTTCTCCTTTGCAAAAAAAAAGGAACACTTTTCTATCTTGAATGTGTTCTCTGATCAAGTGATGATGGAGAGCAATATGCTTTGATCTTGCATGATAAACTGGATTCTTTGCTAAGGCAATGGCACTCTGATTATCACAGTATAATGGGGTGGGGTCATGCTGAGGTAAGCTCAAATATGCAAGTAATCTTTGAAGCCATAGTGCTTCTTTAGAGGCAGTAGTACAGCCTTTATATTCAGCCTCAGTAGAACACAATGAAACTGATGGTTGCTTTTTTCTTTTCCAAGAAATTGTACCTGAACCAAGGAAAAAATAGTAACCACTAGTGGATCTCCCATCATTGGGGTCACCTCCTAGATCTGAATCAGAATAAGCTTTAAGAGTAAAATCAGCATTAGCATCATAAAATAAAGCATAATTTGGAGTACCTTTAATGTATCTTAAGATTCTTTTAGCAACTTTTAAATGAGATTGTTGAGGTTTAGACATGTATCTAGAAACTAAGCCTACAGCATAAGAAATGTCAGGTCTAGTAAGGGTAAGATAATTTAAACTTCCTACTAGTT
>MU225116.1:3779622-3823162 GCA_018584345.1 Thuja plicata
CCCTTTGACATTAATGACAAAGGTGTGAAAAAATTGTAAGTCTTCAACATACTTACTCCATGTAGACTTCTGGGTACACAACTTGAAGAGATTGAATCTCTTTCTGCCAAAAGACTTTCATTGCATCAAATGTCTGAAGATGGGCGCATAAAGCATATGTCAATTTCTCCATTTTTATCAGATCCATGCAAGGACCTTGATCATATGTGTGTATGGTGTTATCAATCTATTTTATTTTCTCATTAAGAACTACTAGAGATGGCGCAAGTGCATTCCTCAACTGAGTTTGTCTTATTCTGATCTTGCTAATTTCCAGTTTTGTCTTCTCAATTTTGTCCAGCTGACCTTGATAGAAATTATTGCATATGTTCATATCTTGTGTGGAGTTTTCAACTAATTTCCTTATGTTATCCACCATTTCTTCTACTTCTACTATCTTTTTAGTGTGCTCAAAGGTGATCTTCACTCTATCCATGCAATTTGTAATAACCTTCTTTCCTTTTGCTACCAACTCTTTAAGTATAGATTGCCCAATCTTTAAGGAGTTCATATCTAAGGTAAAGTTCTTTACCAATTCATTTAGTCTCTCCTTCTTTTATTCATCTTCTGCAATCTTAGTAGCTATTTCTACTAATCTAGTGAAATGTGTTTTGAAGTTTTTCAGTATGCTATCCACATGTTCAACTGTTTGAACTTTAGCAACTTTCTTATCAACAGGAACTAACTCATTCAAAATGTTTATTGATTCCACAAAGTGAGGGTTCCTCATCACATGTTTCTCTTTTTCCTTTTCCATGGCAAGGATGCTAATCTTGATAAGGTCTTCTTCTTCCCATGCATCTAAATTTGTTGATTCAAGAGTTAACCTTGACAATAATGAGGTGGATGGTTGAGTGGATGGTGAGAAAATAGTATTTTGACTTGTATCTACACATTCACTTTTGACATGAATTTCCTTTACTGGTGTCTCATTACCTTGAGTGTCTTTCTCCTTATCCAATTCTATTGGATCAATGAAAGGAACTTCATCCTTTTGTAGAGATGTGTCATCTGTGTTCATTTCCTCGGTGTTTACAAAGGCTTCATCAACTTTATTCATGTCATTATCAGAAGCTGTCATAGATATCTTTACATCATCAATCACTATAGTGTCCTCTGTATCTTTAGCTGTCTCGGAGGCTATTGAGATTGAGGGCGCTAAATCCTGTGGACCTGTCATATGAACTGCCTGAATTACTGGTTCTGAAGCTTGTTTAGGAGGTACTTGCATTTCCTTTGTAGGTGCCATTGATGGATACATATGTCTATCCATAAATACTTGTGCAAATGCTTTTTCAGTCTCCTTTCCAACTTGCTCATACTCTTTGTTCATAATATGTAGATTTCTTGTCTTACTATGGAGATGAGGCTTTACTAGATCTAACAGAATAGCCTTCTCATCATGTGAACAAACAGGAAGAAGAGTATCTAAAGTTTCTTCTCTAATCTTCATGTCCTCTTCTATAACATGTCTTTTCATGATCTCCAATATGTTCCATAACTGATCCGGCATTACTGTCTTGAGTTCTAGAACTATCTTTTTGAACTTGATCATGTGAGATATGATCATAGTGTGTATCTCAGTCTTATCAATTTCTTGATACTTGTCATAAACTTTGGAAAGTGTATCCATTCTTCCTTCATTTACAATCCTATTCTTCAAGATATTTATACTGGGTCTAAATCCTTCCTTAGGAGGAGTTTAAATATTCTTAGCTTTGCTCCGAGTGTTCCTTGAGGATGGGTGGTTTGTAGCTGCTTGCTTCCTTCCTCTAGGTTTCTTACTAGGTACAGAAGGTGGAGATGTATCTAGATCAATGGTTGTGGTAGTAGGTGCAGAGGTACTCTCCTCATTTTTCTTCTGCTTCTTCTTCTAAGTGTTATCAGTCTTCTCAAGTTTAACTTGTGCATGAATCTGCTCAAGTTCTTTAGCAATTTTGGCTTATTTTTCCTTACCAAATCTTCTTGTGTGATTCCATGCTTTTTCAGAATGTTGGATGTCATTCTGGATTCTTTCCTTTTGTTAACAGCAAGTTGTAGTTCAATATCTACTTCGTCGGTCTTTTCTCTGTAAGTGCCCCATCTAGGTTCATTAGGGTCTTTGGGTGCTGACAATAAGACTTGCGCATATCCTTATAACACATGGTATTCTACTTCATACCCTAGTGGATGAATCCACTTAGTTCTAGGCTCAATAGCCTCCATGCATGTGCAATTTGTCTCTACCATAAAGCATATTGTATCCTTGTATTTGTCAATTATCTTCTCAGATAGTCTGAACCTGTTCTACATTTTGACCCTGAATATTTTTATATCCATATTCATCACATCCCTTGCACTGCTGTCTAATGTGGCCTTAAGAGATATCTGAGACATTGTAGGTTTTCCTTTGTCTAGATAAAGGTTTGCAACCTTTCCAACTATATGGTAATACAAATAGATGATCAAAGATCCAAACCTGAATGTTTTACTCCGGTCATGTTTGATGATTCTGATATTGTCAATCAATTGACCGCGCAAGATCTCACATAGATTGTATTGGGTGTTATCCTTCACTATTCTAATAGCTATAAGGACTGTTTCTACAGAGACACTATTCAACCTGCTTGCTTGCTGAAACTTGTATCCAGGTATCATTGTCAAGAGTTTTATGTCATCTTCCTTGATAGGGTCAACTGTCATTCCGCGCCTATCACTCCTAGACAAAAAAACTTACTCAATTTGTTTCTTGACATCCTTACCAGTGGGAAACATTGGTCCAGTCATTGGAAGTCTAGTTAACTGATGGATTAGTTCTTCAGTGATGCAAATTGGGACATCTGCAATCCAGAAAAGATCATCATGAATTTTTCTTAAAAGAATTTTTACCCATTCTAGTTCTTCAAACTCATGCGCATTCGAATACTCAAGAATAAGGTTATCTTGTAAGTGCGCAAACTCATCCTTGAATGTGAAATATGGATTTAACATTGATGCCATATGAGAGGCTATATTATCATCTCCTAATGATTCCTTCTTATAGTAAATGTATGCGTGGATATCTTCCATGTGAACAACGTCAAGCGTGGTTTTGGAGAAAGCCCCTTCCACATCATCTAGTATGGATTTGAATGGATGCTTCTTAAATATAAACCTCTTCCTCTCTGCTATATCAAACACGACTGGGGTCTCCATACTTACTTGGTGTTTTCTTATGTAGGGTTTCCACAAAATTCTAAAACAGCGTGACGGCTAGGGCTCTGTTTCAAACTGATTATCCATTCGCTTCAACTGCCAAACTATTATGCCTTCATGCTTTGATGTCTTAGTGCTCCAATGCTCTTCAATTTATGTGCTCTTGAATGTAAATGTGAGAATGATTGACCGTGAACTTTTTTTTATACAATCTACCACATTTAATGCTTGCAACCATACATAGAGATTTTGAAACTTTGATCCTGATGCAATTCAGTCAATGCATGAATGCATATAGCTATAACATGTTCTTTTAACCATGAATCCAAAGGTGCATACTCTGAAGTGAGTACACCAACCACGCAGGGGTCCTGAGCTAGAATAGCTCCCCCTTAGACCAATAAGGTCTATTCAAGCAGAAGTAGAGGGTGTGTCCACTGTGGGTGCATCAACTACTTTTTCAACATTATTGTCCTTCTTAAATTCAACCCATATTTTGTTTGAATCTTCATTTTCTGAGACAAACTTCACTTCTCCTCTCTCTTCAAATAGTGACTTTTTAGGATCCTCTTGTTTCTGAGTTTTGGATCTGCAAAACCTTGTGATATGTCTAGCCTTTCCACATGTGTGACAAATGATAGGAGGTCTGATGTTCTTGCTCATCATGTTGCACTACTTTTCTGTGTGTCCATTTTAGTTGCATATCAGACATGTAATGTTCTACAAATTTCTTGAGAGTTGATTTCTTTGATTGTTTTGATTCATACTTCTGTGATTCTGCTGAAGTTGATTCTTATGACTTGTTCTGCAATGTATAGCCCTGTGACCAAACTTATTATAGGAGTAACAATAACCTTTAAAAGGTCTTACCTCTTTGCAATCTCTTTCCAAATGCCCATGTTTATTTCATGCATAACAAGTTCTATTAACTTGCTTGATTTCTCTTTTAGGTGGTTCAGATATAACCTCCATAGTATCTTCAACTTTCTTAGCTTCTGAAGATGCTTCAAGTTTTTTTTCTCTCTCTTGTGATGATTTGATTTCATCTTGTGCTGTACTGAATCCAAGACCAGTAGTGTTCCCTTTTTTCCTTTGCACATTAAGCTGGGATTGAATTAAATCAGAACTTGAGTGAAGTTTATCAATCTTGTCTTTTGCTTCTGTTAATTCAGATTCCAACTTCTTCTTCAAGTTTTCCAATTCCAAGACTTTCATGTTTGCCTGTAGAAGTTCATCTTCCAATTGTTTTCTTTCTTTGATCTTATCTTCAATGTTGTTTTGGCTATATGTAAGTTGTTCCTCTAGATCTTCAAGTTTATCCTTTAGAGATTTATTCTCTTCATTAAGATTTTTGACCATTTTTCCTAGATCACTTGTAGAACAATCTTTCAGATCTTTTCTTAGTCTTTTAATAAGCATTTGAGAGCCATCATTTTTCAATCTTAGTTCTTCATTTTCCTTCTCAGATCTGTCAAGATCTTCAAGAAATACTTCAAGATTATTTTTCAAATGTTTTGCTTCAGCTGAGTCCATGATCTCCTCAAGTGGTTAAACTTTCTTTCAGAGGACCAAAGCTCTGATACCAATTGTTAGAAACACTGAGAGGGGGGGGTGAATCAGTGTTTATCTATTAATTATATTTCAGCCAATTAAACATAAAACAAATATGCATCCAAAGAATCATAACACAAGAGCACATAACACATGATATGATTACGGAGAACCTTGATCAGAGGAAAAATCCAGTGGGGATTAGTACCCACAAATATTGTACTACGTATAATGAACTTGTTAAAGTTCCTTTGCCCTGTTAGAAGCAGTCTTTACAATTTGAGTACAATGACCTGGTTAAAGGTTTGACCCTGTTAGGAGTCTTTTACAAAAACCTGTTAAAGGTATATGGCTCACTACCTAGGCTCACTACCCAATAAGATGAAGGCTACAATCCTCTGAATGTTGATATGTACTATATCAAAAATGAACTACTATGATGACACTATTGTCTGATCAGTTTTGTGTATGTGCGAATGTTCTTGCTCTCTTAAAGAGCTATATCATGTACTGACTTCATAGTATTGTCCCTTTGTAACTTACTCTTGCACAATAATCGACACTTGTAACATAACATAACATTGCATACTTATATGTTTACAATTGAATAGGCGTGACCCAAAATATAACACTAGTCGGCCTTTAAACCAAAATATACAACACTTTTGAACAAGTTGGCCTAAGCGTGTTTACTACAACATTAATTACATTAATACAAACTTATAACTAAAGGCACTTAGCCATTACATTACAAAATCATTCACGTTGATCAAAACTGTAGTCGGCTTCCATGCTTTGTTTCCTAGATTGTAGGTCTACTAATCTGCCTGTAACTTTTCCGTACTGATGTTTCGTACTCTACGCGTCTAGATCTAGCATGTATATACACCATAGAGTATATACCTAAGCATGTATTCTCTGGTGTGATCTCTAACACATGCGCTGATGTACTGATCTCTATATGTGTCTGTCTGCCCTATTTTCACACTTAGTCATTTTGTCTTTCATAACAGAACTTAAGTATGACTTTGTTGCCATGATTGACAACATAAAATAAGTCATGCTTCTTCAGGAAGTCAACTTTCCAACACGTCTATGGTAACTACCTTGCATCTTTTGGATAGAGGCTTTGTGCCAACCGTCAATTTGATCTGCCTCAAGATACACACCCAATCTGTAAACCTTTGTGCCACTTCATCTGCCACATCAGCTCTGCGGGTTCTGCCAAAATATGGTATTTTGTCCTCCATCGTTGTCAGCACATTTTTTGAGGTACTTTTCTGCACGTGCGTGCATATCCTTCTCTTTTCTCTTCACATTACCTACTGAGTCTTTTTAGTTATAAACACTTTATTCTTCCTTTATGGGGGCAATGTGGGATTAAACTTTTGGATGTTTTTAAAGCCTTTCTAATTTTTGCTCCAAAATAATGCGGCCCACCACACACTTTAACTGTCTAGCTAAGAGGCCCACCAAATGGCCTCTTGGCTTCTTATTCATGTTATATTGAAAGCACTAGAGTAGATAAACACTAAAAAATTTTACAGCCCCAGCAATGTGGGATATATCTCTGTGCATTTTTAAAGCTTCTAAAAATTTCCTCCAAGTGCTTCTCATCCATGGCATGATTTTCTTGCCTTTTATAACCACCAATCTCTTCCATAGGGTTGGGCACCCCTTCCTGTGGGTTCACATTTTTCATAGCACCAAAACACATCACAATGTGTGGGCTTTTAACTATTTGCAGGCTCTCTCCAATCACAATATTTGATGAATGTTTTGGTTTTAAATCATGCTGGCAGCCTCCCATTTTCATTGCGCAAGCACTTGCTATTCAAAAAACCACTGCTTCAAAAGTTTTAACCTCTCCAATATCATGGAAAACCTCCCAGCTCATGCTTTGTTTTAAAAAATTTTGGTTTTTTTTTTAAATTATCTTTCAAAGGCTACGTGGGTTTACTCCAGCTATCCCCTGACTTTGTTTGCTTTAATTTCAAAAATGATGGCCTCCCTCTTCTGGCGCGTGGGCATCTCTTCTAGTGTGGTATTACATTAGAGTAAAACAACAATCAAATCAATGAACATCCAATAATGTTCTTTTAAAATCTAGTGCAGCAATGTATTTAATGAATGTTTTTTTAAAAAAAATTCTCTCTGTGAGAACTCCCCCAATTTGTTGTTGCAAAAATGTATTTGTTTGTTTTTTAATTTTTTTTTACTAAAATCTCTCAATGTTCAGCGCAGTCCATACTCTTATGCTTTGTTGTTTAAAATTTGTTTTAAAAAACTCAAAACAAACTCCCCCAAAAGCTGCGTCATTTTCCTGCTGGTTGTATTTGTATTGAGTTTGCATGAAACATTTTAAGACTTCCTCCTCTTAAATTTGTGCATGCTACTACTGGTATCTTTAACAATGTAATTCTTTTGGATTTTAAATAAAAGAAACTTCAAAACTCTTCCACTTTCTTTATGCTGATATGCGCCCCATGTTCTATTTGTCTACTTGTTGATCAAAGTTTTTAATAAACAAAGACATTTAAAATGTTGATTTTAAAATACTCCCAAAAATTTCATCGGCTCTAGAAATGCTCTCCCCATGCTGGTATAAACCATTTCACAATCATTCCCCAAAGTAATACACTGGAGAGCATTTGAAAACAACTTTCAAAGTTCCACAAATCGGCTTCATTTTTGGCAAGTAGCCTCCAGATCAACCTTTGAAAATTGACTAAAAAATGCTTTGCAATCATGGGGTCAGGATAGTACATTCTTCTCTAGAATATGAATAATTGTCATTAATTGGACTGGCTTTGAAAACACTCGGGCCAAAAGATAATAATATGCAAAGTATGTCATTTTGTTATATTCTACAACTATCTGAATTCAGACTTTTGCAAACCCTTCCATAGGTGCCATTTGGAAAGTTATCATATCACCCTTTAAAGATCTGTCACTTGGTAGAATGACTTATTTATCCACATTGAATACTCATGCAAAAGGGCTTCACCGGATTCATCCTCAGGTACAAGATGTAACTATTCAAACTTAGCAATGCAAAAAACTGTGCAAATGCAATATGCTGAAATAACATAAACTTCATCCGGATCAGTCATTGAAATAATAGCAAGATATGCTCTGATACTTCACCATTGGATCAAGTAGTAAAATTACATTCCATGAGAATTATTCCAAAATTGGTTCTTGAAAACAACTCTCAGAAAATGACCATTCTATTTACTCCAATTTTGTTCACTGTCAAACTACACAAACTACCTTTTAAACTGAAATCATAAAGTCATCAAGATTAACCTTCAGAATTTGAACCTCTGGAGCTTCACTCACCTTCACACATGGAACATGAATCTTCAACTAACTTGCATAAAAGGTGAACTGATCAACCGGTACAAGTTTACAAAGTTAGCATCTTACAATTTTTCTGATTTTGCACTCATCAAATATGCAGAAATTGGATTTGGAATCAACTTGGGAAAGTGAATAACTGGATTTTCCAAGGGCTAAAATTCTTTAGATAGGTATATTCTCATATTTGTAACATAGGGTAAAACTCAATTATGCAGGGCATTCAATGAGATACATCTTGGAAGACCTCAAAGTAGGCTATTCAGCAATCTGGGCATAACAGAGAAACAAGACAGTTTTGTAAGACCAACTTTGGGAAAACTGAAAACTTATCAAATGGATTTAAAATAAATTGGGATTTGAAATATAATCCCTCTGATATGCATACTAAACATTCCTAAAATGGTGAGCCATGAAACTCAATTAGACACAAGTTATTCAAATGAAAACTGGGCCCGTTACAACAAATTGACACTTAGGCGGCAAATATAGAATTTGACAAGTGCTCTAATCAAGACATCACTAAACAACTCAAAAATCAAATCTGACAACTTGGGATGTCTTCACATGTCAAAACAAGAGTGATGAACACCTGACATGCATGAAAAACTTCAAAATTCCATCTGGGCAAATAGGTTCAAAAAGCACTTATAGCGGGTCAAAATGCAAAGCACTAATAAATCACTCAAAAATCCTTGTATTTTTGAGTACCAGTAGTGGCTCTCACTGTGGACGCATTCCCCATGTGGGCATGCAGATAAATTTTAGAATCTCATGGTAGAGGCAAACCATTCACAAAATTAAATCATATTTTATCTCTTCTCTCTCTTCTCTTTAATCTCTTCTCCCTTTCAAAAACAGGGAACCTCTTATTGAAATCAAACACTGTATCACACAACTGAAGGGAAAGCGACTGTGCAACATGTACATTATTTACAAAAATCCTCAAACCTTTTCACAACTGAAATTAACACTTGCCTCTATCAAAAATCTGATTTTCTTCTTGGCATACAAATATCAGAATGAAAATGTACTTGTACAGCTGCTATTCAAATTCACAAGGAATCATAAAAATGAACAATACCTTATTTTCAACTCCTTTCATGCCTTTAGAATTTCTTCCATCAGAGTCAACATAATCAAAAGTATGAAACTCATTCATCACATCAGCAAATATCAGAAAATATGAAACATGACAATGAAGAAATGCATCACCATTAGAAACATCAAACTCCACTTGCACTACCCCCTCATTAGCCAGTTGATCCATAAAGAAGCTAAATGACTCATACTCGCATAAGACATGGATACCAAAATATGGAAAAACTTCAAGATGGAAAGACATATCAACATGTTCCTCAAAAAATGGATTGGAAACCTCTTCCACTTGCAAATTACCCACATGGTCACAAGGAGACAGCTGATCAACATCATAGTCCTGCTCACTACATGGAACAATGAACCTATTAAATGTACATTCAAACTCACAATATCTTTTAGCCTGGGAAGAGATACATTCTGATTTTTTACTCGATATTGACACATTTTCAACATTAAAATCAAAATAACCCAAATATGAAAACTCAAAGCATTCCTCAAACAATGGATTAACAACACCGTGTTTTTATCCCATATGAACATGGTAACAATGAGATGGCTGATCCGTATCAATTTCCTCATCAAATACATCATTAGTAAAAACCATTAGCACCCCTGCTTTCATAATCACTGTCATAATCACTTTCATAATCAATTTCAGCATATGATTCAAAATTAGAGATATCACTATAAGTATATTCAACATCTCTATCCATAGGCAAAGAAGTAGATGGAAAATATATACTACCTTCTTCACATGGAGGAGATGGGAAAGGACACCAATCATCCTCAAATTTCTCATTACATGTAGGATTATCATTACACAAACAAACCATATGCTTCAATTGATCATCATTAAATGAAGGGATTTCAAAAACACACTCATCTAGCACCTTACCCTTTGACTGAAAAGACTCAACTAACTGATCTTTATTTTGATTTTCATCAATAATATCATGATAAAGTTTCAAGATAGTATCATACTCCATCTCATAAGGAAGACCATCATCTACTATCCCTCTTTTCTTAAGTTTTGACACCAAATCCATTTCAAAACTCTTAATACCAAACTCATTCGTATCACACTGATGTAAAAGATTATTTTTAGAATTGGTGAAGATACTCTTACCTTCACATGCTGATTTGCATTCATTTCCATGAATGCTCTTATCTTCCCATGCTATACTAGGCTCACATGATAGATCAGCATTCTCCAATATATCATTCTCTTGTGGGACATAGGTTTCAACATCCTCTTGATCCTCATAAGAGTGTAAAACATATACATCCTCTTCAGCATTCAAAACATTGTTAGTATCATTGCATCTAGGATCAAAATAAAAGGGTGTTTCTGGTAAAACTTTGTAAGGTAAAGATTCATTGAGCAAGTCAGCATCATAAGTATTTGAAACATCATTCATTGCTACCATTTCTTGGACTTATGTATTTCTATCTTCATTAGAAGTTTCTTCTATATGCAACAAAGAACTACTAACCATACATCTATTCAAATCTGATTTCAAGACCCGATTAGAAACCAAAGCAGAGGTATCAATACACCTACTTGGAGCTGCAAAATTTTCACAATACTCTTGTCCATTCTCAAATGTATTTTTCTAGAAAATCCCTCTAGAGAAATGGTTCTTTGTCAATCCATATTTGACATTGTTTTCAATTTCTATTGTTGTCCTAAAATCTTGATGTAAAGTATTAGGTTCCTTGTCTCTCAACCTATAACTCATCTTCTTGTCAAATGCATCAAAGTAAACCACAACACACACATGATCTTGAGGTCTATTTTGTTCAGGTATTTCATGCAAAGCTCTTGCAAATCTGATATTGAAATCAGGAACTAATTCATCTTCTTTAATCTTAAGATTCAACCAAGTAGTAAATACATCTCTCAAATTCATTTCCTCACCAAATTGTTCCATTAAGGCAACATGTAATTCATCCAAAGAAGAAATTGAGTAAAAAATAAAATCGGTCCCTAGCATCATCTTTCAAAGTTTGGACAAACAACTTCATGTATACATCTTCATACTTTATTTTAAAGTCACCCAATAAATTGATGAACATTTGAACATGATAACTAGCTGAAACAACTTGATCTCCACAAAATTTTGGCAAATAATCTCTTATTTCATGAGGCACATCATGTGGAAAATATATAATGCCATGAAAAAACAATGGCTCATACCTCTTGGTATGAAAGGATTTTGAACAACCCTTGCTGGTCTAAACTTTAGATGAAAAAAAAATTGACATCTCACTAACTTGAACACACCTTTTTCCTAGTGCTGAAAAAACTCAATAGAGGCAATCCTTTTAAATCATTCGATTCTCATGAAAGAAAAACACATGAGAAGCAAAATACCTTTTTTGTTGCTGCTGAAATACTCTTTCACGGCTAGCAGAGGTTAACATACTCACACAACCAACTGATATTTTCTCCTTCCTTGCCAAAAAAAACTGACTAGGGCTTCAAATCTACAAACAATATGCTGCAAATCTCTGAAATTTTACATGTAAATCAATGCTACTAGGTTGCACAAGAATTCACAGTCGCCACCCACAAAGATGTGGGAAAAGATCTAATAAACTGATCAAGAAATGGATTGTTGGTACCCTAAATTTTGAGAATTTAGAAGTCCCAATCCATTATCAATAAAAAAATTATCCATACTAAAATAATCAAAAGAAGGAAGCTTTATGACACAAATAAATAGAACTAACTAATCAAAGCCTTCAGAAAATGTTGGAATTTTGACCTGCTACAAAGATGATGCAGACAGAGGATGAAGATGGTCAAATTTTAAAACTCTAAAAATGACCCAATTCGGGAAATCCAATTTCCTAACTCCAATAGAAATATTGGCTTTCCATGAGGTGTTTTGGATTTTCGGCCAAAGCCAAATCCGAAAGTTAGGTAGTTATTTTTTAGTTAGTTTATTGGTTTTCCAAAATAATTTGTAATAAGGGTTATGTCTTTTCACCCTAAAGAGGTGTGAAAGCCACTCAAAAACATATATATACATAATGTAAAGAGACAAGACAAGACAATACATATTTTAATAGGATAGAATTTGATCACAACTACAACATGGACTCTGATGTACTATTTTTTCAACATTAATAAAGATAAGTGCTCTTCTTTTTATTTGTGGTTATAAGTTATATATTTTCAATTAGTCTTTCAGATATTCTATTTTATAGAGTGTTTCATTGTGTTAAATTCCCTGATTATCATAATTAAAAATTAATATATATAGTTTAAATATCAATTGAAAGATATGCGTATCTTCTCTTGTTCTTATCGGTCTCTTAATTTGAGTTGAATTCGATAAGATTAGATATATAGATTGATTTGAATTATAAGTCAAGTGGAAGCCTGTGAAGTGATAGTCTCGCTTTATTATAAGAAAGTTTTTAAAATTGTCTCCGATTGTACGTAGGATAGAGAATTTTCTGACTCTATAGCCCAAGTATTTAGAAGGCATTGATCGAATCATTATTTGGAAATTGTCATTTGGTTCATACTTTGTAGTTTGTAGATTATTTAATCATTATTTCAAAAGCATTACTTTTCAGTCCTTAGTATAACCCATTTTAGTCAGTCTTTATAGAGTAGAGATTATCTAGAGATTTGTTGCTTTCCTCCGAGGATCATTCACCACCTTTGGAGAAACTTTGTTTTGTGTATGCAGTGGTGGGACATAGTGAATTTGATTGTTCAAGGATAATTTAGGCCTACCAGCCTTGGCTTGATTAAGTCAAAATTGCAGAGGAATCAAGTGGTGCATCACCATTATACCTATCAGTTGGCCAAAGTGATCCATAGCTTTTGGGCACCTAGGGAGGTTGTCTATGAAAGACAATTTTTAAGATTACCTAGAAGCTCTAGTGATATAATTAAGACTCTACTAGAGATAATCACTCAAAAGACAGTAAGTTTTTTCCTTCTGGAAAGAAGGTGGCGACTCTATTTAACAAAACATTTTAGTTAGTGACTCTACTGATGGATAAGACCTAGAAGGAGATAAGTAAAGTTTTCCATTTTAAAGAGGTGGTGACTCTATTGAAAATAACCTAATGTATAAAGAATGAATTTACTACAAATTTAGATATTCAGTATGTACCAGAATACATATTCACATAAATTATCAAAATTTTGTGACCCAAGACCAAAATTTATTATTGAAGTATATAGACCATTGAGTTTTGATAACATCCCTGGTTGTCAGAAATATTTTCCTCTTAAACTAAAAAAATATGTTCCAAAATTTTGTGGCAATGGATCAGAATCACCAACAGAGCATTTGCTAGCATTTTATAAAAAAAATTAGATTGTCATATCTATGCAGAAGATGTGATTTTGAAACTATTTGTAAGATCATTGATAGATCATGCAGGTTTTCTTTTTAGTATGACACTGGAACACAGTATCTCATCATGGAGAGAGTTTGAGCAATGGTTTATTGATACGTTTCATGATGCAAGTGAAGATGACATGCATTATGAATAGGACGAGATTCAGGATCACAATATGGAAGAGGACTCTTACATGTCTCCTTTAGATGCATTTTTTAGCTTGAAGAGATTTGAAGGGGAGTCTTTTGCACATTTGCTGATAAGAAGGATGGACATTCTTCAAAAAATACCTTCAAACATTATGCCTTCACAAAAATAAATCATGAGAAAGGTCAAAATATTGGGAATTACATCGAATGATCCTTCTGTAAAGTTCCTTGTGCATATATTAGAAGAAGATGATGAAGACAGAAAAATGGAGGCTATTGCTCAGATTGAACAAGGCCTTGTGCTTGATGATTATCTTGGTAAGGAAGATGAATGCACTAGTCATACAGAAGATAAAGAAGCATCCATTCCTGAGAACCATAATAATACTTGTGATGACATGGAGGATAAAAATTTGGATCAAATTGAAGAAAAATTTGTACATGATGAGATGCGTATGGAAACATGTATCTATGACCATGATGATGAGGAAGAAAACCTTCTCAGTACAAGAGAAATTTTAGCTTTGTTAGACATGGAATATCAATAACATGTTGAGAAGAGTGGTCAATTTTTTTCCATCATGATAAGAAAGTTAATGGCTCGGTATATATTCAAGGAGTACTAGATGAAGGAGATGATAAATTCCAAAAATCAAATAACAAAGATGAAATAGAACAACATACAATATATAAACAAGAAGGAGTTTTAGATGAAAGCTCTCATGAAGATATGCCCAAGCTCTCTATGTTCCTGAATTCATTATTTGTAGAGGAAGAAAAAGAAGATGTGCTTGAGTTCTCTATGTTCCTGAATCTATTGTTTGAAGAGGAAGTAGAGGAAGATATGTCTATGCCCTTGAATCTATAAGTTGAAGAATATTTTCTATGCAATCAAGTCCATCAACATCATGATAAAGACAATGGACCTAGTGATCATTTTGAAGATGATGAAACTCAAAATATGTATGGGAAAGTGTATTCAAAAAGTGAGACATGCATTATCTCATCCTATGAGAAGAAGTTATATCAAACATATGAGGATGAGATAGAATCAAACATACATAATGAGGAGAATGTGTTGAATATTAGTTCTAAAAATTATCCGAGTATCCTATCTGATCAAATTCTTGATAAGAATGAAGTTCCTGAATGTGAGTTATCTGTAAATCCTTTTTGTAAAGAGAAACACCATCTTGAGTATAGGGAAGATTGTGTACATAAAGGCATCCATGAAGAAGAGCTTAATCTAGTTACTTGTAGGGTTGATCAAATGCATGGGGATCTTCTATTTAGCAAGGACTACAGTGCACCTACTAACTTTTCTAAGGGTAAACAAAATTCAAAGCCTATTAATAAAGCAATGAATATTGTCCATGAGAATGTTGGCATCATATTAGGGAGATCCAAAGTATTACATGATCAGAATTATGTGTTCAATAGAGGAAAGATGCAATGCTCATTTTTGGGGGGCTTGGGGCCACCCAATTTCACTTTGCATCAGATTAAGTGTGGATACTTGGTCTGCTTTTCCAGAGATAGTTGGAATCTCGCTATGATCATAGAGAGCATACGTCCCCAGAAAGAGCCACTGTTGGTACACTAAATTTTGAGAATTTAGAAGTTCCAATCCATTATCAAGAATAAATTTTATCCATACTAAAATAATCAAAAGAAGGAAGCTTTATGACACAAATAAATAGAACTAACTAATCGAAGCCTTCAGAAAATACTAGAATTTCGACTTGCTACAAAGATGATGCTGACAAAGGATGAAGATGGTCAAATTTTAAAAATATAGAAATGACCCAATTCGGGAAATCACATTTTCTATCTCCAGCAGAAATATTATCTTTTCATGAGGTGTTTTGGATTTTTGGCCAAAGCCAAATCTGAAAGTTAGGTAGTTATTTTTTAGTTAGTTTATTATTTTTTTCAAAATAATTTGTAATAAGGGTTATGTCTTTTCACCCTAAAGAGGTGTGAAAGCCATTCAAAAACATATATATACATAATGTAAAGAGACAAGACAAGAGAATACATATTTTAATAGGGTAGATTTTGATCACAACTACAACATGAACTCTGATGTACTATTTATTCAACATTAATAAAGATAAGTGCTCTTCTTTTTATTTGTGGTTATAAGTTATATATTTTTAATTAGTCTTTCGGATATTCTATTTTATAGAGTGTTTCATTGTGTTAAATTCCATGAGTAAAATAATTAAAAACTAATATATATATTTTAAATATCAATTGAAAGATCTGCGTATCTTCTCTTATTTTTATCAGTCTCTTAATTTGAGTTAAATTTGATAAGGTTAGCTTTATAGATTGATTTGAATTATAAGTCAAGTGGAAGCCTATGAAGTGATAGTCTCACTTTATTAAAAGAAAGTTTTTAAAATTGTCTCTGATTATACGTAGGATTGAGAATTTTCTGACTCTATAGCCCAAGTATTTAGAAGGCACTGATCTAATCATTATTTGGAAATTTTCATTTAGTTCATACTTTTTAGTTTGTAGATTATTTAATCATTGTTTCAAAAGCATTACTTTTCAGTCCTTAGTATAACCCATTTTAGTCAAGCTTTATAGAGTAGAGATTATCAGGAGATTTTTTTCTTTCCTCCAAGGATCATTCACCACCTTTGAAGAAACTTTTTTGTGTGTACGCAATGGTGGGACATAGTGAATTTGATTGTTCAAGGTTAATTTAGGCCTACCAGCCTTGGCTTGATTAAGCCAAAATTGCAGAGGTATCAAGTGGTGCATCACCATTATACTTGTCAGTTGGCCAAAAGTGATCCATCATTTTTGGGCACCAACATGGATGATAAACAATTAGTCATTCCAGACTTTACAACAATCCATTTCTCCCTAGCAGAGTCGCCATTTTGTTAGCACGACTCAGATGAAAAAACTCAACTGAAATTTGATTTAACTTTTAAAATAACACCAGGGATTTTCTGAATATCACAACAAGACTACTTCATCTTTATCCCCAGTATGCTATTCAAGCCTGACTCTTAGATTCCCAATTCAGATTAATACAGGGAAAAGGATAATTAACAAGGATATTATCCTTCTTCACTCCGGGCTCCACAGACCCAAGTGGGTACACATATCTTCAGACTCACTGGTTAATAGTAAACCTTACAATGGATTAAGGACATTCATCCTTCGTCTTTTTAAAGTCCCCAGACTTAGGAAGGCTAACCTATGGATTCACTTCTTCAAGGAATCACCAACAATGTTTGTACTATTCAATACAAATTTTGGACATTCATGCTTTTAAACAGGAAATGAAAGATGACTTGATTTTAAATGATGATGGTAAAGACTGCATAACCAGCAAAGACCAGTTCCTTATCTAGTGGGAAATAGAGTCAAATAAATGTACATCAATAGAAATTAATTAATGGAAACACAAATAGAATGCCTTACAAACTATATGTAGCTCAGATAGAATGCCTTATAGACTATCTTATCATTCTCATACTACTATATCAAATCCTCATACTAATGCGTATCCCTTTTAAATGTCTCATAAGATTGATTCCTTCCTTGAAGGAAACTCACAAGTAATTGCACAGTTACCTTGTAGCCAACATGTTCAGAATGCCTTACAAACTAAACATACAAGAGCATCAACGAAATATAAAGAGACAACAATAATATGGAACAGGAACTACACTGTAGTCCATTAATATATCCTTCTTTAGTACATCTAGAATGACAAAAAACTCTGAAAATAAGACCCTAGAATCAGGAAGTTGCCTTGCAGCATTAATTTCATCATCCCTATTACAATGGAGAAAAAACCAAATATAGGAGAAAGGAAAAAACCATCTCTGTCGCCGACACCTGTCTATCCCCAAAAATATCTGCAACTACCAAAATCTGATTTTATATGAACTCAAAAGGCTCATAAAATCAGAATCCTCATTCCAAGACCTTTCCGGTTATATATGATACTTCATATTTTGGATAAAATATGCCCCCTGAAATATTAATCAAACTTTGTCTCTCAGGTGCATATTTCATCAATATTTAGAAATATTTGAATTTGTATATCAAATCCATAGTGGAACTATTGAAATGACATTTTAATTTAATATTTCAATTTATATTTTAATACCTTTTTCCCTCCATTTCCCAAAAAGCACCAAATTCTTCCATGTGGTAACCTCTGATTGGCTCAGAAATCCACCTAGGCACCTATGTGTCTTGCTTGTACCACGTGCCACCCTCTGATTAGTCCACAGGTCCAATTGGGAACCTACATCATATGCCCTGTGTCTGGCCCACCACCTATCCGATCGCCATGTGTTGCGCTATCATGATGCCTTTATGGTAACCACCTTGCATCTTTATCTTTAAGGCTTTGCTACAGCCTTCCATTTTTGTCACCTTGGGATGCCTGCCAGCTCAGATGACCTCCTGCGTGGCCACCACCTAATCACCACTTGGAGGCCACTTGATCTGTTGTGTTGTCACCCCTGCCACGTGTCAGCCTGGCACGATCCCTCTATGGTAGCTACCTTGCATCTTTTGGATAGAGGCTTTGCGCCAACTGTCGATTTGATCTGCCTCAGGATGCGCACCCAATCTGCAAGCCTTTGTGCCATGTCATCTACCACATCATCTCTGTAGGTCCTACAAAAATATGGTTTTTTTTCCTCTGTTATCATCGACATTGTTTTTGAGGCACCTTTTTGCACCCGCGTGCATAGCCTTCTCTTTGCTCTTGACATTACCTACTGAGTCTTTTTGGTTATAAACACTTTATTCTTCCTTTATGGGGGCAATGTGAGATTAAACTTCTGGATATTTTTAAAGCCTTCCTGATTTTTTCTCCAAAATAATGGGGCCCACCACGCACTTTAATTGTCCAGCCAAGAGGCCCACCAAATGGCCTCTTGGCTTCTCATTCATGTTATATTGAAAGTGTTGGAGTATATAAACACTAAAAAATTTTACAGCCCTAGCAATGTGGGATATATCTCTATGCATTTTTAGAGCTTCTGAAAATTTCCTCCAAGTGTTGCTCATCCATGGCATCATTTTCTTGCCTTTTAAAACCACCAATCTCTTTCATAGGGCTGGGCGCCCCTTTCTATGGATTTACATTTTTCATAGCACCAAAACACATCACAATATGTGGGCTTACAACTATTTGCAGGCTCTCTCCAATCATAATATTTGATGAATGTTTTGGTTTTAAATCATGCTGGCAGCCTCCTATTTTCATTGCGCAGGCACTTGCTATTCAAAAAACCACTGCTTTGAAAGTTTTAACCTCTCCAATATCAAGGAAAACCTCCCAGCTCATGCTTTGTTTTAAAACTTTTTGGTTTTTTTTTTTTAAATCATCTTTCAAAGGTTGCGTGGGTTTACTCCAGCTATCCCCTGACTTTGTTTAATTTAATTTCAAAAGTGATGGCCTCCCTCTTCTAGCACATGGGCATCTCTTCCAATGTGGCATTACATTAGAGTAAAACAACAATAAAATCAATGCACATTCAATAATGTTCTTTTAAAATCCAGTGCAGCAATGTATTTAATGAATGTTTTTTTTTAAAAACTTCTCTCTATGAGAACTCCCCCAATTTGTTGTTGCAAAAATGTATTTCTTTTTTGTTTAAAATGTTTTTACTAAAATCTCCCAATGTTCAGCGCACTCCATACTCTTATGGTTTGTTGTTTAAAATTTGTTTTAAAAAACTCAAAACAAACTCCCCAAAAAGCTGCGTGGTTTTCCTGTTGGTTGCATTTGCATTGAGTTTGCATGAAACATTTTAAGACTTCCTCCTCTTAAATCTGCGCATGCTACTACTGGTATCTTTGGAAATGTAATTCTTTTGGATTTTAAATATAAGAAACTTTAAAACTCTTGCCCTTTCTGTATGCTGATATGTGCCCATTTCTATTTGTCTACTTGTTGATCAAAGTTTTTAATAAACAAAGATATTTAAAATGTTGATTTTAAAATACTCCCAAAAAGTTCACCGGATCTAGAAATGCTCTCACCATGTCGGTATAAACCATTTCGCAATCAGTCCCTAGAGTAATACACTGGAGAGCATTTGAAAACAACTTTCAAAGTTCCACAAATCGACTTCATATTTGGCAAGTTACCTCGAGATCAACCTTTGAAAACTAACTAAAAAATGCTTTGCAATCATGGGGTCTGGACAGTACATTCTTCTCTAGCATATGAAAAATTTTCATTAACTAGACTGGCTTTGAAAACACTTAGGCCAAAAGATAATAATATGCAAAGTATGTCATTTCATTATATTTTGCAACTATCTGAATTCAGACTTGTGCAAACCCTGTTAAAGGTGCTACTTGGAAAGTTATCATATCACCTCTTAAAGATCTATTTCTTGGTAGAATGACTCATTTATCCACATCGAATACTCATGCAAAAGGGCTTCTCCAAATTCATCCTCAGGTACAAGATGTAACTGTTCAAACTTAGCAATGCAGAAAACTGTGCAAATGCAATATGTTGAAACAACATAATTCATCTGGATCAGTCATTGAAAGATTAGCAAGATATGCTCTGAGACTTCACCATTAGATATATTAGTATAGTTACATGCCATGATAATGATTCCACAATTGGTTCTTGAAAACAACTCTCAGAAAATGACCATTCCATTTACCCCAATTCTGCTCTACACTGTCAAACTGCACAAACTGCCTTTGAAACTGAAATCATAAAGTCATCAAGATGAACCTTCAGAATCTGAACCTCTGGAGCTTGATTCACCTTCACACATGGAACATGAATCTTCAACTAAATTTCACAATAGGTGAACTGATCAACTGGTACAAGTTTGCAAAGTTAGCATCTTACAATTTTTCTGATTTTACACTCAGCAAATATGCAGAAATTGGATTTGGAATCAAGTTGG
Source organism: Thuja plicata (assembly GCA_018584345.1). Classification (NCBI taxonomy): domain Eukaryota; kingdom Viridiplantae; phylum Streptophyta; class Pinopsida; order Cupressales; family Cupressaceae; genus Thuja; species Thuja plicata. Next base: position 3,800,291 of record MU225116.1, read on the forward strand.
GAAAATGAATAACTAGATTGGCCGAGGGATAAAATTATTCAAATAGGTACATTCTCATGTTTTTAACATAGGGGAAAACTCAATTATACAGGGAATTCAACGAGATACATCTTGGAAGACCTCAAAGTAGGCTATTTAGCAATTTGGGCATAACAGAGAAACAAGACAGTTTTGCAAGACCAACTTTGGGGAACTGAAAACTTATCAAATGGATTAAAAATAAATTGGGATTTGAAATATAATCCCTCTGATATGCATACTAAACATTCCCAAAATTTTGACCCATGAAACTCAATTAGACGCAAGTTATTCAAATGCAAACTGGGCCTGTTACAACAAATTGACACTTAGGCGGCAAATGCAGAATTTGACAAGTGCTCAAATCAAGACATCAACTAAACAACTCGAAACTTGAATCTAAAAACTTGGGATGTCTTCACATGTCAAAAAAAGAGTGATGAACACCTAACATGCATGAAAAACTTCAAAATTCCATCCGGGCAAATAGGCTCAAAAAGCACTTATAGGGGGTCAAAATGCAAAGCACTAATAAAACACTCAAAAATCCTTGTATTTTTGAGTACCAACACCTCTTTTGAATCATCATCCGTAGAAAACTTATGTCCAGTAGACATAGGTGCCCCAACTGGTCTGGAATTTTCCATTCTAAATTTCTTCAATCTCTTTGATGTATTTAGACTAGGTAATGTAGATACCATCCTTCATCTGATGAACTTGTAAACCAACAAAGAATTTGATTTCTCCAAACATAGACATCTCAAATTCCTTACTCATAGATTTGGAGAATTCTTTGCATAAATCATCATGTGTAGTAAATAGTATATCATCAAAAAATATCTCTGCTAATAGTATCTTTTTCTGAGGTCCTTCTTTTATATACAAGCTACTATTGTCATTAGCTCTCTGAAATCCAATACTTACTAGGTAACCATGCAATCTTTCATATCAGGCTCTAGGAGCTTGCTTCAGTCCATACAAGGCTTTGTGTAATTTCCAAACTATATTCCTTTTATTAGGATCAAAAAAACCTTCAGGTTGCTCAATATAGACTTTCTCTTCCAGAATTTCATTCAAGAATGCAGATTTTACATCCATTTGGTATACCTTGAATCCTTTATGTGCTGCATATGCCAGAAGATTTCAACTCCTTCAAGTCTTGCAATAGGAGAAAAAGTTTCTCCATTATCAATACCCTCTTCTTGAGCATATCCTTTACACACTAATCTTGCTTTGTTTCTGGAAACTTCACCTTTTTCATTCATCTTGTTTCTGAAAAGCCACTTAGTACCAAGCACATTCTTGTTTTTTGGTCTAGGTACAAGAGTCCAGGTTTTTTTCTTGTCTATCTACTCAATCTCTTTATTCATGGCTTCTATCCATCTTTCATCATTCAATGCATCTTTTATGGATCTTGGTTCAATTTCACTAAGAAAACATGTACCTTTAATTTTGTTCCTTGTCATTATACCTTCTGTCTGATCTCTAATTATTTTCTCAACTGCATGATGCCTTTTGGCATATTTGGAAAGTACAAGTTCCTTCCTCTTTGATTATGGGCTTGCTCCACTTGGTTCACCATTCTCAAACATTTTGTTATGTTCAAATGTCTGATACTCAAGTTCCACTGTCTGAGACTTCGAAACCTCTATCTGAGACTCGGGTGCCTCTGTCTTTGACTCGGTTCCCTCTATCTATGACTCAGTTTCTTCATTCTAAGACTTGGTTTCTTTAGTTAGTAGCTTGGGTTGCACATGTTGCAATAAGGTTTGTGCTGATAAATTTAGTGGTTGACATGTTTGTTGTCCAATCACCATTGTCTGTGTCTTAGGTATAGTATCAGGTTCATAATACACAAAGTTTTTGTAGTCCTCAGGCTCTTTATTGCTATGTTCTTCACTTCTCTTTGCAAACTCATCAATCTTTACATGCACACTTTCTATGAATTTATGAGTATCAAGATTCAAACATTTATATGATTTGCTTTTGCAGGAGTAGCCTAGGAATATACCTTCATCACCTTTGACATCAAATTTTCCATTTCTTGCTTCCTTCAAGATGTAGCATTTACTTCCAAATACTTTGAAATAACGAACATTGGGTTTATAGCCATACCATAATTCAAAAGGTGTCCTCCTAGTACCTTTCTTCAGTTGAACTTTGTTCAAGGTGTGAATTGTAGTGCTGATAGCATCCTTCCAGTATTTGGTTGCAACATTATTTTGAATCATCAAGGTTCTTGCACAGTCCATAATAGATTTGTTTCTTCTTTTTGCTATCCCATTTTTCTATGATGTACCTAGGGCAGATACTAGAAAGGAATTCACCTCGTCTATCAGATCTTTAGAATTTAAGTTTCTTTCATGTTTCCTTCTCAACTCTGGCAAGGTACCACTTAAACTTCTGAAAATCTTCTTCTTTTTCTTTGAGAAACATAACAGTCAACATTCTATAATGGTTATCAACAAATAGAATAAAATACTTATCTCCTGTGTAACTTTTTGTTCCAATTGGTCCACATAGATCAGTATGTACTAACTCCAAGATCAAGATAGAATAGAATAGAATAAAATATGAACTTTCACTGAGATCAAGATAGAATAGATTACCTTTTGTTTGCCTGCCAGTTCCAACTAGGTTTCCCTTACCATCCGGGAGCTTGGCCTTACCATTCATGAATTCTATCTTGAAACTAATGTTATTCAAGTGTGCCACACTTAGTAGATTACACCTTAGTCCTTCAACCCAATAAGCATTATGACATTTTATTCCTTCAGTTAGAGCAATACAACCTTTACCTTTCACATAGGAAGGTTCATCATTCCCAAAACTGACACTCCCACCATCATAGTGCTCAAGATGTTCAAATTTAGTTTTATCACCAGTCATATGGTGAGAACAACCACTACCAATTATCCAAGTGTCATTTTTTTCTAATATGAGAGTAAACCACAGTCGTTTCATTATCTTAATTGTCTGACTCATCCTTAATAGCAATGTAAACCATTTCATCTTCATCTTCATCACTATCAGAATCTTTTGCAATATAACAAGATTTCTTACCTTTGTCCTTGTAGCTTTTGTAACTTTTTAAATCTTTCTTGCCTTTGTACTTGTTGAACTTTCTCTCACCTTTGTCTTCTTTATTTGGACACTTAGCAACAATGTGACCAACCTCATCACATGAAAAACAAATCAATGGTATTCTTCCTTTGTACTTTCCTTTGGAAACTCTCTTTGCAAGTAATGCTTTAATGATTTCTAAATCTTCATCATCACTGTCACTATCAATTTTTTTTCCTTTTGAGTTTCTATCCATCTTACCAAGGTTTAATTTATCTTTGAATGCAAACTCAAAATTGCTAGGATTAGGAGAATAATTGTCAAAATTTTCCAACTCAAAAGTTGTAAGCCTTCCAACCAATGCATCTAGAGTTATATCATTACTGCACCTCATCTCTTGAATAGCTGAAACTCTAATTGCATAGATAGGAAGTAAAGTTCACAATACCTTACTAACCATTGTTTTTTCTTCAATTGTTCCACTGGAAACTCTGATGGCACTTACACTTTTCTTGATTTTTTCACTGTATTTTGTAATGTCTTCTCCTTATTTCATTTTCATCTGATCAAGCTGACCTCTGAGACTCTCTACTTTGGATCTCTTTACATTGTCATCTCCTCCATGTATATCATGTAGTTTCATCCACATATCATAGGTAGTAGGGCAGTCTTTGACTTCATCAAATTTAGAATAGCTAAGTGAAGAAGCTATACCAATCATCATTATGTTATGATTCTTCATGTCCACCATCTGATCCACAAACATAGGTCTCGGTGGTTCCACATATTTGTGAGCCAATAATTGAAAACCAGTATCTCCAATAGTAGATATATGTAGCCTCATCAAATCTTGCCATGCAGTGAAGTTGTCTTTGTTAAGCTTGGGGATCTCCCTTCTGTAAGACATCTCTGATCTTTAGCTTAGGCCTTAAAACCTTCCTTGAAAGAACCAAATACTTTGATACCAATTGTTGGAAATTGGTTGAGTAACTAAGAGGAGAGGGGTGAATCAGTTACCACAAAAACAAATCCAAGTCCCTTAGATGTCTTAATCAAACTTATCTCTCTTTCTCAGTTAATAAAGATATTTTGTTGTTACTTGGTTAACAAAGCAATCTTAAAATATTAACTATGATTTATCCTTTAGTGATTAAGTGTAGAAAAATAAAGCATAAATAAAATAACATGTACATAGATGACACCAACATTTAATGTGGAAACCCAATTTGGGAAAACCACCAATTGCAACTAGTTACTATTTTTCACTCTTCTGAAGTGAGCCCTGTTAGGAGCCAACCCTGTTAAAGGTTACAATACACACTGTTAGGTGTGACCCTATTAGAGGATTTAGTCACCCTATAAGGAGTGGCCTTGTTAGAGGTCTTCAAACACTTCAATGTAGAAATGTCACCTTGTCAGAGGATTTATGAAAGAGTGTTAATTCTACTATGTAAAGACATTTGGATCACTGCTACAATTGTTAGAGAGTAACAATGGATTAACCTGTTTGATGAATCAACTGTCTTTGTTTATTCATATCTCTACTCTGGATTTAAACTAGATCCTTAATGATAAAATATTCTATTGCAGCTTTGTCTGAATGTTTTGTCCTTAATCAGAATCCCATCTGATTTTGCATTCACTCTTCATATCAAAAATCTACCATATATTTCTTCTTATTACTTCCAAACATTCAATCCAAACTTGACCTTGTATATATATGATAGGCCTTGTCAAGTCGGCTTGAATAACCTTCCAAATAAATAATAAAATTTAAGTCTGTCAGTTGCATATAACTAATTAAACATAAAATTTAAATTGTTGTTAGTCGGCTAAGACTAAAAGAATAACTTGGTTAACACTGTAATCCTTCAATGCCTGACCGTTACTGTATTGCCTGAGTAAACTCAGTTAGAACTGAAAATCACTTTGGTCTTCTTTAATTCTCGAGATAACATGGCATACACTGACTGTGCTCAGTTTAGGTATAGACATTTGTGTAACACCACTATATTTTTGTATACATCAATGACAATACGCAATTGAATAATTGTCATCAACACTACAGTGTCTTAACTAGGCTAATTAGGTCTAACTTACAAAGGAACTAGTCTCAATATTTCTCACCAAACCCTATAAACATTGGGGAAGCATTTCCCATGTGTACAAACTCTCAAATCCAAAATTTGTCTCAGACAAAACTCTCCCCACCATGCCAAACCACAAAACCCATATTTTAGGCCAATATAAGGAGGGTTTATTGAAAGTAATGGTTCCACGACTTTCCACAATATGCCTCACTCACTATTTTCGCTCTATCTGGAGCATATGGAGGTATTTTTTAGACTTCCTTATATCATCGAAAATCTATTTCTGAGCTCTTTCTGATGATGGAGGTTGGGGTTTAGGGTTCTTCCATTTTGATGAGGTTTTTTTCTATCAAAGTCTGATGTCTATTTTCTGCCTTCCGGGAGCCATATCTGGCTCATCCTGACTCCATTTTTGGAAAACCAGATATCGTTGGAAAGATGGTTCAGTGAGATTTTCAATTGCAGGGGTATTTTTTCTAGATTCTTCTCTAGGTTCTCTCTCCTCTAAGTTTTTCTCTTTCACACTCTGGAAAATTACTTGGGTTCCACAGGTCCTGGGATCTCTTCTTCTGATCTTCTGGCTCACTCTTCTTTCTAAATTTTGAGCTTGTATGCTTCTCTTCTGTAGCAGTCTTTTTTCTGTAAACGCACTAAGATAAAGTGCCTACTTCTGCATATCTGGGATTTCAAGCACCTTGTGTGTTTTTAGTACTCACACTCAGTTATAAAGTACCATGGGGGGTTATGATGTTTTGCCATTTTGTGCTCATCCACCTTTGTCAAGTGAGCATACCTTCCATAACATTAAACCATGTTGTGTGTCGGTGACACCGCCCTTTATCCTATGCTTGTACTTCTGTTGCACTGTTGGTGTTCCTGATTCTTCTTTCTGCAGATGTTCCTAGCATTGCATTTCAGTGTTCCTGTCACCTCTCCCTGTTCAGCATTATGGGGGGGTTCACCTGTTGGTTCTATTGCTTCCTTGGTTCAATTGATCAGCTCTTCAAACTTTTTCTTCTCTACCTGGTCATGCACTTCAGTGGGGGTTCCAGCAATTACTTCTTACAGTGTTTGCAGCCTCATGCTTCGGAGATGCTTCTTGCTCTTTCTTGTTCCTTTCTCTGGAACTTTTTTCCTAGATTGGAGGCTTTTTCTCCTTCATCTAGTTCATCTCTTTTTGGGGTAAAGTTTTTCCCATTGGGTTTTCTTTATTTCCTTGTTTCATAGAGATTTCTCATACTTGGGTGCCTCTTCAGACCTTGTTGCCGAGACCCATCTTTCCTACTTTCTACAGTAGTTTCCTAGGTTTTGCTTCTCCCTAAACTTATCTTAAGGGGGGGTGTTAGAGTGATAGACCTTTGAGTTATTAATTAAATAATTTCAATCTAATTACTAACTCACCTATTCACTCTAGTTGCTTAACCTTACCTTAGGTTTTCCCTTTTAGGGTTTCGTGTTTCCTTTTATAAGGATTCACCTCTTTGTATTTTGTAAGGAGATTGCATTGTAACATCTTGAAACATATTGTTAATATATTATTTTCTTGTGCATATGATGTCTCCTCTGCCTTTTTGGCCTCCATAGTTTTTCCTGTCTTCTGTACTTTGCTTCTTCCATGTGACAGGTTTGCATGCAGGTGTTCTTGGGAGAATAGGGTTTTTCCTATTCTAACAATTTGAACACAAACATCACAAAAAAATGGTTCATAGATCCTTATTCAAAGATCTTTAACATGAAACATGACTCAAAACTTAAATTGGCCTCCTAGAAGCATATGACCAATCAAGTGCTCCTACACCACTCCATGAGGTAATTTCATGTTAATGCTCAAAATAAGGTGTTCGAGCCATTTTGTGATGTCTTAAATTTAAGGTAAGGTTTTATGCACTTAGGGAGCACGAGGGACATCATCGGTAGGGTATGTCACTAAGAATTTCAGCGTGTCAAGAGGAAAAGTGAGACCATGCATATGGTAAAACCACCCATTCAGATGCAACCGTGGTGTCAATTCGTGCCCATGATGAATAACACACAATATGGGCTAATTGGCAATTTTGCGCTGAGTGCATTTGGCAATTTGTGCATGAACAAAAAAAAAATTTCCCTACAAAAATGACTTTGAATCTTCAAAAAATAAGAAAGGTTATTGTTGAGGAGCCTAACATGACCCTATAGGTTCAAACAGAATGTGCCTAGGTGCAACAGATTGCAATTTAAATAGTTCTTCAAAGTTTGACAATTTTATGCACTTAGGGAACACAATGGACATCGTCGGTAGGGTATGTTATTGAGCGTTATGACCATTTGAATGTGATTTTGATGTCAGTTTGTTGCCACAATGAACATAACACAATATGGACTAATTGACAACTATGCGCTGAGTGCACCTAAAAATTTTGCATGAACAAAACAATTATTTCCCTATGAAATAAACTTTGAATATTCAAAAACTGAGACATGTTACTATAGGGGGGCCTAACATGACCCTATAGGTTCAAATGAATCATGCCCAGGTGCCATGGTTTGCAAGAAATAATCTATCAAAGTTTGGTGGTTTTATGCACTTAGGGAACAAAATGGACATCGCAGGTTAGGTATGTCGCTGAGAGTTACGTCATGTCGAGAGGAAAATTGGAAACATGTATAGGGTAAAACCACCCATTAGGACATGATCATAGGATCGGTTCGTACCTACGATGAATGAAACAAAATATGGGTTAATTGGAAACTTTTTATTAAGTGCATTTGATAATATTTACATGAATAGAAAAATTGCTACCCTATGAAAAATGAATTTAAATATTTGAAAACTGAGATAAGATATTATAGAGGGGCCTAAAATGAACCTATAGGTTCTGATAGATTGTTCCTAGGTGCCACATGTTGATGGGAGAAAATATTCCCTCTCTAGGAATTGGACTTGTGGGGTGCGGAAGGCCCCACCTTCAGCTATCCCATGTCCGTCAATAAGGAGGACACCAATCGCCAGAGGGATTCAACCTCGGCAGACAGCTGGGTAGTTGTGTCACAGTATGACGACTGTTGTGGTGGATTCCCAGGGAAAGTAGAAACAGCTCCTGGAGTCGAGGACGACAATCCTCCATCCGCAAACGACTGGAAGAAAGGTACTCCAGAGGGTTGTATCAAAGGTTGTTGCATTTGTTGTGGCTGGTTCCAAGGAACGTATTCCAGACCCTCTATTTTCTGGGTTTGAGATGGGTAAATGTACCATGCCTGTTGGTCTATTGGTGGTGGGCCCATGGCAATCGTTGGGGTACCCATTTCTGGATTGGGTTTGTATCCTCCGGCATAAGGATTTTTGTGAGGTATCATATTGAATGGTAGGCTCTGTCCAATCCCGCTATGAGCTTTACTCAAACCGCGAGACAACTCCAAGGCTAAGTTGTAAAATTTTGCCAGAGTATCCCAGTCATTGGTGGTAGTGGTTCTCTGGAGGAGAGTGGCAACAATGGGGTCCGTGGCATTCAGGTATGTCTGGATGGTTACATCAGTGGATGGGATGAAAGGGTCCATGCACCACTTCAAGGCACGTTGGAACCGATGGTTGAATGTAGCGAGGGGTTCATTCGGTTCCTTCCTGATAGAGATAAACTAGCTATGAGACCAAGCTGGGTCCACGTGAAAATGGAAGGCCGCCAGAAAGGCGTCTTCCATATCTTGCCAATTGTTGATGGAGTTGGCAGGCAAGTTTAAGTACCAAATCAACTCATTATGTCCTAAGGATGGAGGAAAAATCTAGGTTACAATGTCTTGATGTTGTATCCGGTGTCATTTTATGGAATCCTTATAGGCCTAAAGATGTTCTTCTGTGGTTTGAGGGCCTAGATGCTCATACATAGGAAAAATCTTCTCTAGGTGCGGAGGAAGATCGTTGGTAGCGCTAGGGAACTGCCCCATTGGGGACCCAGTATTACCAAAGTAAGTAGCCATTGGGACTATTTGGTTTTGGCTAGGTTGAACGTTAGTCCCCGAGATTATCTGAGGGATTTAGGTATTTTGGTGTGTAGCGAATCCCCAGATAAAGTTTGTTGGCTGTCTTGTTTGTTGGGTCCTACTCTTTCGAATGGGAGGTCTGAGTCCTACAAACTCTCTGGGATTTGAGGTCGATCGAAGGATTATTTCAAAATGTAGGGGTGAAGATGACCCTATTTCGTAGAAAGTTCAGTTCCTAAAACTACTACTTGGGGAGCCCTCAGGCGGTGTGAAATCAAAATATTCTAAGGGAGACGAGCTCATGCCCTCATTCTAGCACTAGTTTCTGTTGACGGGACTTTGTGACCGGCTCCGCCAACAGAGGTAAGTTGTCACCAGGTACCGGGGTATCGTCCAACTCTGTCTGAAGAGGTTTACTAGAGAATGAATTCTCTTAGCCTCCAAGCACCTGGTAGTCAGGTCTCAACGATGTGAGGGAGCTAAGTTGGGCAGGTGGCTATTGTGTGAGGGGATAGCTGGTTTTTACTCATCTTCACAAAGATTTTAAAAAGGGATGGGGTTTCCTGCAAGCATTTGGACTTAATAAAGAAATTGGAAAAGATCGATCAAGGTTAGATATATGCTTCTACCTATAGTTATGCAATATGTATTCAAACATCAAACAATTCTCCAATATAAGAAACTACAGTAAATACCAAATACATAAAGAACTAGCGATTCACATATTGCATTTAGTAGCAAGGGGAGATAAGATCATTAATCTAAACTAAAACATGGGAGCAAAGGACATAAGAAAACATACTGCACAAAAGACGTTTGTTAACTCCAGAGATCATAATAACACAAAAAATAGCCACAAGATGTCCTTCTTTCTTCATTAACTCAAATGGTTCTAGCATCACTAGCGAGTACATTCATGGCTCCAATGGAGCATTCTAAACTACTAAGAAAAAATGAGCATTGAGCTCCTGAATGCATGTGAATCGCTGGTTCTTTATGTATTTGGTACTTAGTGTAGTTTCTTACATTGGAGCATGTTTTGATGTTTGAATATATATTGCATAACTATAGGTAGAAGCATATATCTAACCTTGATCGATCTTTTGCAATTTCTTTATTAAGTCCAAATGCTTGTAGGAAACCCCATCCCTTTTTAAAATCTCTGAGAAGATGACTCACACAACAGTCACCTGCCCAACTTAGCTCCCCCACACTGTCAAGACCCGACTACCAGGTGCTTGGAGGCTAGGAGAAATCATTCTTCGGTAAACCTCTTCAGGAAGAGTTGGCTGGTACCCCGATACCCGGTGACAACTTACCTCTATTGGCAGAGCCAGTCACAAAGTCCTGTCAACACCACAGTTTGCAAGAAATGGTCTATCAAAGTTTGACGATTTTATGCACATAGGGAACATAAGGGACATCTTCGGTAGGGTATGTCGGTAAGTGTTCCAACATGTCAAGAGGAAAAGTGGGACTGTGCATAGGGTAAACCCACCCATTTTTACGTGATCATGGTGTGATTTTGTGGTCACAATGAACAAAATACAATATGGGCTACTTAGCAACTTTGCACTGAGTGCATCTGAAAATTTTTGCATGAACATAAAAATTGTTGCCCTACAAAAATGACTTTGAGTGTTAAAAATTTGAGATAATTTATTTTAAAGGGGCTTAACGCGACCCTATAGGTTAAAACGGATCATCCCTAGGTGCCACAATTTGCAAGAAATAGTTCGTCAAAGTTTGACAGTTTTATGCACTAAGAGAACACAAGGGACATCGTCGGTAGGGTATGTCACTAAGAATTTTGGCATATCAAGAGGAAAAGTGGGACCGTTTGTAGGGTAATCCACCCAACCAGACACAATAAAAATGTCATTTCATCCCCATGATGAAGAGAACACAATATGGGATACTTGGAAACTTTGCACAGAGTGCATCTAATTATTTGTGCATGAATAGAAAATTATTTCCCTACAAAAATGACTTCAAATCTTTGAAAAATGAGAGATGTTATTTTAGAGGGGCCTAACACAACCCTATAGGTTCAAATGGATCATGCCCAGGTGCCACAATTTTCAAGAAATAGTCCATCAAAGTTTGACAATTTTATGCACTTAGGGTACACAAGGGACATCGTTAGTAGGGTATGTCGTTGAGTGTTCCAACATGTCAAGAGGCAAACTGGGACCATGCCTAGGTTAAAACCACCCAATTGAACATTTTTATTTTTTTCTCTTAGTGCCCATGATGAAAAAAACCTGATATGGTCATCCTTCACAACAAGGTTTTGTTCCTAGTAGCCCTCAAAAATGAGTTTTGTGTTCATACTTTTTGACACGTTCACCTCTGATATAAAAACTTGACCTTTTTAGATAACCATTTGGGAGACACCTAACATATATCAAACTTGAAATGTCATGTTTTGGAATAACTTCCTCAAAATTTTCTAATTTCATGTAGTTAAAGGCCAATTAGGCCTGTTTTACAAAGCACCTACTCTCTAAACGCTTTCCCAAACCAAAAAATTTTCTCCAATATCATAGGAAAGGTTAAAATTTATAATTTTTGTCTGTTTAAACATGTCAAAAGGTGTCCAAAGAGGTTGTCCAATGGTCTTTGAGGTTTGTGATTAAGAATTGAATGCTAGAGATGATGATCGAGTGAAAGCATAAATTTCTTGGAGAGGAAAGTTGGACCATCACATATGACATACTGAAACATCAATTGCTCATACAAATGGCCATGAAAATTCTAGAAAATATCCCATCCCATGATGTCAGCGGTACTCTCCATATTCTTTCCTTAATATAATCATACGCTAGAAGCTGGTCATACACATTTAGATGGGCCATTGCTGAATTGCAACCTAGAAACAAATCTAAATCTTAAGGATTTTTTTAGAATGAGATGAGGGGCATACCATATGGTGGGATATCTATTCCAAAATTAGAAGCAAATTAAAATCTTACTTTTAGAGTTTCTCATGATGTATCAAATATGTAGCATATCATTCGATGGTGTGCAATGTAGTACAATTAACATGGTAAATATATGAAATTGATCATTCCCAATGTGCATTCCAACAACTAAATTTGGCAGTGTCGATGGAACTTGTGTCTAAATTTCATTCTTTCATAAGCAGAAGACCAATAATAGATTGTACAATTCTATTTGTACTAAAATCTTTCCTTTAATAATAGAATGACAGAGTAGGATCTAGCTTGAAATCATATATGATGACACCAACAAATGTCATACATTTTATTCATTCTCTCCTTTCCCTGTTGTTTGGTATAAATGTAAGTCTTCATTGAATAATCTACTATTTATCTTTTAACTTTTAATCTAAGGACAATATGACTCCAATAATAAACATGTTTGCATTCTATTATACTAAATTCTATTAGTGAATAGATTTGTCCTTCGCCAATAACCACATAGACTAGCTCAAGATGCCCCAAAGAAGAAAAAAGTGCACTAATAGTTGGAGAAGTTATCATTGGATTGAACACCTTCCTTTGAATTGAGAGGTACATCTCCCTCCTACATTTGAAAAGAACAAAAACATTGAATATGGTTTTCACCAGAAAGAAACAAAGGCACTGACACCTATTCATAGTCGTGCAAGAAGATGCAAAAGTTTATATTCAGAATTAAATGAATGCAGAGAAGTAACACATAGATCACCCCTTCCCACACTCACATGTGATAACCAAAGAAATAAAGATAAAAAGACCCTTCTCAGTAGATAATTTAATCTAAATTCACAACTTTAGATTTTAAATGTATACATAGTCCAATACAACAGAATGGCATTGAAAGTAATTATAAAGAGACACAGATCAATGTAGTTTAAAGAAAACACTAATAAGTTCACAAACTTATAAATATTTTCTTCATTCTTTCAATGTCAAAATGTGAATTCACAGACACGCACCCCTATACAATAAGATTGTGTTGAAGAGAAAACTCTAACCTCTTGCTTACAATGAAAAATCAAAGAGAAAATCCCCTTCCTCCCCTCAAAAGAAAAAGAACCACTCCTATATGTTTCTATTACATATTTAAAGATGCCTCCTAAATTTTTCAGTTTTCCATCATAACTAGATCTTGAAAAATAATGAATTCCATTTTTTATCTTTTCAAACTAAATTTCCCTAGGAATCTAGAAATTTTACTCTTTCCCATATAGTGACTTTTTTAGTTATCATGACCAATCCTTGTAAACTTTATAAGGATTACTAGTCTTTTCACAATCCCCTACACCATAAATTTTAAATTACGATTGGACAAGTGGCACTCTCTGTCTAATTTTGTAACTATTTATTGAAAAGTAATAACTGTGAACATTTTCACCATAAAATCTTCCACGTCCCCATCTTCTGGTTGGGCTTTCGATAACTCACATATGAAGTTCTCAAAAAAATTTAAGGTATCAATATGAAATATATTCAAACATATCTAATCAACATGAGTTTAACATGTCATTTAACATGTTGCTGCTTTGTTCAAATTTGATTTTCACCCTGACATTCTCAATTTTTTTTCCTCAAAGAGACTATTTCTCTTTCAAGTTTCTGACATTCAATAGTTGTAACTTCCAAGTCAGATTTGGCTACATCATCCATCCTTTTATATAATTCAATCTCTATTTTTAGATTGATAATCATATTATCTTTTAAGTGTTGTTACTTTAAGACGGAATTATCCTCTAAACTTTCTTTAAAAGAGACAATCTTCTCTTTTAAAATTTTACACATTTTTTCTTTATCTTTGAATTTGTTCCGTACTTATACTTCAATCCTTTACTTTCTAAGACTTCGTCATTTAGAAATTCAATTATCTTTTTAAAATCATTATAATTTTAAACTACTACTTTATTAACCTTAATACTTTCCTGTAGACGTACCTTAAGTTTTTTTAGTTTCTTGTTTAATATCCTTGATCTCATCTAGGAAAGTGACAAGTTCTCCTTCAAGATCGATAACTCCTTACTCTTCACTTGTTTCTTTATCAATATGATGATCATTAATAACTTCCACAATCTGAGGCACTTCAAAAATTTCTAGATGAAATTCTTTAAAAGTAATATTATTAGAAAATCCATCAACTGAAGTATTGAATATTTCTGTCTAAGTAGGCAATTCTTTATCTTTTTAGAAGCTTTATTTCTAAACTTCTTACCCATGGTATTCCTCTTCCAAGATCAACCAAGTTGATTAGATTATTGATAGGAACCCGTTGCTCTGATACCACTTGTTGGAATACCCAGACCAATGAGGGGGATGGGGGGCGGTAGGGTAAATTAATGGTCAATGAAATTTAAATATTTTATCAAATAAAACTTGACAATCAACATATCACATGTATTTCTCTGATCATAGTAGAAATATTAACAACGTAAAAGGATACACCAAACCAAAACATAAGAAAGAAAAGCAATATGTGCAGAACACAAAACACAAATTTATGAATGGAAAAACCTTAAAGTATTAAAAATCAATTTGAATATTAAATCCATTAAACCTCACTAGAAACCTCAATGATTACAATTTAGGAGGACCAACTCCAAGCCTCACTGACAATACAAAAGTATCACTAACTACATTCAAGGCATCAACCCATCAACCCTAGAAGCACCAACTACAATCAAAGAATTACAAATCAAAATATTTACAAAGGGTTATTTTGTTTCTCTACAAACCTCATATAAAATTTTCTTGTGTAGTGGTTGGCATGCCAATTCAAAAAAAACAAAACAACTCCTTTCAAATCTGTAATAATAGAAACTGAGAATAATTATCTTGAACCACAATCTAAAAACCTCATATCAACAAAATAATTTTCAGGATGCCATTTCACTCATAGAAAAAACTTTCAATCTGCCCTAGCTTTGTATATGAATATGTGTCCTTACAGACGATTTCATCTTATATAATACATATTTTAGATTATACAATTTTCTGCAATTTCCTTCTTTACATAATTCAAGCTTCTCCATTAAATGCAGATTCAACACTTCAATTGAACTGCAAGTTCTAGCCACATTCTTCTCGAAAGATTCATCAAAGATAGATCTGCATTATATCTGAATATGTCTATTCCCATTTTCATCTTTTATCATATGCATTTATGTACGAATCTACACATCAAATTCACAAGATATTAGACAGTACAAAATCCTTCATCTTCATATATGTACAGTTACAAATTCCAGTCATTAAACAAGTTCAAACCCCTTCATCTTTGTATTCCAGTCATGGTTTTTAATATCTGTACAACTATCTCTTCTAATTCTCTTTTTCGCAAGTTATAGAATCTTTATAACTTCCTTTTGTAGCTAACAAAATAAAATAAGATATCCAACAAACTTTATAATCAATAAAAAACATTCCTCCAATATAATTCACCAACTAATTTTGTTTCTTGATGACCCCACTTTTCAAATAGTTGAGACTTTTCAACATTTTTTAAATGTTGAAATATTTTTAATGTTTTTTCTCCTTCGCACCATCTTGAATTAAATAAAATAATTATTTTACTTGCAACTTCCTATGCTTACCTATCAATCATAAATATTTAGCAATTTGTATCCTATCTCCATAGTAATTTGATGCATAAACTCATGTTGCATGTTCTCGATTTCACACTTCAACTGTTAGTGACTTTCTTCAAGATATTCTTTGTCAACACTAGGAGGATGCATATATGCCCCCCTCCTTAAGATGGTAGCATAAAGATATGGTGTATTTCAAGGAAAAGAAGAACAAGGATACCCACCTTTAACACCAAAAAGATATCCTATAGGCAACAATGTACATGTAACCCTAGCCAATGGAGAGATAGTTGTTGAAAAGATATCTTGCAACAAGTGTAAAGGGATCCTATTTAGGAATGGACAAGGGAGGATGAGGAAGAGATCTTTTCTCAAAGACATCTACCTCCAAGAGGAGATCTTGAACAAAAATGACATCACTGACCAATAGAGGAGAAGGGAACAATAATTCACCTTTTTACCCTTAATGCTAGGTAAAAGGGATCCTTGGTGAAGGATAACACACTTTAAGCCCCTCGAGAAAGGGATTGTTTTATGACAAACATACATTTGAAAACAAGGAAGAGGTTGTGATCAATGATACACCCCTCTCTCATAAGAGAGAATTCTTAATCAAAACAAACAATTCTATGTGAGAAGGGAAATCACATGATAAACAAATACCACTCTACTCATGAATGTGGATCCTTAGAAAGGAGAAGGAATTGAAGATGGAACTCTTGCCTCTCAAATGTGAAGACAAGGAAAAGGATCCATTATGTTACTTGTAAGGTAGGATTATATATTCATGCATAGCACCATACAAAAAAAGAGCCCCCCAATAAGGTAAGCTTCCAAGGCTACATAGTGTGGAACAACATAATAGGAATAAATATTTGAATTTGGATTTGAACTATGCTAAGGAGACACACCTTTCCTATTTCTAGGTAAGGTGATACTTTGTAAAGGACAACACATTATTTTCCCCAAGTGAAAGATCAATTATAATAGGCATACACTTTTGAGCAAGGATGAAGTTCTAAAAAAATGATGTAAATCTCTTCAAAAGGGTAAAATCCTCTTGCAAAACAAATAAATCCATGTAAGAAAGGAAATCATGTTATAAAAGACACAAGTCAACAAAGGGAAATGGATCCTTAGGAAGGACAAGGAATTGAAGAGAGAACCCTTCCCCCTAAATCATGAAGACAAGGAAAAGGGACCTATTATGTTCCTCACAAAGAAAGATTTGAATATAAAAGCATAACACCATGCAAAACAAAGATCCCTCACTAAGGTAACCACCAAGGTCACATAGTGTGGAACAACATAATAAGGGAAGGGAATACTAGTGCACACCATTTTTAATATCAAGAAACTGTATAAGGTTTGTTGTTAAACAAATAAGATATCTATCTAATAAATCTTGAACAAATTTTCTAAATTCGATAAAATCATAAAGAGAAATTTTATTGCTATGATGAAAAAGACAATGAAATTTATCATTATGTAATCTTTGAATTCTTGGAAAATGACGAAAAGGAAATCAAATTTTGGTATCATATTTAAGCCTCCAAAATATTCTTTTATCCAAGGCCAAACACTTGTCATCGAGAGGTGGAAGGTTTCCTTCCTTTTGTAAAAGGTTTGATAAAGAAGGTTAAGGATTAGGGTTTGAAGTAGAAGAAGAAAATCCTAAACCATATCTAGTGACTTGTGTAGGAGGATCTATAGGGACATATATTCCTTGTTCAATTATTCCAAGACCTTGTCCACTATATCCTTGTTTAGTTCCTTCTAATTATTGTCATATCCTAGGTTATAATAAGCCTTTAAGTGAGAAGGTGGATGACTTTTGTCTTGAGGTTTATGGAAGGGTCTTGTATACTTATATATTATAGAAACAAATAAATATAGTACAATGCTCGCATTAAAAACACTAGGAATGGACTCCCACCCCAAAGTGAAAGACAAATTAGATATTCTAAATAATAGTTAACTTTTCTAGACAATTTGAAAAATGCTTTTTGCTTTAGAATTTTTTAATGATAAATAGTACTAAATTCTTTCATATTATACAAACAAAAATATAGTACACTATTCAGATAAAAAGAGGGTTAATTGGAATCATATCTTTCAAAGTGAAAGACAAAGGACATATTATAGACAATTGAAAAATCTATTTTTCTTTTTTATGCTTTCTTCTATAGACTTCCATATTAGAAAAAACCAAAATATAGCACAATTTTTAAGACGGAATGGAATCACATCCGAAAGTCTAAGGTAAAGCTTAAAAAAACAAACATGATCAAACTACTAAGCCTTCACACTAAACCACCAAGTCTATATGATTAAAAGAAATGGTGGAGGAGTCCTTATCAAGGGAGCGCCCCACCCATCCAAGAAAGATTGACCATCAAATGCAAGCTCCTAACTTGTAAAGGTATTGTCTCCATTTGAATGTTCTTCTTGAAGAAGATTAGCATGCAAACAACAAACTATAAGATCTCAAACAAGAAAAAATTTCACTATCAAAGTTAGCCAATATAGCTACATTGAAAACTAGAGAAATATCCATGTAAGGAGACTAGGCACAACAACTCTCATTGAGAGAGTCTTACCAACCACCTAGATGAATGTCATCATAGTACTCTTGAATTGGCCCCATGCTGAAGAACATAATCTTTAAAGAGAGGTCACAAGTTCAACTCTTGTAGGGAGTAGGGGATAGGAGCCAATAGTGGAGTGGGGTCCAGTAGTGGGATATTAATTGTGCATGCATCAACACACCAATAAACATGAATTAGTGCACAACTATGGGTCCTACTTCTTTTTGGGACCATTTTTGACATCTTGGCCAAAAAGGCATGTGATGTGGCATCATATTTGACCATGTGGACTAGAAACAATTTTTTTTGACAAGTAAGCTAATGTACAAAATGGAAAATGATGAATTATCTAAACCTAATTTTGGGGGGTGCAAAGTTAGGTTGCTCCACTATAGCTGCCCTCTCGCCACCCTCCCCTCTCACCCCCGCTCAAGATATGAACCTCAATTGTAGCATAGTTAGATATGTGCATTTACATTGAGTAAGTGTAATCCCCATATACTATAAGTCATTTATAGACCCAAAAACAAATTGAATGATAATTAAAATCCTAGAAAAATCCCCTTCACATGAAGTAAAGTCCAATATAGAATAAATCATATATAAATCCAAAATAGATAGCTTGATAATGAACCCTAAAACATCCATCTCCTACATTTAAACAACCTCGCCGGCATGAAGTGATCCCTAGCATTCTTTGCTAGATAAATTCTAAACTGTTGAGCCTATAAAGGAAGGGCTGACTTACCCCTACTTTCCAACAAAACGTTTATACAACCAACTAAAAAACAATCCATAAGAAAGAATACTTAAACGTTGTTTTAACAGCTTTCTAATGTAAATTACTTTCTAGTTGGATGGAAAGTCACGGCTCTTCCGAAAATGACTTTAATCCACTGACCAACTGTACTTGCATTTTGGTAAGGCAAGGCCAAAATCTGCGAATCTGTACCTACAAAATTGTATACGGATCTGTGTAAATAGTTTGGAGTGAATCTGCACGGTATAGTTACTTGAGGCAGATATGGCAAGAATAATTGGAATTTGGAAATTAGAAAAAGCAGATGTAGTACAATCGCTACCTCAGCCTCTCTACCATTACTGTCATGTCAAGCTCTTCACAGATTTCGACTAGCCCGCAATTAGTGGGGTGCGCGCGCGATAAAATCTTGGACAGTAAACACAAAAAGCAAAAAAATACTATTTATTGTCATTCTCGTAAAAAGTGGGCTGGATCGACGTTCAGATGAGATTCGTTGTCAGATTTGAAGTTTTGGGAAAATGAATTGAAAGCAGAAACCGAGAGAGTGGGAAAAAACAGCCTGGTTTAACTCATTGTCATTATCGTGTAGTGCCATTTTGAGGAGAGTTAATGGATGGAACGGCGCATGTGAGGAGCAGTGATTATTGCAGTGACGTACATGTGATTTCAGGGCCAAAGATTCAAACTGGGGCGGTGCTTACGTTTTGATGATTCTCATAATGAAATCTAGTGCAGATCTTCTGAGATTGATGTTGGATTTATCGTGGTAGCAGGCAGCAGCTCACACGAGGTAAGTAGAGTTATAACAGCACGTGGGCTGCTTATGTTGAGTTGAAATGTTGTCCATGGCATTAACTGAGCTTGACTGGATTGTATTGTTATCAACTCATTTGGAGTGGCCTCTGATTCAGATTATTGTTTGAAAACTTCTCTACATTGATCATGAGGTGTTCGCAATTTGGGTGGCCTATTTTGCCTATACGTGTGGAGCCTATGACTCAAAAGTAAGCATCTGTTTTTCATGTTTGCATATTTTGTAGTCGAAATCGCAAAAAATTTACTATGTTTTCGTAAATTTGAAAAAAAAATAAGTATGACCTTTTTTTGTTTTTGTTTTTAGTGCATTTTGTTTGGAGCTTAACGTGGCTAACCTCCCTACCAAATGTATTATTGACCAAATTTCAAAAACTAGAAAATTTAATAGATTTTTGTGAAATTTTTAGCATCTATTCTTCGTGATCTACATATTTTGTAGTCAAAAGCTATAAAAAAATTGCCAAAAAATCACCATGTTTTTGCGAATTTGAAAAAAAAAGTGTATATATATATATATATATATATATATATATATATATATGGTGTGTTTTGTTTGGAGCTTAGTCCATGTCATTATGTATAGGGGAAGAGTACTAGTAGTCGTTCTAATAACTATACATTTTTTTGTGCATCCAATTTTTAATTACTAAATTTTAAGGAACTGAAAAAAATGATAACTTAAAGCTCATTAATAAGTTTGACATGTATTAATAGCTAGTATTTGTTTTAGCTTTTTTTATTCATAATTGACCCATTTGTGCACGGAGGTGGCTAAGCTCCCTACAAAATGCACCATTGACCAAACTTCAAAAGCCAGAAAACCTATCAGATTTTTTGCTAAATTTTCAGCATCTGTTCTTCATGATTTGCATATTTTGTGGTTGAAAACCACAAAAAAAATTGCAAAAAAATCACTGTGTTTTTGCGAAATTGAAAAAAAAAAGTTTGACCTTTTTTGTCTTTTGTGCGTTTTGTCTGGAGCTTAGCTCGTGCCTTTGTGTACCACTACTAGTACATTTGTGCATGACTATTATGACATTTATCTATAATTCATATCAATTTTCAGTGCACAATTATTGGGGTATCTTTAAGTAGGCATTGTGCAACACTTTGAAAGTTCGACGCTTAAACAAATTCTACAAGGAGCATCATTAATATCGAGAAGCCAAAAAAATAATTTAAGTAGCTAAGTCGCATATGAAGACAACAAAAAAAATGTCAAAATTTGATGTACAATTTGAGTGTTGTGGGTGCGCGAAGTTAGTTATAACAACTAATGGTACGCTTCCCCTACCAAAGTAAAAATGCAAGATTGGCAACCACAATGCACCCACTTGTTGTGTATATAAGGGGGAAGAGCACCACTTATTGTCCATGTTTCAATTATTGCATACTATGCTTCACAAATTAAAAGCTCACTAGAAAATCATTTATGAGCCAATAGCCACTAATTTTTTTGGGAAAAAAGTTAGTAATTAGATCAATTGTGCAAGTCTATTGGTATCAATAGTGCACAATTATTGGGGCATTTGTGTAAAATTATTAGATCAATTGTGCAAATTGTTTTATTGTTAAAGCAAAAAGATAATAGAGCAATAGGGAATGTGTTTTGGAAAACACTTTAAAATAGCTACTTTTTGACCCTTGAACGCATACCAAATCCCACAGTATTAATCTTTACTACCCATAAGCCAAAACAATAGCTATAGGCAATTAAGTCATGTATAAATTAAAATGAGTCATCAAAATTTGATGACCATTTAGGATCGATGGGTACACGAAGTTAGCTATAAGAACTTCTGGTACACTTCCCCTATAAATCTAATTTAAGGTATACATTTCAACGGGTGCATTACGGTCAAACCATATCCATTTCAAGAGTAATCATGTGTTTGCTTTGGCTTCCATGGTGAATAATTTTTCTTTGTAAAAGAGAAGGCATAAGTTCAAATCTAATAGTAGAGAAGGTATGTATCTTTCCTATTTATAGTATGGCTAGGCATTTCTTACAATTTAGGAGTATTAGATAAATATTTCATCATGTGGATTATAAAATGTCATGTTCTTTCTTTTTAATCATCTTGTTGCAAGGTTCTTGTCAAAGCCTAGAAATTAAGCTCTAACTTACGAAAGCCAAGACCACCAACCTTCTAAGGACTACAAAAAAGATCTATGTTTGCCAAACTCCATTTTTTTTTATTTTCAATAGTTCTATCGCATAAGAATATTTTAGAGTAAGTTTTAAATTCTTTGAGAAAACACTTAGGAGCGAATAAGATTAGAAACAGATATATAGGAAAAAAGTGCGAAGAATATATTTTAGTATAGCCAACTGAACTACAAAGGACAACCATTGAAAGGTTCAATTAGTAACACCCATATTAAATCTATCCAAAACTTTCTTCCACTACTCTCTTCTTGGACATCTTACAAAAAGAGAGATCGCCAAATACTTAAGTAGCAAAGTTTAAATTTCAAAATAAAGAATGCCTATAATTATACATTGAATAGTTGCATGTGAATTGAAAATGAAAATACTAGACTTGTCTTCATTGATTAGTTATCTTGAAGAAAACAAAACAAATGTTGGACACTTTTCTGAAACTAAGTGCCTCCTTAATGTTGGATAACCACATCAAGGTTACCCAATTTGCAAAACGGGATTACGTTTTTATCTAGACGGGTACCCATTTTTTAGAGCTACCACCGACCCCCCTGCTGCCATTTTTCCTACTACAGGTACGTATTATTGTTTTTTATTTATTTTTTATTATATTTTTTATTAAAAATATTTTTTATTGTTGTTTTTAATTAGTTTAATGTTAAAAAATGTACATTGTGTTTAATGTTTACAGTTTTTTTAAATAGAATTAAAATAAATTGTTATATAGAGTTTTAAATTTTAATTTGTAAATTATTTTAGAAAACTTATTTTTAATCCTAGGTAGAAAACTAAAACCTAAACCAAACGACAACTGAAACAAGAAACCCTAGGTAGAAAACTAAAACCTAAACCTA
>MU225116.1:3839233-3850899 GCA_018584345.1 Thuja plicata
TATTTACTTCAAAATAGGGTGGTCGTACACGTGTGTGGTATGGTCCTGAAACTAAAATTTTGAAAAGGGGTTTTTAAACATGCCTACTAAAATATATTTTTTACCATGTGGGTATTAAAAAAAATTATATATTTGAAAACTAGACTCCGAGAACTACATTTTCTATTAGTGATTTTTTCTGAGATTCAATCTCTAAGTGCCTCAAATTTTGACATCAATTAACTGCACATTTGAAAAACAGGAGAAACACTTCCACTTTTTGCCCAAAAAGTGGACTCAACTTCTTGCTGGCACCCTAGATTATTTTCTTTAAATCTTAAATTTACTTGATCGCTTGATTGCTTCTTATGGATGGATGGATACCAAAATAAGGAGAGATAGGGTGTTTATATACCTCATCATATATTTTAGGATTTAAATGTAAGCTAGGCCAACCATGAGATCTAATTTCCCACTAAAACACCACAACGGGGCCCCGGTTCAAATTTGGGCCCAAACCTAGGGAGCACAACACCTTGGGTGTTGTGTTCCTAGGAACATAAATCCTAGGGAATGATGTACCTAGGAAAAAGGACCAAAGTTCAAATGGGGTGCTAGGAAGATAGGATATAGATGTCAGATTAGGGGAGATAGGTAGCTAGATCAAGCATAAGGAACACAAAATCTCAAAATCACCAAAATGGGGCCTAACTGAGCAACAAATTATGAGTGCTATCTTTTCACAATGGTACTTTTAGCCCCCACTTTATTAGGAGTATGAGACAACCTCATGCTCATGGTAAAGTATACTAATGCATTTGAAATTTTTTATCAAGGTTAAGGAGACAAGGAAACACCAAGCTCCCAAGTGACTTAGGTCCTCATCAAATCCAAAACCAAGATAAAAGAGGAAACACTCAGAGAGAGAGAGAGAGAGAGAGAGAGAGAGAGTCAACTAGCTTAGTAAAATATTACGTTACTATGGATCATGCATAGGGAAAACACTATTGCAAAAATGGAATGATAGTCTAGCTTGATATGAGATACTAATCAACCCATGAAAACAAAGGGGATCATTCCTTAAGAAAATCTTGTCTCCACTAAGGGATCCAAAATAAAAAGTTAGTCTAAGGACCAAATGAAAGTGATTAGTTAAAGGACCAAATAAAAGAAAGAAGGACCATACTTAGGAGCCATTCAATAATGCACATGGCATGAAAGGATAAACCTAAGGAGATCATTGTCTCCTTAGCCATCTACATAAGAGATTGCATTAAATCACTGTGGTGTGTGCAAAATGTAAAATAATGAGTGGAGTGTATGCCCCCATGTTAAAGTGTTTATAAACTCCTTAACGGGAGAAATGATATTTATGGAGCATACATGCACCCACAAGATGCATTTACACTATGAAATGGACCCAATAAAGGAAAAACCAAGAGAAATGAAAAGCATGAAAAAAGAGAGCACAAAAGGGATCTACTAAATCTGGGTTCAACATGATCATATGATAGCTCATGTCTATCAAAAAATTTTTTGTCATCATCCCCAAAAGGTTGGAGAACTACAAGCACAATAGAATAAGGTCACATAAGAGATACAAAGAAGGGTATTTTGTGGATAGCATCATAGAGACCAAAAATAATGATAGTTATTATTTTTCATTATCCCCAATGAGACAACACAAAGACACATTTACTAACAATGGAACATATTGAACATAGCATGTATACAACATATAAACGAAATGAGATAAAAATAAAAATGTTAAAATAGGTCGATTCCTTTATCACCTTGTGCCAATGGAGCAACAAGGGTCATGTAAATAAATCTAAGAAAAACATATAACAAGAAATACATATTGGGGGAAGCACATTACAAAAGGAAATTAAAAAGGAATCCACCATAAAAGAGGAGATAATAAACCATATAACCTTCCCCCCATCTCAGTCTGTATCATTTAGGGAAGGTGGGAAACACACAAGAGAAGCAACATTCAGCCAATTCCAAAAAAGGACCATACTCTAAGGATGAGTCACTTCGTTTGGACCATTAGAATTAAGAGATAAATACTTTGCCAATCTAGCTAGTAAATCATGATTAATATTAATAAGCTCATACATATCATAAAATTCACTAGCGTGAACATCATTTGTATTATAAACATTGAAATTATCTTTAAGAGCATCTTATTCATCTATATTAATCAAGATAGGATCTCTAATCTAAATAGAATCATCATGTTTTATCAATTTCATCTTTTTAAGATTAACTTCCTCCATTGGACTATGCATGGGTTGATTAAAGGGAATCAAAGCATAAATATGCGTCTAATGGGAGGAAAGATTTTGGAAAGAATGCTCATAGACTCTATCATGACATTTATGATAATAGTCACAAGAACAATGGTTATGTTTGGTTTTCTTTGAAATTTGATTTGGTTTAGGTTGAATCAATTGTTGGAGATTTTCTTCTGTGCCAATAATTAATTGTATGTTTGTCATTGATGACAACATATAATATACAGTAGTGTTCTATATGCAATTATCAGTATAGATGTTCTAGAGCTATGTGTGTTCATTTTCATGGTGTATTCATGTTCTAGATGCTATGTGCATTCACGTTGAGTCAGATATGAAGTTTTTGTTGAGTTATGTTAATCAGTTATGACAGTTACAGAGATTGAAGACTATCTGTAAAGAGCCAACGTAATTAAATTATTTCTTGAGTTGTGCCTATCTTTGGGACATGTGTGTTTGTATTCATGTTTAGTTATGAGTTAAAGATAATTATCTAAAGGCACCAAACATATTCTATCAGAATTGTAAAGTTGGAGTTAATTTGGTGGAGCCGACTTTGTAAAGCATCACGTCTATTCAGTATGAGTTGCGTATTTCTAATCAGGTTGCGTGGATGATGTGGCTGACTAAAGAAGTATTAAAGGGACTCCTAGAGCCGATGAAGAACACATCCTTTGGAGAAGATACTTATAGTAGTTCATTTGATGAACGCCAAGTGTGAATGAGAAGAATAAAGACAAAAAAAGTGCAGGACATAATGTATACTATTTTGGGACAGTAGAGACATTTCATTCATCAAGAAAAGATCTATGTGAAGAAGAAGTGGAAGTATACAACACACTAGAATTGATCAAGACAGCAGGTCTACTCAAATAGTTCATCTATCAGATATAGTGTATATCTGTTCTACTGAAGGTTGCAACCTTCATCATTTTAGCAGTGAGCTTTTGGACAGTGAGTCCTCACCCCTAACAGGGTTGCTTGTAAAAGACTCCTAACAGGGTCTGACCTTTAACCAGGTCTTTCTACCTATTGCATTGTAAAGAACAACTCCTAAAAGGGTTGCAAGATCTCTTAATAGGGATAATTATACTCAAGTATAGTTCTTTGTGGGTGCTAATTCCCACCGGGGTTTTTACCTATTTGGTTTCCCCGTAACCAAAATTTTTGTGTTCTCTATTGTGTTATTTGAATGTGCATTTACCTTATGTTAATTTTATCTAAGCAAATAAAAGAATTAAAGTAGCTAATAACTGATTCACCCCCCCGCTCAGTTATCCTTTGGGACTATTCTAACAATTGGTATCAGAGCCAAGTGCCTTGGAGAGAAAGCCTAATAGCTTAAGGTAGATCAGATGGCATACTTTAGGAAAGAGAGTCCTAATTTTGATGGAGAAAACTATCTTGACTGGAAGAAAAAAATGATAACACATCTTCAGTGCGTTAGATTTGAGACCTATGAGATTGCCACTCAAGAAATTGAAGTTCCCACCTTGAAAGACCTTGCAGAAGAAGACTCTACAGTCAAACAAAAGGAAGTATTCACTAATAATGCAATCGCTAAAGAAGCCCTAATCAGTGTCCTATCCGACAGTGAATTTTATGAGATCAAGAAGACATATAAAGCATAATCTATTTGGAAATTCTTAGAAGATATGTTTGAAGGAGACATCTAAGAAAAGAATGCACGCAGGAAGACATGGAAGAAAAGGTACAACAACTTAGAGAAGCCTCCAGAAGGAAAATTTAGAGCCTACAATCAAAGAATTAATGAAGTAGTTTCAGGTATCAGGAACAATGGTGGAGAAATTTTAGAGGATGATATAATGGACAAACTAATGACCACACTAACAACAAACTATGAGAGCAAGATAAATATCTTAGATGAGACTATGCAATTTTCAAAAGACTTCAAGAGAGAGACTTTGATCAGCAAAATATATGCATTTGAGATATCAAGATTGATGACAGAACCCAAAAGTGAGATAGCTTTCAAAGCCTCAGTCCACAGCAATAAATCCATGAGAAACTCTAGTAATAATGAAGAAGTGGATACAAAACTAGAAGAAATTATTGCTATGATTTCCAAGAAAGAAAGGAAAGGTAAAGGGAAATATGAAGGACAACTACCATTCAAATGTTTTTCATGCAACAAAGTTGGTCACTTTTCATCCAAGTGTCCTACAAGAGTCAAGAAGTTTAGATCAAATTACAAGCCCAAGTATACTAAGGAATGTTATCATGCTAAAGATGGTGTAACTAATGATGATTCAGGAGAAGATGAAATTGGTTTCATTGTCATTAAAGACATTGAAAAGATGCTTGAATAAATGGACAAAGAAGATGAAGAAAAAGAACAAGAGTTAGCATTAGTTTCAAAAGATGACATTAGAACTGACTGGATCATTGACAATGGATGTTCACACCACATGACTGGAGACAAAGACAGATTTGTATATTTGAACAAATACAAAGGTGGAATGGTTAGATTTGGAGATAACACTCCCAATCCTATCATAGGCAGAGGTTCCATCACCCTAGATGGAAAGAATAAGACAGACGATGTTCTTTATGTTGATGGTTTACATCATAACTTACTAAGTGTTGGAAAGTTGCTTGATAAAGGATATCAGTTGGAATTCAAAAATAACCAGTGCATCATTAACAACAAAGAAGGAGACATGATTGCATCAGGCTCAAAAACCAAAGGTAATATTTTTCAGCTCAATTCAAAAGTAAGTTGTTTTGTTGCAAAAGTAGATGACAGTTGGCTATGGCACAAGAGACTTTGTCATATCAATTTTGACAACATAGTCAAGATAAGTAATGTAAAGGCAGTGAGAGACCTTCCAAGTATTGCGAGACCAGTTGACACTATGTGTAGGGAATATGTGATGGGGAAGCATGTGAGGATCTCATTCAGGAGAAAACAAGACTCTGCAAAAATCAAATTAGATATGATACATACAGACCTATGTGGACCTACTCAAACAAGATCTTACTACGGAGAAAGGTATTTCATTTTGTTTGTTGGTGATTTATCAAGGATGATGTGGGTTGCATTCTTAAAAGACAAATCTAAAGCTTTTGAGAAGTTCAAAGTGTTCAAAGCTAAGGTTGAGAATGAATCTGGACTAAAGATAAAATGTCTGAGATCTGATAGAGGAGGAGAATTCACCTCTGACCAGTTTTATGATTACTATGAAGAACATGGAATCAAGAGACAGTTAAGTGCACCTAGAACCCCTCAGTAGAATGGGATTGTAGAAAGAAGGAACATAATAATACTTGACACAATGCGCACTATCATGATTGAAGGAAAGGTTGCTCATACGTATTAGAGAGATGCGATCAGTACAATAATCTATACTATCAATAGAATACAATTAAGGCTAGGCATAGACAAGACACCCTATGAACTTTGGTTTGGTAATGTACCCACTGTAAAATACTTCAAAATCTTTGGAAGCAAGTGCTACATCAAGAGAGATGATAGCATTGGCAAGTTTGATGCTAGAAGGGACAAAGGTATTTTTCTTAGTTACTCTAGTAAAAGAAAAGCCTATATATGTTTTAATCTAAGATTAAAGAAGATCATTGAAAGTACTCATGTGAATATTTATGAGAAGTTTATGATTCAAGAAAGATATTATGACTATGCTCCCATGATTGAAGATGAGCCAAGACCCATCAATAAGGACACAATTATTGAAGAAATGTTTGACTGTATTGATGTTTTATGTAACAATCCTGAGTCAAGTGAAGAAGAATCACATATTATAGATGAAAGTATCACTCCTAAGAACTCAAGATACAGATCCAAATACCACTCTAAGGAAAATATCATTGGAGATCAGAGCACAAAAGTCTTGACAAGATCTAGAGAAAAAGGTTCAACCGCTGATGAAGAGGTATGCTTACTTTCACAGATTGAACCCTTAAGTGTTGAAGATGCGTGCAAAGATTTAGATTGAAAAAGTGCCATGCAAGAAGAATTAGATCAAATAATCAAGAATGAAACATGGGAACTGGTCCCTAGATCTCATGACAAGAACGTGATTGGAACAAAGTGGATATTTAGGAACAAAATGAATGAAGAAGGCACAGTGGTAAGTAACAAAGAAAGATTAGTATGTAAAGGATATGCGCAGAGAGAAGGAATAGATTACACTGATACATTTTCCCCTGTGAGAAAACTTGAAGCTATCAAGTTGTTTTTGGCCTATGCAACATTCAAGAACTTTAAGGTATACCAAATAGATGTCAAGTCAGCTTTTCTGAATGGTGACTTGAAGGAAGAAGTCTACATAGAGAAGCCTGAAGGATTCAAACTTTCAGATAAACTAGACATGGTATGCAAATTAAAGAAAGCACTTTATGGACTTAAACAGGCCCCAAGAGCGTGGTATGAGAGACTTGATGGTTACTTAACAAAGATAGGATTCAGAAAATGAGCAGCAGATTGTAATTTATTGATAAGAGAGATAGATGAAGGATTACTACTCATTGCTATTTTTGTTGATGACATTATCTTTGGAGGTAATGACAAAATTAGTGCAAAATTTTCCAAAGAAATGAAAAGTGAATTTAAAATGAGCATGATTGGACCTATCAAATATATTCTTGGATTGAATGTAAAACAAATAGACAAAGGCATATTCATAAATCAGTCTAAGTATGTGGAGGAGATATTGAAGACTTTCAAGATGGAAGATTGCAAACCAGTAAGCACCCCCATGATAAAAGGAAGCAAGATTTCTAAAGATGATGATTCCATAGCAGTTGACAAGACCCTATACAAGTCTATGATCGGAAAAACATATATCTTACCCAATCTAGACCTGATATTTCTAATGTAGTTGGCATTGTTGGAAGATTTGTAGCTAAACCCAAGCAAAATCACCTAATGGAAATAAAAAGAATATTCAGATACTTAAAAGGGACTATTGACTATGGTTTATGGTATCCTAACTCAGAGAATATACAAATTCATGTGTACATAGATGCAGATACAGATTGGTCACTTGGACAAGTAAAAAGCATAATTTTATCTCTCAGTCAACAACATAAGCTGAGTATGTTGCAGCAGCATTGGATTGTTCAACAATGGTTTGGATCAAATAGATGATTAAAGACTTTGGTATTCAGATTGATTATCCTATTGTTATTCACTGTGACAACACTAGTACTATCAATATCTCAAAGAACCCTGTGATGCATGCAAAGACAAAACACATTGAGATCAAATACCATTTTCTAAGAGATTAAGTTGCTGACAGACAAGTAAAGTTGGATTATTTGAGCACTAAAGAACAATTAGTAGATATGTTTACAAAGCCATTATCAAAAGATACTTTTGAGTATCTTAGAGAGAAGTAGAGAGTAAGTCCCTTTCCTAAGTCTGATTAGAACTTGCAGCAAGAACATCAGTCCTTGGTGACTGATGAATGGTTGACTACTCTACTTCTGGAGTAGTACCTATGCTTAATGGTATTTAACACACTTTTTCATTGATGTCAAAGGGGATGTATTAGTAAGGGGGAGCATATACTCTGGGGGAGTATACAAAGAAGCAACAGTGAAGAGGAAATTTTGATGAGGATATTGAGAAGATTGTAAAAAGAAGGGAGATACTATGAGTTGATGATATCATATTTTGCCATCAATGTCAAAGGGGGAAATTGTTGGAGATTTGCTTCTGTGCAAATAATTGATTGTATGTTTGTCAGTGATGACAACATATAATATACGGTAGTGTTCTATATTCAATTATTAGTACAGATGTTCTAGATGTATGTGTGTTCATTTCCATGGTGTATACATGTTCTAGATGCTATGTGCATTCACGCTGAGTTAGATATGAAGTTTTAGTTGAGTTATGTTAATCAGTTATGATAGTTACAGAGATTGAAGACTATCTGTGAAGAGACAACATAATTACATTATTTCTTGGGTTGCACCTATCTTTGGGATATGCATGTTTGTATTCATGTTTAGTGATGAGTTGAAGATAATTATCTAAAGGTGCCAAACATGTTCTATCAGAATTGTGAAGTTGGAGTTAATTTGGTGGAGCTGACTTTGTAAAGCGTCGCGTCTATTCAGTATGAGTTGCGTGTTTCTAATCAGGTTGCATGGATGATGTTGCCAACTAAAGAAGTATTGAAGGGAATCCTAGAGCGGACGAAGAACACATCCTTTAGAGAATATACTTATAGTAGTTCATTTGATGAATGCCAAGTGTGAATGAGAAGAATAAAGACAGAAAAAGTATATGATAGAATGTCTACTATTTTGGGACAGTAGAGACATTTCATTCATCAAGAAAAGATCTATGTGATGAAGAAGTGGAAGTATACAACACACTCGAACTGATCAAGATAACAGGTCTACTCAAATAGTTCATCTATCATATATAGTGTATATCTGTTCTACTGAAGGTTGCAGACTTCATCATTTTAGCAGTGAGCTTTTGGATAGTGAGTCCTCACCCCTAACAGGGTTACTTGTAAAAGACTCCTAACAGGGTCTGACCTTTAACTAGGTCTCTGTACTTATTTTATTGTAAGGAACAACTCCTAATAGGGTTGCAAGATCTCTTAACAGGGATAATTATACTCAAGTACAGTTCTTTGTGGGTGCTAATTCCCACTGGGGTTTTTACCTATTTGGTTTCCCTGTAACCAAAATTGTTGTATTCTCTATTGTGTTATATGAATGTGCATTTAATTTATGTTAATTTTATCTAAGAAAAGAAAATAATTAAAGTAGCTGATAACTGATTCACCCCCCCTCTCAGTTATCCTTTGGGACTATTGTAACATCAACATCGGGTCCTTTTCTTCTTTAGGAGGAAGAACCGAAGGCACCACACTAGGCTAAGAGATAGAAACTACTGAGTCTTTAGAGGATATAAGAGGTAGATTTGAAGAATAAATGGGAGGTGTGGAAGGTGTAGGAAGAATTCTAGGTCCAGGGAAAGGAGATGGAACTATAGGAGAGGAATTTCTAAGTTCACAAATCTTCTTAATTTTGAATTTTTGATAGAATAAGAAATAGTTATCTTTGCGATGTTGGACTGGCCGAGACATGGAAGGCCAAAATAATTCAAGGTCAAAGTTCCATTAAGTATCTAAAGACTGATAGAGACTATGGTTAATCATGATGATTTATCCATCATGTGGAAATTTTTCACACTTATGGATAGGGGGACTATAGCTTTCACAGAGGTGAGCCAAGGAAGGCCAAATCTAACTTGAAATTGATCAAAAGTTAGGATGACAAAAAATGTGAAATCTAAGGTTTTATTTCCGTACTCTACGAGAAAGGTAATGGAACCATGAGTAGAATAAGTGAAACCATTGAATGATTTGATCATCACATCAGATTTATCATAGAAATCTTGTTGGATTTGTAGTGTAAATATTTTCCTTAGTTATAACATTCAACATGAAAGTAGGATCTATAAGATCTCCCCAAGAGAGAATATCATTCATCTTCACAACTATGTAAAGAGTACCATCAGTCAGGGATAACTTTAAGAAACCCACTCTTGGGAAAAGGTGTAAAATCCTTGTAAATCCTGCATTATTTTGGTGGGGGGGGGGATTTATATTGTTGGCAAAAATTTTTAATTTGAAAGGAAAAAATATTTGTTGTACTGGCGATTTTTTTCAATTATATAAAAATTATATAAAATCTTGGAGAATCTTTCATTAATGAAAAAAATTATGGTGACAGAAACACATACCTAGAAACCATCATTATGATAGGGTCTAGGGGCAGAACCCCCGAAAGCTCAAATGACATTTATTATTTTATTAAGGTATCGTGAGTTAATTTTCTATTTGCTGACACGAACTAACCCTACTTTTTGTAGCCATTGGATGATCCTAGATGAATGGCAGGAATTATATTTAGGGACAAGGTTTTAAAGGACACAAACATTCCCCCAAAAGTCTCTGGAATAGCGACATGTATGTCAAATCTATTTCAGGCCAAAGCTTTAAATGACGTAAATTTTCATTGAAAGTCTATGCAATAGAGACACATGTCACGTAACCCATACCCTAACCTTAAATCTCGACCACATATTGGTGAATATGGTTGTCAATTATGACAAGCTTTGGAAATTGTAGGCAAAAAATTTCAATTTACAATGTCCAACAATTAGATTTGATTGGCGATATTGTGAAAGAAAAGGATAAAAATACATAAACCAATGGGCGATAGGCTTGGGCATTCGACCCAATATTTATAAAGTTTGGGCGACATGTCCAACCTGATATACACATTATATTCTCTAAATCTCAGGTCACTGACATTAGACATTTTCCAAATGGATAATATTCACCACTAAAGTTATCCCTGCCATCAAGTGACCTTATAGTCTCTCTAGTATCAAATGCAATTCAAAGATGAGGTTCGAGTTTGGGTTTAGGTTTAGGTTCAAGTTGATCAATAATGTTGATAAATTGTTGTCTTTGGTAGACTCATCATCATAGCTCACAATGGTAGGGGAGTCAACAACATGGGCAGATGAAAAAGGAAAAGAATAAATAGACTCAATGGTATTGGTTAAATGGGAAGGTAGAGGGTTTGTATAAATTTGTAAGTTTTTTTTTGGAAGGGAAACATATTTGTTTCCTTTATCGTCAACATCCTCAATAGGTATAGAATTAGAATCAATGAGATCTTGAACACTATATTTCAAATGGAAACACTTCTAAGTATCATGACTGGGTTGACAATAGTATTGCAAAAATATTTGGGATCAAAGTTCTTGTTGGATTGTTTGGAAGGATAAATTGGCTTAATGTGACAAAGTATTAATACATTAGCATTAATCAACTTCAACATCACATAGTGTGTGTGAATATTGTACCTACAAATATGCAACACCACTGCAATATTTCATTATATCAAAGGTTAGAAGCATAAAATTCAATTAGAAAGCACAAATAAACAAAATAAATTGACATATTGCTTCCTATCTATAAAGAGTGTGATCTAAATCATAAATTTGCCCATATTAGATCAGTGACAATTTAGTTCTAGAATGGAAGATTCAAATCTAGAATTAAGCTATTTAGCATGCAATTCAATCCTAAGACATGATTCAGTGATTCACTAAAGCATAATTGAAATATTCTCTAATTAGTTCTCAAAACATAAAATCACTTTGACAACATAAGATTGAAATTAGAATTCTAAAAATTGGGACCCTTTGAGCTAAAAAATTAGTCCTTTTTATGGAAGAAAATGAGAAATGGAGGGTTGAGATCAATCCATGAGGAGAGGTGAGGATTGAAACTTAGTTGATCCATGTGAGTGAACTCTCATTGGTCCATGGATTGACTTTCCATGTGCAAGTGATGAGTTGTTATT
>MU225116.1:3850949-3876470 GCA_018584345.1 Thuja plicata
GTTGATCCATGTGAGTGAACTCTCATTGGTCCATGGATTGACTTTCCATGTGCAAGTGATGAGTTGTTATTTTGAGAGTATTTATTAATTCCCTTTTAATTAATTACTTTAGCCAAGGATTTTAATGGGATTGATTTGATTAAATAGGCTAAGTTAATTAATGTGAGGTAGTGATAAAATCACTTTTATTTGAGAGATTATTTTGATTTTGATGAATTATGCCAATAATCAGATAGTTGGATTGACATAATTAATGGTATGATCACATTTAGGGAAAAGAGGGTCCCTGGTTAGAGTAGACCATTTTAGGGTGGTTACATTTGCCCCTCTTTGAATTGATGTGTGAGCAGTGCATTGATTCAAAGAATTCTGATGTTGACTTCAGAAAGTTTTGAGAATTCTCAACTTGATTGAACAAAATTTAGCAAATGATACCATTCTCAAACTTGATTGAACTAAGACTAATAGTATTGAATTCAAACTTGATCAAACGGAGGTCAATTGAACCCTAATCTAGAGATATCATTTCTGAACTTGATTGAACTAGAATTGATAACACTGACTCTGAACTTGATCAAACGAAGGTCAGTAAGAAGCTTACTGAGAGCTTGAGATATCAATTCAAAACTTGATTGAATGAGAATTGATAATACTGGCTCCGAACTTGATCGAACGAAGGTTAGTACAAAGCTGCTTAGAGCTTGATAAAGATCTGAGATTGTAGGTATAGATTGTTGGAATAATAGAATGGTGTGTACTGAGAGGGGAGGGGTGAATTAGTACCCTTAAAACTTTTTATCAATTAACCATTAGTACTCTATTCTTGTATTACCGACCATTGATGCTTTTCTACCTTATGCATGTAATATCAAAACATAAACTTAATTGCATGTAAAAATTCATGAAATGTAAGTACACATGACACAAGAATTGGTAACATAGAAAACCCCTGTTAGAAGGTAAAAATTGCGGTGGGGATGAAACCCACAAAGCTTCACTATCTACAGAATGGAAGGTGTTGGTTAAGGCTACAAGTGCGATCACTTATAATGATCTTACCATGTTAGGGGTAACATTTTAGACTGGTTAGGTCTACTTAGTTAAGAGATTTAGCAACACTATTTAGTGTGCACTCGGTTAAGAGATTTAGATAAGGATTGTTAAATCCACATTCTTAAAGGATTTCTTCTATTTTTTACAATTGTTAGAGAGTAGTCAAAAATACTTGTTGACCTAATAGTATGCAATCTTCAATTGTTGAATACAAATCCTTTAGGTACACAATGTATTTGTATCACCTATAGTGATTGATTAATACCTCTTTTCTGCTTGGTATCCTTGAATCTTTTTCTTTATAACTGTTAGTCCAAATCTTGATCTTTGTCCTTATGTTTGATTTTTGGAGTCGCCGTGTTATTTTTGTGAATCTCAAAGCTGTTTAATTCCTCATGTTCAAATTCTTAGCGAAAGGGTCCCCCATGTAGTTCATCTGTGTTTGTGAAAAAGGAAAATCATTTACTAACATGTTTCTTGAATAGGAAAGAACAGGTTTGAACAAGTTTGAACAGCCTTGAACAACCTCAAACTTAGTTCAAGAGTGTTCGAGAGTGCTCAAGCTCGTTCATGTTTTTATGAAGCGGTGGCAGGTGAATAGCGTTATCGCTAAAATGGTGTCTCATGATTGCGATCTTTAGTATTTGATTAATCGAGGTTGGGAATCAGTATTGGTGTAAGGGACTTCTAAGTTTGAAGATGAAGGCGGGATATATAAAAAAAAGGAACAGACTTGAACAGTGGTGAACACATAAGAACACCCTTGAACTTGGTTCATTCATGTTCAAGAGTGTTAAAAGATTTTAAAAAAAGTGACACGTGGAAAAAGTAAAGGACTACCACCATCATTTCAGTTGTGGACCCTACCTAGAAAAAGGTTTTAATGAAGGAATGTGTTGGCGGTGGTTAGACGTGTCCAAGCTATCGAATTAATGAGGAATTCATGTGGCATAAAAGTTTGCGCAGGTGGCATTAAAAGATTGTGTGTGTGAACGGTCAGTTCATTCTCTGAGCTTTTATTGCCTTTATGATGGGCAATTAATTACCAAATCTGTGGTATTTCTTATTAAAACTCTTCTTAGTGTTCATTATTTGTTGGAAATACTGTCGTTGTCTATACACATGAAGATTGAAGGTAAGGGTTTTTGGAGCTCCAATTGCAGAATTTTCCACAGTGATTAAGGTAAGTCAGGCTGCCATTTCTACATTGTTTAAATTTAAGAGCTTATGAAATTTACGGGAGTTTCTGTAACAATTCTCAGTCTGTTCTTGCAAGAATGAAGTCTGCATTCCATTTGGTCAGAAGTGTGTCTAGTTTGGTATGTGAAAATCCTGTTGTAACAGACACAGATTTAGAGGGATATGATGTAGAAGGAAAAGATAATAGGCTCACTGCGTCTGTTGAAGAAAGTGTCCCTTCTCTTGAAATTTTTAGTGGGTTGTGCGTAGCCGCTTGTTTTCCTCCTACAGTGGTGTGTCCTGAACTTGTCCATGAGTGTATCCAACACTATGACCAGCGAACTGAATCAATTCTCAAAAGAAATGGTAAGGTATTAATGGCTATGAATAGGGGAATTGTTGCTTCAGCTTTCCAAATCCAAGAGCAAACTTTTTCCACCTTTTCTCCTACACAATCCCTTGTTAAGTTCAAACCAAATGCTGATGCAAAACGTACCTCAATAGCCAAGCACTGGTTATTAAATGCCCAAAGGGGAGGTTCTCGCTTACCCAAAAATCTCAATAGAAGTCATGTGAATCCATACATTAGTGATATTATGGTGATGTTACATAGAGTCAGAGGGTCACCTGAGGCGTTCTTATTTTTAGATTGGTTGTTCTGCTATGTAGAAATTGTTTTAGAGGGAAAACACAAGTTGGATTGGGCCAAACTAATTGCAGAATCTATGAGAGAACAACTGAATAATTCCAAACTCACTGGATGTAGCTTTTTCATTTCTTCTTATCTAATGTACTATCTAGCATGTAGTAGGATATGGGATGTTATGATTCATGAGCCTTGGATAGATGGAATGTGTGTTTTTGAGTATTTTCCTACTCTTCACAAAGACAATGTGATTCAGAACTAAAGAAGGGTACATGATACCTTTATTGGTAAGCTTTCTTTCGAGATGTCTGGGGATTCAGCCAGGAGGATGAGTTCAGAAGCTCAAAAAATTGTGACAATATTTGGGAGTTTTTATATTCAGTTCCCTAGGTTCTCTTATATTAGAATTGGTGGTTTTGAAAATGCCCCTACAAAATTACCTAGGTATGCCTTTGATTGTTTCATCCTTGCAGAAGTTTGTAGATAGCTTGCTATTGTGCTTAAATGTTTTCTTCCTAGGGAAGGATGGGAGAAAATCTTCCCATTACAGCTAGGTAAGTTTTCATGCCTGACTATTGAAGATGCAATAAGTATTGGAAGTGACCTTGGTCATTTTGATTTTAAGCATTACATAGAGAGACAGGCTTTAATAATAAAAAAATTTCTAGCAGGAATATAGGCCTTAGATCTCACATGTTTCCAGTTCCCCATCTAGAGGATTTTTGGGAAGACTGTGCAAATGAGTCCCAAGTCATGAAGAGAGGCCATAGCAGACTCTGCATATCTCAAATTCTATCCATGAGATTGCAGTTCAGCATAGAGGGGGTCACAGATGATGGTTCTGACTTAGTTGAACCCAGTTTCAAAAGACTCCTGGACACTAAAGAGATAGATATTGATTGGTCAAAAGAGGAGGAAGATGACATTAAATGCAGAACACAACATGTACTCAAATTAACTGAAAAATGGCTGCAGACAAAAAGAGAACAGTCTAGTCCTAAAACAATTGGAATTAAAACTTCAATTTTATTTTCCTCCCCCTCTGTTTCTAATTCTCCTAAACCATATAGCAATGTAGGTTCCTCTGATAAGAAATAGAAGAATGATCCTAGGAAGAAATATGTTGCAGAACTTTCCCCTGTGACCTCCCCTCGGTGCATTACCAGATCGAGATCCCGATCACAGAAAATAGGAAAGATGACTCAGGAGAATATAGAAATAGTCAATTTGGAGGATGAAAAATTTGGAGATTTAAGCTACCAAATTGGAGAAGAAGAGAAAATCAGGAAAGACCTCTTCGACCTTGATGATGTAACTCTGGACTTAATGGACACCCCTGCTAAAACTGGTCCTCAGCCAACAGAAACAAATGATACCCCAAAATGGTTAACTTATTTAGTTAATAAGAAACAGAGTTTGATCCCTGTATCTATTCCAGTGCATGATATAGTCAGTAAGTATGCTCAAAACACTCCCAAGGCCAAGAAAGTGAAGAGTACAACATGGATGTTCACTGATATTAAAACTGGGAAGTGGACAGCCGAGCTAGCTACCTACAGACTGAAGGAATAAAAGCAATATGTTGTAGTTGAAGATTTTGAAGTGACTAAAATTGAGTTAGGGACTATGGACAGAGTAGGAAAGAATCACCTTTTCAAGGAAACCACCCAACAGATGTTGATCACATCAGTGTAGGATAGTAAGGAAAAGAAGGAATTGAAGAAAACCATTGTCTCACTCTCCTAGTTCATAAATACTTTTTTCAACTTTGATGCCACCCCACTATCTCAATCATCACAGGTATTTAACCCCAACTCTACAGAAAGTAAAACGCTGCTGAATCAAGTTCAGAGGGGTCAAACTTTGGTCTCTTCAGTTGACGAGTGGATGTCCCAACTACTCAGTAATGGCAGGAAATACATCAAAGATTCACACTTAGTTCTTCATGACCCCGAGGCAATAATAGGATAATTTCTAGCCCAACGCTAGGTCTGGAATATAGATGAGGAAAAATGGGTGTCAGCAATGACAAAGTTTATGGAGATAGAGAGGCATGGTTTTAATAAATTCTACATAGAAAAGTCCCTAAAAGGTGCTAAAGAGTCCCTTTTCTTCATCCTCAAAAATAATATCAGTTGGCGCATCGCTCTCATAATGAGCACTATTGTAGAAAATAAAAATTATGAAACTGAAGCTAAGCAGATTCAAAAAGTTTCCCTAACCGAGTTGAAAGTGATTAATTTCACTTATACCTACCCATTTGTTTTTGGCGAGCAAGAATTAAAGGGCGCTCTAGATGCTTTCGACTTGGCAATAAAGACTATCAGGGAAAATATTAATCCTAAAGCCTCTGACTTAACTCAAATAGCAAGGATTGAATCTATGCTTTATCTATGTGTGGATCAGTTGTCCAATGTCATTGAAAAGGTGAAGAAATTGAGGTGGAGAAAAGACGCTTCAATGGCTCGGATAGTAAATTCTAAGATCCTGCATACGTTGCTCGCAAAAGAGTTGGTTCAAGCATATAAAGAATGGAAACCTACTCAATCAGTTATTGATGAAGAAGGGAGTCCAGAGGAGAGCGAGGATCATGCTGTTGATAAGGAGCCAGATTTGGTTATTTAGTTTTATTGGATTAACATGCAAACTTTAAAGGATGTGTATCCTCTTTCTGATGGTTTAGTTATTTAACTGATTTCCCGAGAGGTCATGTTTTTCAGGAGACCTCTCGGTGCTCTGATTCTATTTATTTTAGTAGCTGAAACTTTTAAAGGGTTTGAAAAACTTATGGTTGATAGATAATAGATTTTGATAGTAACAATTTGGGTTATTGAATGTTATGAAAAGAATAGATTTCAGGCAATTATCTATGTAGTGATTTATGAAATATATTACAGTAAGGTTATTGAATCTGTGTTATTTGAAAACCAAAGCAAAGTGTCCTGTGTTGACATATTGTTTATTCTGTTATATATATATATATATATATATATATATATATATATATATATATATATATTGTTGGTTCATAATATCCAAATTCTGAATTTTGTCTACTTTCTATTATCTTTGGCTGAGAAGTTGTTTGTATTTCATGAGATGTAATTGTGGAAGGAACTGTGTTTTCTTCCTACTCATTATTCAGTTTTATTTCCTTCACATTTTCTTAGTAGCATATCATCAAAGAATGATAATGTAGCATTTATAAGCTTTCAAGTTAAAAGCTAACCGATTGAACTGTTATCTCATTTCATTGAATATCATACTAGGGAGCTGTACCTGTTATAAAATTTAGAGGGAAGTGATCATAAAAGATACTTACCCAACTGTTAGAGATAGTTTGTCTTTTAAGGGTGATAGAGTAAACTTAAAAGGATTTTTTGTAGAAAGACAAATCTATTCGCTAATAGATTTTTGGCAACTTTGTTGGGGAGCGCTATCAGTGTAGACTTGTTTTTAAATGCTTTCTTTTATGAACAAGATATGGTCCTACCGGTTGTGGTGATACCAAACTTGGAGGAGCAACCTCCTATTATTCAACTAGATCTTAACTTCCAAAATACCCAAGAGGACATAATCTCTGATTTGAACATTGTTGCTTGGAATTTAAAAACCAGCTATCACCATTATCAACAAGTTCTCCTAGTTTTAGAAGAAGAGGATGATATAGGAGAGTGGATGAGAGGGATCCCAATTGCCCAAGAGGCACAAATCATTGACATAATTGCTCATAGGTAATAAAAGAATATAATACTAGATTCTCGACCATATACCAGGGCTCAAAGGAGGGAGGGTATCTTTGATGCTTTTTATGAGATTTTGCAAAATATTTATTTTTTGACCTCTTCCATTTTAAAACCCAAAGCTAAGAGTAGACCTTCTTCCCCTCCTAAAGCTTCTTCCCATTCCTCCCCATCCTCTAGTGTTTGGCAAGCCTTAACTTTATATGGTATTCAAGCACCGCCATTAGTAATAATCTTTCCAAGTGCGGTTATGGCTCAGCCATGGGGTGCAACAATTGGTCCTTTAAATTTAGGAGCTCATCATCCTCTCCCTAAGGGTATTAAAGAAGTCTTGCCTAAATTTTTTGGAGATGGAAAAGTCTCAGTAGATGAGCACTTGAATGCATTCAATGTGGCTACTTCCATTTTTGCAGTGCAACATGAAGATGTAGCAGTCAAGGTCTTTGCTCAATCCCTCTCAGAAGGAGCTGTAGAATGGTTTGGTCATTTGCTAGCCGGGTCTATTACAAATTGGAAAACCATGAGGACCACGTTTGAAGGACGTTTAAAAGGGGCTGATGATGAACATTCCTTGTTAGCACAATTAACACAAATGAAGAAAGAGATTCATGAGCCAATGAGAGACTATATGGCTAGATATACAAAGTTATCCATAGAATTCCTACTGGCAAAAGACCGACCCCAGAAAACCAATAATGTTTCTTTGTAAACTCTATGCCCCCGGACGTAGGTTTTCACTTAAGGAGTAGGCCAGCTGATTTAGCTATAGCCCAAGGTCAGGCCACTGAGTTAGAAGATGATCTTATTACAGTCAAGAAATGGAGAAAAGATGTACAGAATTCTCACTCTCAACCTTCTACTTCAGCTCCTACAGATCCAGTTGTTCAAAGACTCATGAATGATGTAATTGCCTTGAAAAGGCAGTTACCAAAACAAAGGTCTTAATTTCCTTCCCCTTATCAAGATATCATTCGAAAGTAGCCTAATCAATGGCACAACAAAACCCCTTTGCTACCTTCTAATCAACCAAGATTGTCCCTGGAAGCTTCACCAAAAGAGGCTATCATGTGTTCTTTTCACCTGACAACGGATCATGATGGTAATTCTTACCCAGATATGTAGAGACATGTACAAATGGAAGCCACCAAAGATGTGTTAGGAGAATGTATAGTAGAAGAGCTCCCTCAAGATAGACCTGGCAACTCTGGCTCATACTTTATAGAATACGAATCTGACTTTGAAAGAGGAGATATTTCAGTCACCCTTGGGGATCCCACTTGTGCCATGCTCACTCAAAATCAAAAGTCTTCAAAGAACACTCCAACATCATCTTGTGCTTTCCACAAGACTTGAGATCCTGTAAGTAATTTTTCTTCTCCTAGTCCTTGGACTCCTAATGTTAAGGTTGTGCAAAAAGATCCTAGCACACCCTCTTTTGATATTGTAGAATTTTGCAAGTCTTCTACTATCCAAATCTCTCCTGTGGAATATCTGAGATTAAATCCCAAAGAACTAGATAAGTTGGTCAAGTACATCAAAGGTGACCTTCTGAATTCATCTCAATCTAACCAGTGCACTGTTGATCAAATTGATGACCCAGTTGATGTTCCCGCGGTTGTTTCACCATTTGTTATGAATCAGAGTGACATTGCTATCACTCCTACCTCAGAATTGAAATGTGAATTTGATGAAACTAGAAAGCTCGACCCCTTCTATATTTCTCTACTCCTTAACGACCTTAAACTGAGTAATTGCATTATAGACTCAGGTGCCTCTGATAATGTTATTCCTTCATCTATTGCCAAAGCTTTAGGTTTAACCATGACTAAAACTTTTGGGAGGTTCTATTATATGGATGGGAAATAGGTGCCCTTAATAGGTCAAGTTAAAGATGCTCAAGCTGTTTTAGCCACTTATCCTGATAAGAGACTCACGTTAACCATTTTATTAGCAGATATACCTACAAGCTATGGTATGCTCTTAAGTAGGACTTTCTGCAGAGACATGGGTGGGGAAATAAAGATGGATTGGTCAAAAGATGTTATCCCTATTGGAAAGAAAAAGGTCAAACTGGAACCTGAAGCTAAAAATAAATACACTGTAATTCCAT
This sequence comes from Thuja plicata, assembly GCA_018584345.1. NCBI lineage: Eukaryota > Viridiplantae > Streptophyta > Pinopsida > Cupressales > Cupressaceae > Thuja > Thuja plicata. The sequence goes on from MU225116.1 coordinate 3,859,681, forward strand.
CCGATGATCCTTAGGCCCAAATCCTATTCCAAGACTGTGAGTTTGGTAATTACATGATTTTATCAGATGAAGCCCCTCCTATTTGTGAAGACTTTGGTGAAAAGGAGAAAATTTGGTTGATGGAGTTTGATGGTAGTTGTGCTACTACAGGTTCTAGGGCTGGTGTAGTTTTTAAAGGGCCAGATGATCAATATATCCCTTTCTCTTTCAAATTGGATTTTAAAAATACTAATAATACCACTGAATATGAGGCTCTATTATTAGGGTTGTGAGAGGCAAAGTCATTGGGAATCAAGGCACTTGTTGTGAAAGGTGACGCTGAACTTATCGTTAAACAAGTGAAGGCTCAATTTACAGTAAAAAATGAGCGCCTGAAACATTACAGAAATTTAGTGTGGGACTAAGTTGATTCTTTTGAATCTTTTTCTATAGAAGCCATTCTCAGGAGTCTCAATACAAGGGCTGACTCCCTAGCTGTATCAACGTCTCTACTACTCCCCCACCCAGAATTTAAAATACATACATATAGGGTTGAGATGATATATAGACCAGCTATCCCAGATAACATTGAACATCTCCAATTTTTTGAAGATGATGCCCAGATTACGGATTTCATGGCATGTATAGAAGTTTTCTCATCCACATAATTTGAAGGAATGAATGAAGATAGTGAAAGGTCTAATCCTGAATTCTTACCGGAAGAAGAAGTTGTCCAGTTGAAGAGAAACAAAATTCCCAAAGGTTTGGTTTCCTTAGAGAACTTGTTTTCTCAAAAAAATGATAGTTTCATTTCAAGAAAAAACTCTCAGTCAGATGTGCAAAAATAATATGAAAAGGTAAATATTGGCACTACAGTCGAACCTAGGTGGATATCTATAGGTAAGACTTTGTCGGTTCAAGAGAAGAAAAACCTTCAGATCTTGTTAACAACCTACACTTATGTTTTTGCTTGTGATTATAGTGACCTTAAAGATTTTTGGAAAGGGAAATTTAGCCTTCATATTCCTCTTAAACCTGAATCAAAGCCTTTTAGACAAAAGCTTCGTAGTTACAATCCTAAAGTTTCTGAAGCGATTCTAAAGGAAGTTGACAAAATGCTAAAAGCTAGAATCATCTACCCTATTCATCACTCAACTTGGATTGCAAATATTATCCCTGTCAGAAAAAAGAATGGTGAAATATGGATCTGTGTAGATTTCTGAAATTTAAATTAGGCTAGTCTAAAAGATAATTATGCCCTGCCCAAAATGGAACATGTTTTACAGGCGGTTGTTGGATTAGAAATGATGTCTCTACTTGATGGGTTTTCAGGGTATAATCAGGTGAGTGTGTCTGACGAAGATAAATAGAAGACTACTTTTTCCATGCCATGGGGGACATTTGCCAATAATAGAATGCCCTTTGGTTTGATTAATGTAGGGGCAACTTTCCAAAGGGCAATGGATTCTTCCTTTGCTGATTTAAAAAATAGAATTATAGTAATTTACCTTGATGATTTGACTGTGTACTCCAAAACAAGGAAGCATCATGTCTGAGATCTCAAATCAGTCGTACAGAGGTGTAGAGACCATGGCATATCTCTTAATCCTAAAAAATCAGTTTTTGGTGTGACCGAGGGAAAATTATTGGGGCATATTATATCCAAAGAAGGGATTAGGATTGATCCTGAAAGAGTAAAGGCGATTCAAAAAATCAGTCTACCTTCAACCAGATCATGAGTCAAATCTTTCTTCGGCCAGATTAAATTCTTGAGAGCTTTTGTCCTAGATTTTTCTGAGTTAACAAGGCACATAGTGGGAATGATGAGTGAAAAACATCCCTTTAAATGGACAAAAGAAGGTAGAAAATATTTTGGAGCAATCAAAACCACTGTAGAAAATGCCCCATCTCTATTTTACCCTGACTACAAGAAAGATTTCATCATTTATTGTTATGCTTCTGATCATACTTTGTTGAGAATTCTAACTCAGAAGGATGTTTTAGGGAACGAGGCGCCCATTTCTTTTATGAGTACACTGTTAAAAAAACATGAACTAAAATATTCCCCCATTGAGAAGCAAACCTTTTCTGTAGTGAAATTAGTTAAGCAGTTTAGATTCTATATCCTTCATTCTCATTCCATAGTGTTTGTTCCTGATTCAGCAGTGAAAGCACTTCTCACTCAACAAGAAATAGCCATGAACAAGAGAGTAGCATGGGTGACAAAGATTCAAGAATATGATTTGATAATAAAACCCACCAAAATTGTCAGGGGTAGGGGGCTGTGTAAATTTATTGCAAAAAATGTAAGTCATCATGAAAATCCAGAATGTGAAACATCTCAAGTATTGTTGGTTAGTTTGACAGATTCCTGGTTCTGTGACATTGCTTATTTCCTGACTTATGGAAAATTTCCACAAAGACTATCACCTAAAGAGAGATGGACTCTGAGACTGCAAGCTACGAAGTATGTAATATGGCAAGGTGTATTGTATAAGAGAGGCCTTGACGGTATATTTCAAAGATGTGTGGATAAAATTCAACAGTTACAGTTGCTTAAAACCTTTCACAAAGAGGCCTGTGGAGGTCATTTCTCATCTACTATAACGACATTCAAAATTCTTTGAAATTGTTTCTACTGGCCAGGGATGTTCAAAGGTTCTTATGCATTCATCAGGAACTATGAGAAATGCTAGTTATTCTCTGGAAGACCCCAATTAGCTGCCTTGCCTTTGAGACCAGTTGTGGTAAGTGAACCATTCAAGCAATGGGGAATTGATTTCATTGGTGCTGTCAATTCTCTGTCAAGTGCAGGTCACTCTTACATCCTAATAGCAACTGAATAATTCACTAAGTGGGTCGAGGCCATTCCAACCAAGAAGGCTAATTCTCAGGTGGTATGTGATTTCTTAAAAGATAATATTTTGGTACATTTTGGGGTACCTCAAAAAGTTGTAGTAGATAATTCCACTTACTTCTCTTCGTAGGAGCTTTCCCTTTTCTTTTTTGATCATGATATTTCTCTGGTTCATTCATCCAATTATTTCCCGCAAGGAAATGGATAGGCCGAGTCAAGTAATAAAAATTTGATAATGATCATGAAAAAGTTAGTGGCAAGAATTGGCATAAGAAACTTTTTGAATCTCTTTGGGCTGATAGAATTACCCCCAAGAGAGCAATCGACATGGAACCCTTTGAATTGGTGTAGGGAATAGGTGCACAAGTCTCAATTCCTCTGGAACTTTCACTAGCTAAACTGCAAATGGCTATTGAAGATCAAACTTTTAAAGACTCCTTGGAGAAAAGGATCATGTATTTGCATAAACTAGTAGAAGAAAGATAAGCTCTGGTTGATAAAATTACTGAACATTAGGCTAGAGTGAAAAGCATTTTTGACAGGAAAGCGAGACCTAGAAGTTTTATGAAAGGAGATGAAGTTTTGTTATGGGAAAAAAGAAAGACTCTGAAAGGTGCCCACAATAAATTTGAATCACTTTGGAAAGGGCCCTTTGTCATCACTAAAGAGTTAGGAACCAATGCTTTTAAGATTGTGTACCCAGATGGAACAATCTTGCCATTTTCTTATAATCGGCAAGATCTCAAGTTGCTAAATCTTTAGTCTAGGTCCCTGTGTCCTGTTGTATATATTAGTTGTAGTTTTCTTTTGGTTTGTGTGTCTTTCCTTTCTTGTGTGTTTTTCTAAACCCTTTGCAGCAGTTTTCTTAACCAGAGTGTTTGAGCTCTCTGGATTTTGAGAAAATCCAGTCCCCAGTCAGAGCTGGTGTTAGTCCAAATCTTGATCTTTGTCCTTATGTTCAATTTTTGGAGATGCCATGTTATTTTTGTGAATCTCAAAGTTTCTTAAGTCCTCATGTTCAAATTATTAGCGAAAGGGTCCCCCGTGTAGCTCATCTGTGTTTGTGAAAAAGGAAAATCATTTACTAACATGTTTCTTGAATAGGAAAGAACAGGTTTTAACAAGTTTGAACAGCCTTGAACAACCTTGAACTTAGTTCAAGAGTGTTCGAGAGTGTTCAAGCTCATTCATGTTTTTATGAAGTGGTGGCAGGTGAATAGCGTTATCGCTAAAATGGTGTCTCATGATCATGATCTTCAGAGTCTTTGATTAATCAAGGCTGGGAATCAGTATTGGTGTATGGGACTTCTAAGTTTGAAGATGAAGGCGGGATATAAAAAAAAAGGAACAGACTTGAATAGTGGTGAACACATAAGAACACCCTTGAACTTGGTTCTTTCATGTTCAAGAGTGTTCAATGATTTTAAAGAAAGTGACACATGGGAAAAGTAAAGGACTACCATCGTCATTTTAGTTGTGGACCCTACCTAGAAAAAGATTTTAATGAAGGAAGATGTTGGCGGTGGTTAGACGTGTCCGAGTTGTAAAATTAATGAGGAATTTGTGCAACATAAAAGTTTGCACAAGTGGCATTAAATGATTGCGTGTGTGAATGGTCACTTCATTCTTTGAGCTTTTATTGCCTTTATGATGGGCAATTAATTAACAAATCCGTGGTATTTCTTATTAAAACTCTTCTTAGCATTCATTATTTTTTTGAAATAATGTCGCTGTCTATATGCATGAAGATTGAAGGTAAGGGTTTTTGGAGCTCCAGTTGCAGAATTTTCCACAGTGATTAAGGTAAGTCAAGCTGCCATTTCTACAGTGTTTAAATTTAAGAGCTTGTGAAATTTATGGGAGTTTCTGTAACAATTCTCAGTCTGTTCTTGCAAGAATGAAGTCTACATTCCATTTGTTCGGAAGTGTGTCTATTTTGGTATGTGAAAATCCTGTTGTAATAGACACAGATTTAGAGGGATATGATGTAGAAGGAATAGCTGATAGGCTAACTGCATCTGTTGAAGAAAGTGTCCCTTCTCTTGAAATTTTAAGTAGTGGGTTGTGCATAGCCGCTTGTTTTCCTCCTACAGTGGTGTGTCCTGAACTTGTCCATGAGTGTATCCGACACTATGATCAGTGAACCGAATCAATTTTCAAAAGAAATGGTGAGGTATTAATGGCTGTGAATAGGGGAATTATCACTTCAGCTTTCCAAATCCAAGAGAAATTTTTTTATGCCTTTTCTCCTGCACAATCCCTTATTAAGTTCAAACCAAATTTTGATGCAAGCCATACATCAATAGCCAAGCACTGGTTATTAAATGCCCAAAGGGAAGGTTCTCGCTTACCCAAAAAGCTCAAAATAATTCATGTGCATCCATACATTAGTGATATTATGGTGATGTTACATAGATTCAGAGGGTCACCTCAGGCATTCTTATTTTTAGATTGGTTGTTCTGCTATGTAGAAATTGTTTTAGAGGGAAAACACAAGTTGGACTGGGCTGAATTAATCGTAGAATCTATGAGAGAACAACTGAATAATTCCAAACTCACTGGATGTAGCTTTTTCATGTCTTCTTATTTGATCTACTGTCTAGCATGTAGTAGGATATGGGATGGTATGATTCATGAGCCTTGGATAGATGGAATGTGTGTTTTTGAGTATTTTCCTACTCTTCACAAAGACAATGTGATTCAGAACTATAGAAGGGTACATGATACCTTTGTTAGGGTTTTTTCTTGCAGGGCCTCTAAAGATGCTTGAATACTTGAATAACTCTATGACTCCCAATGCTTTTGATACTCTGACTCAAGAAAGAGAAAACACTAATTGATGAGGTATTTTGATAACATAGGGGATACCTATTATCACCTCCTTCTTTTTTGAGATCCACTGACTCAGGCAGGTCTTACCTATAATTGATTACTGACTTAACAATATCTTTAGAGTGGATTTTACTTATGTGTTGAGTGCTCTGTTTTAGATGGACATGTATATAACAAGGCAAATAGAAATGACTATTCTAAGAACAAGCTTGACAATCCAAATCAATATCTTAGTGATAGCAGACAGCAGCATAATAGGGAATTTCATCTTTCTTTTCTTTTACAATTCTTGTGAATCTAGGAGGAATAACCTATTGATTTACTCTTTAATAAATCAACAAACTTCAACTATAACTACTATAAGTATAATTGATTCAACACAAAATATTCTGAAAAATGATTGATTTGAATAGTATTTGAATATTTGGATGATGAAAGATTACCAAACCAAATCCTAGACCAGTGCCTATCCTTTGGGCTTATAGAGTCAATAATTTTGAAGTTCATAGAAATACACAAAAACAAAATACTATAAGCTGCCTTAAAACTTACATGCAATTCAGATAAAATGCCTTACAAATTATCCTGTCACCTCCATAATATTGTATGAAATCCTTAACTATTGTTATGCTCCCTGAAACTACTCACAAAACTTAGTTCTTTCCTTGAAAGAAACTTGCAAGTAATTAGATAGCTACGTTATAGCCAAAATGCTTAAAATTGCCTTACAAATTTAAACATAAAAGAGCATACACAACAATAAAAATAGAGTAAAATTGCACTCTATTTTATTGATATGGTCCTGCTTTATTACATTAAAAGCTTACAAGCTTGAAGACACAGACACAAATCTATAAAGTCTCATTATCAATATATTTTATCTCCTCCTGTTGATTTTACAATTTTCATCTATTTATAGGCCCTTATCCATCTTGGAATCCTTAATGTTAGGATGCAACAAGCTTTAGATGGTTTAAGGAACCTAACCCTAAAAGTACAGAAAAGACAAAGAAGGAGAATGTAGAAGCGGTGGAAAGACAAAAACAGGGGATGAAATCTGATACTCTTTGTCCTATTCTAGAATCTGGCACCTTTGTCTGACAGTATTCAGGATAGCTTCTGATATTTATATCAAGGTTTAAGTGACCACCATTACAAGCTAACTTACACTTATCCTTAGTAATAAGTAACCTCCCTATGCTCAATGGTCAGGCACCAAGTGTTCCCCTTCATTCTTCATCCAGGATTTCCTCCTCCACCACAAGCTTCTTTTTCTTGGGCTTAGTCATCAGGTCCCAGGATGTCACTTCATCCTCTATTGGCCAATTAAAGCCTTGTGTATTCTGCACTTGCACCTTCTGTCTTTCACATCTGACATCCGTGATGCTTTTAACATCCATTAAGAATTTGTTCATGTCAGTTTCTACTTTGAAAGCTTCATCCAAAATCTTATTGAAACCTTCCAAATCCAAATCTGATCCTGAAATGAATACCTCACTGCTGGGCATTCTGCTATCAAACTCACTTCTCCAGGCCTCTAAAGCCTTAACTTGATCATCTTCTCCTTTCAAAGGAGGAACAAATCTATTGAAATTCAGAGAAAATAGGATTAACTTAGCCTCTACCTGATTCAACTTACCCTTAAAAAATGAAAAGGCTATATTAACCTTTTTGATTTCATCTTCAACCTCAGGTATAACCTTGGGTAAATCTGATCTAAGAGGCTACAAATAGGCAAGTTTTTCAAACAATTGAACCCTAGGAGACCAATTAACAAAATAGGGGTTCAAAGTGGCAATGTACCATGTTACTTCTGTGTGTAAGGTGGGCAGTTTATTATAAGCATTCAAGATGACATCTGTTTTATCTTTGAGTATGTCAATCCTATGCTACAAAATGCATTTAAATGCATTTAGGTCTACCTCATTCTTATTTTTACCCACATCCTCTTTCTCAGCTATTTCCTCTAATTTTTCTTTCTCCTCTATTTGTAAAGGTTGTTCTGAAGGCACATAAACCACCTCAGGTTTCTCTTCTAGTTTCTTCATCAATTCAGCAATTACCTAGTTTTATTGGTGTATCCTTATGTGGCACAATTCCCTATATTTGGCTAGGGCACTGGTTTCCTCAATCAAAATGCTACACTTCTCAGACAATTGTTTTTTTTTGTCTTCATTCAAGTGAGCCCAATGAGTCATGATCTGAGAAATTTCTAGATCTCTAGTATTATGTAAGTCCAGACCATTTGGTTACCCACCATATTCTCCTGAATGTTCACTAATTGAGGTTTTTGGTCTTTGGGACATAGGCTCCACATGGCGAAAGCTTGTGACTTTTGACTATATGCAAATCCCTTTGTCATGTCACCCATCTGAACCTCACTTTCTCATTTAAGGTTTGGCTGCTTTCTGATTTGGTCAATGATGAAAGATGAGGCCAAGTCCCAGCTCTCAACAAGCAAAATACCACTATTTAAAACCATTTTCCTTGCCTCTTCTGGAGAGACATCCTCACTATCAGGGTCATAGGCTTGTAGAGCTAACAAAGCCTCATTTGTGACTATTTCCTCTCCATCTACCTTCAACTGATCCCTTATCTTCTCTTTCTTGTGCCATCTCAAAAAATCTTTGAATTCATCAGTCTTGATAAAATTGTCATCACTCAAAAATTGTTGTTGATGCAATAATCTCTCATCAATACATGCCTTAAGAGGCAACTCTACATTTTCCTCCTCATCTTGTCGTTGTTTCTTCCCCTGTCTGATTATCTTCCTTAGATTATGATCATATAATCTATTTCCAGGAATGAGGGCACTTATTCTATCACCTTTCTTCTCTCACCTGACAGAAGAAGTTTGACCATGATCAACTTTTTTCCTCTTTGCAGTAGGATCTTCTACATCATCTGGTTGTGACACCTCAGTTAGGTCAATGATGTGGCCCTATTCTCCTTGTTCTTGTGTTGCCTTTGCAACATCCTGTTGAGGCTAATCTAAATGAGATGGGTGGGCATAATCACTATCACTATTACTTTCATATTCAGAGTCTGAATATTCAGGCTCCTTTGTTCCCTTGTTATCCAAAACATTATCTAATTGTTTACAGAGTACATAAAAATTATCAATCATAGCCTTAATCTTGTAAAAATAAGGCAAATCAGGGTAAAAGCCTCCAAAAGACAACCCATTTCTCTTTATTTTCTTTTCTAGATTCAACAACTCCTAAATCCTCTCCCATCTTGTTCTGATCTCATCTTCATCAAGAAGATTTCTTGTTACATCCTCTTCTACACAGAAACCATGCACATTTGTATTAGGGATGGTAGGAGTCAAAAGTTTGCTAACTCCTGCCATGAATCCCTCAGGGTCAATATACATGTATGATGCTGCCCTCATCTTGCAACTCTCCAACCATTTACTTAATCAATCAATGGCACCCTTGCCAATAGTAAAGTTAAAGATCTTAAACTGTCTAGGGGTTAAGGTCCCCTTCCTGTGTGGTGCAAAATGTTCATTATCTATAAACAATAGTTTCCAAATGAATTCCATGGCATCAACTCTGGATGGTACATGATAGGGTAGGACATAAGGTGGATGTGTGTATCCATATACCCTAATCATGGTAAAATTATCTTCCAAGAAGAAATCACCCCAGTTGTGATCACCCTCCCACTTGTCCACATACTCACAAGGCCTTAACAACTGCAGGACCTTTTTTGGGAGCCTAGTTTTTCTTATACCCATGCTCTGCATTAATGGATATACAATTTAGTTTTCAAATCCACAGAAATGATAATCCATGGATGTATAATTCTATATCCTAACCCAAAACTGAATAGGATTAGGCCATTCCTGGAAAATCCTTTGAGGATTCAAGTTATTCACATCCATAATCCCAAAATTAAAATGTAATAACAAATGCATCAGGATGGAATAGTGGAAGAACCTAGGCTCCTTCTCCTTTGGGTCCTTCATCTTCTTCTGTGTAGCTACAAATCCTTCATGCATTTTGTCAATAATGTATTGTATATAATAATAATTTGTGCTAGAATGCATATCTTGCAAGTCTTACACCATCATCAGGACTCCAACATCTATCTTCTTTGCCCCTCCATCTATCCCTAACACTCTACACAAGGCATAGGAAATATACTTGATATAAAAATGCAAGTCTTTAAAGAAGTAGGGTGCAGTACCAGGTATAGGAGTAAGATGAATCCTAACCTCCTTAAACATATGCTTCTGCAATAGGGTTGTAGCAGCACCAGGTTGTAACCTATACCTTTCCTCTTTCCTAGTAAGATTTACCTTGGCGGACATGGTATTGTATAAGCCAAAGGCTTGCACAAATGAATTCCTATTCAAAATTAATAGGGCAGTTCCATCATTCTTCTTGATTGTCCTAGACAGGGCATCATAGTGGCTAGCAAGATCTAGAAACAAATCTACATCTATAAAAACATCAGGAACAATTAACCTAGCAAGGCCACTAGTCCAAGGGTTTGATACTGGGATAGATTTATTAGAATTATTATAGAAGTAATTATAAAGAGAAAAACCTATTGTCCCTGGAGTGTGAGCATCTCTGATGTCACAGTAGTCATCTGCCAATAAATTTGCATTTTCCCTCTTGTTCTATGTAGACCTCGACAATAGCTTTAAGAACTCATCAGAGTAATTCCTTTTCCCTTTTGCATCATCATCTACTTCATCACTCCTTCCACTGGTCGAAGCTACACTGATAGTCTTACTCATCTTGTCCTGTATCAGCCCTCTCTATAACCAATATTGAAACAAATCTATGCTTAGAACTTACTGCTCTTCTCTGTTTACTGTCCAACAATTTAGGAAACCTGATAACTAGATAAGTTTTCTGCAACTAACCAATTTCTTCTTTCTGAAAACAAAATACCTAGCACTTCTTCGCTCTGCAATTCTGGGAGTATGATAAGTTGAAAATGAACTTTCGATCAACTCTTTATGTTAACTATTCTAAGTACATAGCTCATCATTGGAAAGACAATCAATTTTGCATTCAATTTAGCACACTGTGAAATTGATTGAAATCCTAGCCGTAGTTCATGAGTGTGACAGGAAATCAAAATCATATATGTGTGTCTTCAGAAAAACCCTTATAAAATTTGAAGAGGGTGACGTGTCTTCATATGATTGGTTTTCCATCAGACATCTCAGCTATCCTTTTCATACAGCAATCAATATTCTAGATTGTCATTGGATGCTGAATCTTTCACGTTGTTACATCAGGAAATGTTGCCTTTTATGATTTTTCATATTCAGCAACCACGTGACTGTACAGTTTCTCCTTTTCGCTGATCAAACTTATTAATCCTCAAATCTCCTGGAGACCTAGCGATTGTGTGATTTTATTTACTTGGCTAACCACAGTTAAGTTTTGGCGGTCACGCGACTGAATAAATCAAAGTTGCTATATGGAAATCTTAACCCTGAGTTTATTTGGAGACCCCACGACTGAAGGTTATATTTACCTTTAACTGTTATTTCTAAGTCGTTGAATGTTTATTTTTCTTTACGAGACCCCGCGACTAACCTCTACCTTTTGAGTTCAATTCAGAGACTACGCGACTAAAGGTTATCTCATTGTCACGATCATTTTTTACTATCATGCACTTTTGATAGAGACTTAGCGACTACCGTTGATCTTTTGTCCTTCTGCATCTGACGGCTCCACTAAGTCACTGAGTATATCTTTAAAAGATTTTAATCATTCAGAGACTACACGACAACATATAACTTTTACCTTTGGTCTCTTAATCACTGAATGAATCTTTCCTTTTGGGAGACCATGTGACTAGCCTTATTCAGCTCATTGTGGACACGTGTCTCCTTTAACTGTTTGTCTCCAAGTTTCTGACTAAAAATTGACTTAGCACTTTAGTCCAGCGACCACCATACTATCATATATTCTAAACTTCTTGTGGTTTGTCGCAAAGTCTCAGCATCTTTCACTTAATTGTCATCTTACTTGGAGACTACGTGACATGAAATTTTTAACATACCACTTAACGACATCCCAATTTGGAGACCCCACGAGTGAAGCAATCGCTAAGTCTCAAAACAATTTACTAATTGCTGGCTTCTTTGTGTGATGTCATTGTTTAACTATTTTCTTTGGCTGCTGGCTACTGACATGCTTCTTCATTGGGATACTTCGTGACCAAAGGGTTCCGCCAAGTCTCATAAAAAATAGGAAATATTTTGTTTCCTCAAGAGACATCCTGACAATATTTAATCACCAAGTCTTGTAACAAAAAGGAATATGCTTCTAGGATCAAGTGACTAGGCGACTATTATAAAAGGGACATGACTTAAGTTTTTCAAAAAGGTAACACAAAAATAGAAACCTGATTGACATTTTAGGTCTTTTCAGCATTTTGACTTAGAACAGAGCTTAGGGTTTTGGGGTTTTGCATTATTCATGTGGATTTTGACCCAAAAACCCAGAAACTTCTCAGGGATACTTCAAAAATAGGACATATTTTCTGACTTGGGATAGAAATTTGTATGAAGGTAACCAAAATTTTAGGGAAAACAACAAAACATGGAATACAACTAATAGTGGCTCTATCTGAGGATTGACTAAACACAGTTTATGGCTAAGAACCACAGAATCTCTAGTTGCAGACCTTTCAAAAAATGATGAGGACACAAACTAACCTAACACAGAAGGGAAACTATTTACAACATTTACAAACACAAAGGGAAAGAAATCACAATATAATACATACTTGTGCATAGACTTTTGATTCTCAATTGAAAAAGGGTTTTAGGAATTTCTCATGCATAGGCAACTCAAAATATTCTCCCTCCATATTATTTAATAAATAAGAGTCTTTGCCAAAATTTTCTGAGACAATAAATGGTCCTAGCCATAAAGACTCAAATTTTTTGTGCTTACCTTTGTCTTCTGCTCTTGCATTCCATTGGAGAACTAGGTCACCAGATTGGAACTTTCTCTCAGTAGCCCTCTTATCAAAAAGGTATTTCATCTTCTATTGCAACTTTATGTTTTCCTTTTGACTATTTCTCCTTGCTTCATCCAATTCTATCAACTGCATCATTCTATTTTGCATATTATCAGAAACATCTAAATGTTCCTCTTGTATAAATTGGCATATTGGCAATAAATTATTGATAGGAAATCTTTCTTATAGGCCATATACTAGCTCAAAAGGAGACTTACCAGTCTCTTTTTTAAGTGTTACTCTGTCATCCCAAAGTGCTAATTTCAACTTAGTGTGCCATGTTCTTTTATTTTGTTCCAGAGTCCTTTTTAGTATTTTCAATATACTCTTATTACTAGACTCAGCTTGTCCATTAGCCTGTGGATGATATGGGGATGAGTATGATATTGGAATCTTGTATCTTTCACAGAAACTTGTCATTTCTTTTGACCTAAAACTCATGGCATTATCCATTACTAACTTAGGAGGTATACCAAATCTAGTTATAATATTCTCCATGAGAAATTCAGTAACTACCCTGCTTGTTGCTTTCTTTGTAGGGATGGCTTCAATCCACTTAGTAAAATAATCTGTGGCAACTAATATCCAACTGTGTCCACCACTGGATTTCTCCTAAAATTCACCAATAAATTTAATTCCCCATATAACAAAAGGAGCTTCAGTACTCACGGGGTTTAGCAACAGAGCACCTAAAAATTTTAGTTTATTGGAAAACCTTTGACAAGGTTCACATTTCCTGACATGTACATAAGTATCCTTGAATAAAGTAGGCCAATAATACCCAGCCCTTAAAATCTTATGGGCAGTAGTTTTAGTAGAAAAATGACCTCCACACTCTCCTTCATGCATTTCATTCAAAACCCTCTCAGCTTGCTATTTGTCAAGGCATAACAACAGTACACCATTCTTATCTTTCCAAAACAAGTCACCTTGGATCAAAGTGTACCTTTGAGTTTGTAATTTCAGACTCCTTTTTTGATTCTCAAACAAATGATCAGGATACTTAGCATTTTTGACAAAGAATACAATATCAGTATAAAATGGTTTCCTTTCTATGCTGGTAATAGATTGATCATGTAACTCTGTCTGATTTATCTGTACTAGATCCAAATTTTCTTCTGTCATGAGCTTTGCCAAGCCTTGTCCTCTTATTAACTTTGTAATATGGATCTCAAGGTTGAATTCTTGAATTTTGGTGATCCATTTACACCTCTTACCAGTTACCTCTGACTATGTAAGGATATCCTTCACTGATGAATGAGGAACATAAGCCTGTATTTTAGCACAAACCGAGTAAGGCCTAAAATATTTCACAGCTTTTACCAAGGCATAAGCATGTTTCTCCTTTATTTCATATTTAAGCTTTGCAGCCTACAAGGATTTACTATAAAAAGCTATGGGATGTTCGAATCCTTGTTCATCCTTTTGAAGCAAAATAGCAGCAATTGTATGAAAAGATGAAAATGAAAATAAAGAGAAAGGCTTAGTATAGTCTAGATATTTCAAAACTGGAGCCTCTTGCACTATCTTTTTTATTTTTTCAAATGCTTGTTGGGATTTTTCATTCCAAATGTATTTAACATCCTTCTTTAGCAATTTTACAATGGGGTTAACAATTTCTGCAAAATTTGCTATGAATGTTCGGACAAAGTTGATCTTTCCTAAGAAAGATTGTATACCTTTTAAGTTCTTTGGAGTAGTCACTCTTTGAATTGCTTCCACTCTCTCAGGGTCTATTCTTACCCCCTCCCTAGACACTATATGTCCAAGCAACTTTCCCTCTTTGACTGCAAAATGACATTTATTAGGATTTAGTGAGACACCATATTCCAATGCCTTATTAAAAATCTTACCCAAGTGATCACAGTGATCAATAGCCCTTTTGGAAAATGCAGCAAGTCATCCTGAGAAATAACCATGAATAAATCAATAAATTCCTTGAAAGAAACATCCATGGCCCTTCGAAAAGTTGCCCCTACATTTATTAATCCAAAAGGCATTCTAATATACACATAAGTCCCCCATGGAGTAGTAAATGCAGTTTTATACTTCTCTAATTCTTTAACTAAGACCTGGTTATAACCTGAGAAACCATCCATCATAGACAACAACTCACAACCAGTCACCTTATGCAACATTGCTTCCATATTAGGTAATGAATAATTATCTTTCAATGAAGCAATATTTAGATTCTTGAAATCGACACATAGTCTGATATCACCATTTTTCTTTCTGACTGGCACTAAATTTGATACTCAAGTTGAATGTCTGATGGGTTGGATTATCCCAACATCCTTGAGTTTCATTAACTCTTGTTGCATTTTAGGAGCCAACAAGGGGTTAATAGGCCTTTGTTTTTTCCTAAAAGGTTTCACATCTAATTTCAATGGGATTTCATGTTGAAAAAGGTCCTCTCTATATGCTTTCAAGTCCTCATATGACCAAGCAAAGACATGTTTATATTTTCTCAATAATTTGATCAGATTTATTCTTATGTGAGAGTCTAAACCTTTCCCAATATAAAATATTTGAGGACTACTTTCAGATCCTAAGTTTATTTCTTCTAAATCCTCAATCTTGGCATTGCTTAACTTTGATGAATCATTTTGCTGACTAATAAACAATGCTTCAAGCTCAACCAAACCCCTAGGAATCTGAATAGAACTTAACTGGACAACCTCATTTTCAAAGATGTAGTCTTTTCCATCATCATTTTCTAGTAAGGAACTACAATCTATGCTCTAGTTCTCATAATGGTCTAGACATTGCATGAACCTCAGAATATCTTGATCATCTTGGAAAACCTGCCAGTTGTATATGTTGTCTGGAACAACTGGTCTTGTTTTGACTTCTAGTATTGACACCCCATGTAAGGTCAAATCATCATTTTTTAAAGCAACATTAGCCAAAAAATCAACCATTATATTTTTTGACCTTTATAACCAACTTATATCAAAGGCATCAAACATTTCAAGTTGATCCCAAATAGCATATTTGTACATTTTCAATCTGTCATTTTTTACAACATATTTGGATCATACTTGTGCTAACACCAACTCAGAATCACCATAAACCTTTAAACACTTTATACCATGTTTGATAGCAATTTCAAGTCCTAAAAACAAAGCCTCATATTCTGTCGTATTGTTTGTACATTGGAACGCTAATAGAAATGAGTACTTAAAAGTGGTACCTGATGGGGATATCAATAATACACCTGCCCTTGAACCTTCTTTAGAGAAAGCACCATCAAAGTACATTTTCCATAATCCATCTCCCTGCATAATCAATTCTCTGTTCAAAGGGTCAACCTGTTCATGTTGATAATAAAGTTCATTTTTTTGCATCCTGAAATTTTTTATGTCTATGTGAATGCAACAATTAATGTTAGTGTCTTCAAATTTTTCTATCATGTGGGGAGTTCTAATCTCCCTTAAGACCTTAACATTTTCTCCAGCAATGTTAAAAGTATCATATGATAAATCATTTTGTATACTACCTCCCATTGAAGCACTCCACTTTCTTGATAGCAACATGCCATAATGTGGTGGTATATCAACCACCAAAACATTCATAGTCATTACTACATCAGGGAAGACTGCTAATCTATAAGGCATAGCCTCAATGGTACCAATCACCAAGACCTCTCTAAATTCCATAGCTCGGCATCTCCCATAAGGAGTATCAACTTGTAATCCCATTGACCTCATGATTTCTACTGGCATAACTGTATTAGATGATCCTGAATCAATCATACAATTTTTTAGCATCTTATCATTAATTATCAATGAGAGAAAAAATGGGTCAACAACCTTTGGGGAAGAAGTTGCATTCAAGAATATTTGAGGTATTTTAGATGTTAACACCTCAACTTCCTTTGCCTTGGTAATTGGCTTCTTACCAACATTCTCTGGACTTTGAACCTTTATTGTGGGCATACTTTTTAATAATGACATTTATTTTTCCTTGTGTTCTTTGATTCTCATCATTTCAAGAAATGGTACCTTAACTGTCATTTGGGACAAACATTGACCCATATCTACTGGAGTGTATCTCATATCTGAAGACTTTGATTTATCAATAGTGACATCATTTTCTTCATTATGTTCTTTTAGAGTTG
>MU225116.1:3901937-3959230 GCA_018584345.1 Thuja plicata
AATAGGCTTTATGTAAATCTTACTACCATCCTTGAATCAGCCTCCTTCTTAGACTGTCAATAGGCTTTAGGTAAGACCGGTGCTACTATCATGAGTCAACCTTCTGGTAATCTGTTAGGATATACCTTAGTTACAAAAGACTATTAAGTCCTGCTCTGTTAAGAGATTTAATCCTTCAATGGTTAAACTGAAACAAAATGACCTGTTTCTAATGCAACTGAATTGCGGATTTTCAGATCTATTTACTTACAATATCTTTCTGATCAATGTATCAATACAATTCAGTTTTACTTAACTCTTTCTTCTCTGTGATGCTGTGCTTTTCTGTTCATTGGTGTCTGCAGAATTCTTTAGCTCTCCCTCAGCTTGATTGATCAGGACTGCATGAAGTTAATCCTTCATCAGTTTCTCTTCAGCATCTTCTATCAGTTCACTCCCCCATGTATTTGATTGCTTATTGACCACACAAAGAATGAAAAATGCTTGTCTCTTAAATAGACATGATATTCCTTAATTCTTGGTTCTTGATTCTTGGCATGAAAAACAATCTAGCCAAATTGATTTATGGCTTTAACTCCTCATTTATCTCATAGTTATCTTCTTGCCAACTGTGTAAATCATCTTTAAATCACTTAACTGTGGTCAAATAAAAAAAATCAAACAACCAATTAAGTCTATCTTTTAGCTCTGCTAGCTAGATATTTTGTCATTTTCTGATCTCTCTGTTCTATTGGTTGATTCTGTAGTTCATCGCCGGTGACAACTGCCAGTTCTGTCGGTGTCGCTTCAGTTAGCTTCGGGATCTCCGTCCATCGGGCATCATTGGATCTTGCTCATCGGGAAAAACTATTTTCAGCTCATCAGGCATCCTTTGATTCTTCTTCATCAGGCAATACTATCTTCTACTCGTCAGGCATCACTGTGACTTTTATCTCTATCTTTACCGATGGTGTGCACTCCGTTAGTGTATTCTGTCACTTAGTGAATACTTGACTTTTATGCATTTCTCAAAGCATAACCTCTATTCCATTGATTCTCTAAAGTATTTGGCATTATGTGTATGACCATATAGATGATATCAAGTTGACATTAATGAAAATACAAACCATTAATTGATTTAAAGTCTTGCATCATCTTCAACTTAATATAGTGAACCATTTAATCAGTTACATGTCATCATGCAAAACTGAAATGTTCAGTATATACACCAAAATGTTTACCTTGTCAATATGACTCCTCCTATGTGCATGCCTCGGTGTAGTGTATGTATATGTTACATTTTCCTTTATACATATATTCCCCCTTTCACCTTATCATTTCCCCTTTCATATTATTTTCCCCTTTATCATATCATTTCCCCCTTTTTTTGAAAAGAATGACAAAGGTGTAATACTTACAACTTGTCAAAAATGTGGGAATGGGATTTATTAATGTCTTCCATCATCTTCTCCCATTTCTCTTTGAGGTGTTCTAGGGCCATGTGATCCAATATTATCCTTGTGTGCATGTCATAGATACTTTCGGTGACAGACATCTCCGGGGTGGCAATTAGTGTTCTTGCCAAAGTCTGTGTTGTTGCAGTAATGTGATATTTGGTAGTAGTAGAGCTTGGAACTCAGTTACCTCATCTCAGATTTTGGATTCTGCCTCTTGAATCTCTATTCTCAACCATTTAGATTTTATAAGCTTCTCATAATGCAACTTGAATGCATTGTCATCGATTGTGAGACCTTGTGCACTTGCGTTAAGATCTTCATCAATTTTGGCCAACTTGTCACCATGATTGGTAGTGAAAGTTTCTAATGTGCACAACTTTTGAGTTATGTTTACTACTTCTGATATTATCGGTTCTATAGTAGTAACTAATTTAGAAAGTTTTACCTTTTTTTCTACCACTTCCTGACTGATTTTCTCTGTAAGCTTGTATTGACATTTCTTCTCAGCGCGTTCCTCTATTGCCTTGTCTACATCTACATTCTATGATGTGATGGAAATGGTAATAACTACTAATTGATCAAGTACAGGTGCACTTTGATCAATATCTATGTCATGTAAAATCTACAATAGTATATCTTTGGTTGTCTCCAGGACTTGGGAGTTCTTGTGCTCCTTCCTGAGCTTGTCCTGGATTACCTTTCTTTTAAAAAGTTCACCATAATTTGTAAGTGACTATGGATCCAATGTCCTAGGATCATAGTCTGGTATGTCAATGATTTCATCCAATGTGACTAGATTTTTATTCTTCTTCTTCTTCTTCTTCTTTGAAATTATGTTGGAAGCAGGGGAATGTAGAACTATAGCTAGTTCATGCTCCTTTTCTTGCTTGGGTGATTGTGTGGTAGGTGTGGTGCCTGTTGTTTTCTTCTTGGTATTGACATGTTGGTTGGTAGTGGATGTCTCCACATCAACCTTGTCTGTATTTGCATCTTTTTGTGCCTCTTTGGTTTCCTTGGCATCACTTTGTTTCTCCTCTCTACTTGCATCTTTCTTCTCATCTTGTGTATCTTTCTACTTCCCTTTTTCATCACCAGTGTCCATCGGTGTGTTTGCATCAGGTTCAGGTGTCTTCTCCATTGTCTTTTTTATAATATTGATAGCTTGTATCAATAATGGTATGTCACCTAGTATATTTACCTATGCACCATCTATGGTATCTATTTCCTTTTCTTTTTTTTTTTCACTCGGTGGCAACAGTTATATCTTCATCTTTATTTGGTTCATCCTCAGAATCAATAAGTGTTATATCTTTGATGATGACCTCTGTTGAATCTTCTAATGATTGAATTATATGAGGTACATAATCCATGGCCTTGCATGTCTGTGTTTTCAACTCAATTGGATTGATGTCCTCATTATCATTTATGAATATTGGGCTCAGTGTGGCCTCTTTATCTTCATTGTGAGGGGTCTCAATAAGAGATAATACCTTCTCGGGACTTGAATCCTCCCTAGGTGGATTGAATATTTGATTCCAAGTTTCATCTCTTTCTTTATCAAGATAAATTAATTTTCCCTCCAGTACCTTGTATGCTCTCATCTTAGCTGAAAATTTTATTGTATGCTTCATCATTTCATCAATTTCCTCAACTTTTGATTTGGGTGGCATAGTTGTGATTAGGGATCTTTACATTATCTTCTTTTTGGTATGCACTGCATAAGTCCACCTTGCTGAAATTTTGTCATTCAGTTCTTGTGGCATCATCTTATTGAATTGTACATGTACATATTTGAATGCAATCATTGCCAGAATGATGGCTTCTTCAATATTTTTCTGATCCTCGGGAGATAAGGTTAGTCATTGCCTTATCTTAGCATTTGATATGCTACATTTCTTGACGATTGATACAACAATATCATCAATTGTCTTAGGAACTTTGTTCTTTTTAGGTTGGAGTGCTTCTTCACTCTCATCCTGTGTAGTGTCATCCTTTTCCTCTTTACCTTGGATGTATTTTCTTCTTTGCCTCGGTGCCTATTTTCCAGTTTGAGGCTTTCTCTTATAGGTCCTAATTGTACCTTTCTTCACCGATGAGGAATTTGTATCTTTGGTAGTATGACTCCTTGTTCTTGATGCAATAGTAGTTCTTGGTTTCTTTGGTGGTGGTACATCAGATTCTATAGACTTAGATTCACTCAATTGTTCACCTTCACCGATGGGTGACTGTCCCTCAGTGACCTCTTGCTCTGAATATTTATCATCTACCGAAAGTTTCTTCTCAAGTGTTTTGATGATTTTGTTCTTCTTTCGATCTATTTTCTTGACAACTAAGCTTGTTTTGATTCTAGCCTTGGCTTCCTCATAGGTTCCAAATCTTGGTAATGATTTGTCCAGTGGTTCATTCAATAATGTTTCAATAGAATTTATGGCCTAATAAATGTTGATCTCATAATCTAGAGGTAGTAAGCATGCTGTCCTCGGTACAACTAGTTTTATCAAAGTGGTGTGGGTATCCACTGTGAAACATATATCATCCTTAAACTGTTCAACTAGTTGTTCAGGTATCCTCATTCTTTTCTACTTTCTATCCTTAAAAGTAGTGAAGTATGCATCCATGACTGATGTAAAATTGTCCCCTACTGACTTAATAAATTTACTAATTTGTATTTTTACTGGTCGGGTAGTGTCACAATTGACATTACCAACAGATGGGAAGAAGTTTTGGAAATAGAAAAATGTACACATGAGGAGTGATCCAAACTTACATGAATTATTCCTTACTGACCTAATTGTCCTCATGTTCTCCTCTAATTTCTTCAGTAGAAGCTTAGATAGGTCTATTTGTAATCCCTTCTTCACAATCTTATGGGCAATGTCAACTGCTCTGCATGCTATGTTGTTTAACCGACTGGATTGGAATACCTTGTATCCTAGTACACATGCACCAAATTTCAGTTCTAGATCGGTGATGGAATTTACCTTTAAACCTCTGCCATCCCATACTACACCTATCATCTTTTCTATATCAAGACGAGGAAGATGTTTGAGTACTTTGACCTTGTCGGTTATTGGATAACCGGTTACTACGTGTATTACATCCTTGGTGATTGGTTTTGGCTCGTCCAACCACATTTTCCTATCATGTACTTTGTTGCGTACAATCTGAATCCACTCAGTTTAAATTCCTTCAGGAACATTAGGGCATTTGTCAACCCTTTTACCTTAATGTGTTTATGTTCATCCTTAATGTTTCCATCTTTGCAAAGCTTCTTATAAGCTTCTTCAACCTTGAGATCTCCAATCTCTGCAACCTTATAGTGGATATAGGCTCGGACATCCTTGAATAGAAAAACCCTAGGTGTTATGATTGAGAATTCTCTAGCGTTGTTGGGTTGTGAAGAAAACTCGGGGCAAAATTTATATTTAGGTTCTTCACATGTAGAGTTCTTGATCAGATTAACCTTCTTATCCTTCACATTCTTGATTTTGGAAATGCACGATGTGGTTGCCATGTTTCTTGAAATTAGGGTTTTCTTCGTAAATCATTTATTTTCTTGGTGAGTCTTAGATACTCACTTGATCTACTGTAGATGCTGTGAATCTGTCAGAGTAGCCATGAATGTTATTGTGTGTCAGTCTACAATGTGGTCTCTCTTCTTTTCTTTGTTCTTTGCTTTGTTCTTCACTCTGCTCTTTGCTCTTAAACGCTTGGTGAACGAATGAGCTTTTTGTCACCCTTTTATAGATGATGCCCTAAGTGGTGCAATAAATTCATTACCTACATCTCAGTGGTCAAAGACGGAGTCGCTTGGGGAACATACCAACTTCATCCTCGGTGAGAATGTGACACTTGGGGTGAGTGTCAACTAAATTGACCTTTCACATGTTCATCGATGGTGCTAGGTATGTAGCGAAGACTTCATTGTCTTTTTACATGATGACCGATGATTCTTGATTTACATTAACAACTTAGCTTTTATATGAATACTGATGATTCTCGGTATGTATTGACTAATGAGATCATATTTAAAAAATCATAACAAGTAATACCATAGTGCATCTTCATTCATGCTAATTTGGCATATTATCAATGTATATTGGAATTGATGTAAAATATAGCTTTGTATAGTGCAGTTCTGATGCAGGAGCATCTTGGGTTATTGGCAATCCTGCTCAACCAAAAAGATGTTTGTTTTGTTATTTAGTTTGTTTGGAGAGTGCTCGGGAATTTCTGTGTTTCTCGGGTCTATCACTCAGTTATGCTTGTCTCTGTTGCTCGGGCATGCTTGCTTTTGTTACTCAGGTTTTTCTTCTGTCACTGGGGAATGTCTATTGATTTCCTGTTGCTTGGGTTTCTCTTCTGATGCTCAGGTTTTGTTTCCTATTTCTTGGGGTGTTCTTTTCTCGAGTCACTCTGTTGCTCTGTCAACATTTGCCTGAGATGTTTATTTTTGGAGTTGGATATTGTGGCCGACTTCTTTAGTTTATTTTTGTGGCTTAATTGATTTGGGGTCTATCATGGGGATCTGTGTGGACCTAATTCTGGGTCCCACTTATGGATTTGAGTGCCGACCTCTCTTGGTGGACTCTTGTATAAAATTGTTTCTATGTTCTTATTTTAGACAGTTCTTTACTGGAGAAGTAGTAGTGCTAGAATAGGATTGGATATCAGATTATTTATAAGAAGGTCCATGACCTCACATGTATGAAGCTAAATTTTTAATTCTTTGAATATATGGCCCAAATCGGGAAGGCCTTACAGCCTGACATTTAATTATTTTGATCAAATAATGAAAAGGGATCTCTGTTGTTTCTTCTCACACGGTATTGTTGTTGCTTCTGCATTGTGTTGGTAAGATGGTTTGGTACTTGGGAGATCCCTTGGCCCCATTATCAACTATGCCTTGCATCAGGTGGTATTACAGCATTGGTGAGATCTAAGTTCCTTCTTGTAAACCCTAACCCTAGTTGGTATTGTTGTGGGGTAGCAGATTGCGATCTGACCTACAATTCTAGAGGGATTCAAGATGGTTTGTGGGAGAGGAAATGTAGATCCAGGTCTAGCTGATATGCTTAGAAAGCTGGCTTCTAGATTGGAATATGTTGAGAGAGCTCAGCACAAAGGAAGACATCTTGAAGATTTTAGTGATGATGAAATTGAAGAGGTTCAAGGTGAAGCTGCACCTGCACCTATGATAAATCAGGAAGAAGAGAGATTCCTGAGATCTTTGACAAGTTTATAATCCACACCTCAGTTTAATCCTCTTGAGTATAGTGGAAAATTAGATCCTGATAAATTGATTGACTGGATAACTAAGATGGAAAAGTATTTTGAATATGAGAATGTAGCAGAGGATAAGAAGGTGAAGATTGTAAGCACAAACCTGAAAGGTCATGCATCCTTATGGTGGGAACATCTACAATTGGATTGAAAGAAGAAAGGTAAAGACAAAATCAAGGTATGGGATAAGATGCTAAACAAATTAAAAGGCAAGTTTCTACCTTGTGATTATCAGATTAACCTAATCAGATGAATGAAAAGTTTGAAGCAGAAAGTCAAATCAATGAAAGACTACACTGAGGAATTATACAGATTGTACATCAGATCTAGACATGTTGAAGATGAAGTGGAAAGAGTAGCAAGATACGTGAATGGCTTGAGAAGTTCCATACAAGATGAGATCAGTTTGGTCAACATGAAAAGCATTGAGGAGACATATCAATTTTCCCTAAAAGATGAGGAAAATTTGAAAATAAGATATGAACAAAGACAAAGAGGTAGAGGTGGTAGATTCCCTAGAGGAAGAGGTAGATATCATGGTGAAAATGCAGATCTGAACTAGAAAAGCCAATTTAAAACACATCTCAAGACAAAGGAAAGACTGAATAGAAAGGTGAAAGTTCATACCGAGGAAGATGCAATTACTCTAGAGGTGGTTATGTAATACCCCTCTAACCCTAATACAAGTTTTTGAATGAAGTAAGATCTTTAGATGTTTCCTTATAGCTTAATACTTATTTTCCTGTAACGTTGTTTATAATGATTTCATCGGCTTGTACCTGAGAATTCTAATATCAAACATATTGTCTGAAGGTATCATTTATGTATGTGTTTGTCTCCATGTATGTATAAAGGACCTTCAATACCTTTCTAAACACAATTAGGATGTTATGTGATATGTGTTGGATGGATATAAATATATTCTTCTATTAAAGTTACTTTCGATGAAACTTGTATATCACTAAATGATTTAGGACATTTATTATGATTATGATGATTTATTATTAGTATCAATTATTGACTAACCCAATGCTCAAAATTCTAACCCTCATGTTATATTCTTTGTGTGTGAGTGTGTGTGTCTATATACAAGATGTTTCTTCATGATTTGCGATGAAGTCGTAGTTACTCACATGGATGAGGTCCACACGATGTATCGATCCCGATCATCTGTCTACAATGTCTTGTTTGATATGTACATCAATGATCATGTATTTCTCTTGGTGATGCAGGATTGTGGGTAATAGGCATCGACTTCACCTGGCTTCACAGGTCTGAGCATGCCCCAAAATCCTTGATCATTGTTGTTGTTACAGAGATAGTACCAAGTCCCACAAGACTAAGCCTAGCCCTGATCCTTGCTCTTGGGTTGGGTCTTTTTGGATTTGTCCTTTGATTATGTATTGATGTCCAATTTTGGTTGCTTGGCTTTTATTGATTATGGATATTCATTATAGTCCCTAGGACTAGGTGAACATTGTTCTGTGGTTGGACTATCGGTTAGTAATAATTTGATGGTATTATGGAATTAAATGCATGGTAATAAGCTTGTCAAGTGTATTCATTAATGTATATTTTATAATAATATTTTCATGGATATATATACACATAGGCATATGGGTGCACACATATGCATATGTCTATATATATAGTTATATAAATATGCTTATATAAATGTGTTAATATATGTGTGTGTGTTTATGTATTTATTTATTTATGTGCCTTTTTATTTTTTTAACTATTATGTGAAATTATAATTAGATCTATAATTATTCCTTTAAAAGAGGAAAGTAACTAATCTTCATCTAAGGTGAAAGAAAGAATAAAATAAAAGAATTTACCTAAAGCGTGAAATTAAAACATAAAGTAACAAAGGTGGTAATTTTACTAAAACATTACCGGGAAACTATCTACACATTAATTTATCTAAAGACTATTAATGTCCAAACTAATAACAAGAAGATAAATGTGGATGGTTGCATCGGTTGAAACTTCCCGTGCAACCAATCCTATAACATATTTATGGAAGGAGATGTAGAGAGTAGAAAGGGAGGGAGAGAACAGAGAAATTATATATGGAGAACTATATATCTGAAACTATTAGAAAGTTTGGAGGAAGCATTTGGAGGATATCTCATTGATTGGAAGGCTTGAGGAGAATAGGCTTGGATGGAGTGGAATTGGAATTGCTTCAAATGTTTCTCCGTAGGAGTCCAGGTAGGCTCTACCCGGAAAGAGAATCATGTTTCATGTGATTGCTATGTTTTGATGTGGTTGTTTTACTGTCTGCTATAGTTGTGTGACCGATGGAAATCTTTTATGACTATTTTTTTTTATTATGTTGTCTTGTATGAATTGAATAATGAATGTAAACCTTATGATGGATAATGTTTATGGAATGTCATTTATCTATCCCTCCTTGTGGTTTATCACCTTAGAATGTATTGGCTTTTAGATAGAACCTCCTTATGTTGATGTTGTGCAGACTTCCATCTTGATTAGAATAATGTCTTCTGGTGGTCACCTTTCTACACCTTGCACCTATGGGAAGGAAATAAATAGTTTTACCACAAAGGTAGATGGGTTTGAGGGATGTTTTGGAAGGAGAACTAAGGGATCTCAACTGGGTATCTCTCTGATTCTTCTTTTGAGGCTTCCATCTTATATAGTTTTACCCAGAAGGTCAAATCAGGAGGTTTTTGTTTGGAGCATGCACATAGTCTTGACCACCTATGTAGAACTAGGAACCACCTGTGTAGGATCTGTGACCACCTGCACAGAAGCCCCACTTGCGCAGGTTGTACCACCTGCGCAGCTTAGGTCACCACCTACGTAGGACTCTAAGTAAGTATAAGCTACATACTTTTAATTCCTTATACTTTTAGTTACATTTTATGTAATACCTTCCAGGATGTTTGAGAGTGGTTTCAACCTCCTAGGAGTTCAAATAAAGATTCTAGATTTTGAAGATTTTAGGAAATTTCAGACTTAGCCAAATTTTAGGAATCAACATGTTTTCTGCAATATGATCTTGTTATGATGTTTTGTGGTTTGGGTTGGTACCCAAAAGGTACTGGTTATATGGTTTTGTATAACACTTTATGTCAGTGTATTTTCATGTCTTCTCATGTGTTATTTACCATCTTGAATGCAAGATTACGATTTAGGACTGTTTGGTGAACTAGGGTCATTCAGTGATCCCCTAAACCCAAACCCAGGTTGCTATAATGTTATAAATTATGTTTTTATGAGTTTCATGATGTTATTGTGTTGTTGAGAATCCATTGTGATGCATTTGATGCAATGTGGATGTGTTTTATCTATCTGTGTACTCAATTGCGGTTTAGGTTTGTCCAAAGGATTTAGCACAACCTGTGCTTTCCTAAACTCAATTGTTTGATGTTGTAAACACTTGTGTAACTATGGTACTTATCTTTATGTGCATTTATGATGTTTTTTAGAGGTAGGGAACCAAAGAACACTAGGTGAGTGGCTCATAATGTGGGGCCGGTGCCCTAAGTGGCTAGTACAAGGGTAACCCACTAGTGAGTTGTTTAATCAAGTGAAAATGTTAATAAATTATGGGAAGGGTACTACACATTAACTAAAATAAGCCTCGCCCATGTGGTAATGCTAGTATAGGCTACAGATTGGAGTGGGAGAAGGTGTTATTGTGATAGCACAATCAAACAGTCTCGTCCCTATGAGAGATGTTCGGTTTCACATGTGCCTACTTGGGGGTTGGGGCCCAGAGTGGCTTACCAGGGTAACTCAAGGGGTGAGGGCTATGCGATGAAACTCACCTACCATGTCTTAGAGTTCCTACCAATGTGGTTTATGTCCTTTTTGGTCCTTGTGATCTTGTGTTTTTAGTTGTGTTATGTTTTGGGAAGGGCTGTCATCACCTTAGGGGTATCCTAGTTGTTACCTTCTTGCATGGACCTTGGTCTCTGTCTCCTAGCATTTTGAGTGGAATATTTTTGGATCCATGTGGTTGGGTGGTTAATATTTATTATATCGAGGTACTGTTCATGGTCAGATGGATGTTCTTGTCTCATGTTCCTTCTGGATTATCATTTTTGAAGACTTCTTATTGTATATGTAAAGATGTGCTTATGCATGCATTCTTGTAAAAGAAATCTCTTGTAAATCATTGGATCTAATGATATGATGTATATCAATGTAATTCAAGAAATGTATAAGGGAATGGGTAGATCTAGGAAAAAGGAAAGGGAAAATATTATATCTTATCAATATTAAAAGATAATTGTTTAGGGTATTTATTCACGTATCTTTCATTACTTTTGGTATCCAAGAAATGATCATATACTTAGTATGAAATAATGTATTTATGAATGAATGTGCTATTTATTGACGTATGGTTTTGGAAAAACTATTATGAGTTAATGAATCTATGAATAAATATCTATAGAATTTAATATTGGATTATGGTTACTATGTTTCACAAATGCGTATGGAATAATAAAGTATATAGGGCATTGCATATCCATCGAATGTTTATCTTTCACCTAAATGCTTAATGAATAGTGTAAATAATGACATAAGTTTAGTAAAGGATACCTCACATGGGTGCATGTTAAAATATTAGGATTGATGGTAAGATTATACAGGTAACTTAATGTTAAGAGTAAAGGAATGAATTGTAAACCTATGTTAATCAATCAATGCCTTAATGGGTAAATGATTAGATTAGAATATGTTTCTTTAATAGAAGTGTTAGGGAACTTGAGAGGACTTAGATTAGTTATAATATTTCAAAATAAAAAAAAAATTCTCATCTCTTAGTAGTTAGTTGGCTTGTCCTCCTAGGTTCCCTGGTGGGACATGACAGGTTATAACAAAAAGGGTTCCAAGTAACTTGTTACAATTATGGTGAAGAAGGACATAAATTCTTTGAGTTTACACATGCTAGAAAGAAAGGAGGTAGTAGAATAATTGCATTGGTGCAAGAGGATTCACCAAATGAATCTGTGAAGGAAGGAAATACCATGATCTGAAGAATACTATGGAGTGAAAAGGATAAGCAAGATCCTGTCAAGAAAAGTTTTTTCAAGACCATATGTAGAGTTGAAAACAAAGTTTGGAAGGTGATTGCTGATAGTAGAATCTTAGAGAATCTGGTATCTAAGGAGATGGTTGCAAATTTTTAGTTGGAAAGGATGAAACATCCTAAGGCCCATCAGATCTCATGGATCAAGGATGATCATACATTAATGGTGAGTGAACAATGTTTTGTGAATTTGAAAATTGGAAAGTATTATGATAAGGTGTTGTGTGATATTATGCATATAGATTGTTGTCATATTTTATTGGTTAGACCTTGGAAATATTATAGAAATGATATACATGATGGAATATTTAATAGATAATCTATTTGGGTTGATGGTACGAAGCAAGTTTTATTACCCTTGGTTAAAGAATCTGTTGGTGAGATATGTACATCTATGAAAGTTTGTTTGATGGAAGGTAGATAGTTTGTTAAAGATTTTAAAAGAAATGATATATGTTATGCTCTGATTCCTAACCAAACGAGTAAGCATACATAAGATGACATTCCTAAAGAAGTTGATAAGTTGCTCACTGAGTACAAGGAGATAGTTTTAGATAATGTACCTGGTTTTTTTGTCACCAATGAGAGATAGTAGTCACTGTATGGATATGATTCCTAGAGCTAGGTTATCAAACAAAGCACCACATAGGTTAAAAGCGAATGGGAATTAAGATCTTAACCAAAAATTTCATGAATTGTTCAATAAGGATTTGATCTGAGAAATCTTGAGTCCATGTGCAGTACCTGTTGTGTTGGCACCTAAGAAGAATGGAGAATGGTGAATGTGTACTGATTCTAGAGAAATTAATAAGATCACAAAGAAGTATAGGTTTCCTATACCGAGAATGGATGAAATAATAGATTGTTTGAGTGGAGCAAGACATTTTACCAAAATTTATTTGAAGAGTGGATACCATCAGATCAAAATCAGAGAAGGTGATGAATGGAAGACTGCTTTCAAGATAAAGGAAGGTTTGTATGAGTGGTTGGTTATGCCTTTTGGTTTAACTAATGCACATAGTACATTTATGAGGTTAATGAATGAGGTTTTGAATAAATGTGTGATTGTATACTTGGATGATATTCTAATATTCAGTAAGACTAGAGAAGAGAATTTGATGCATATAAGGCAAGTGTTGTAGAGACTGAAAGAGGAAAACTTCCTAATAAATATGAAGAAGTGTCCCTTCATGAAAGAAGAGCTTGTGTATTTGGGTTTTTTAATTTCAGCTGATGGTTTGAAGATGGATCCTAAGGAGGTTGAAGCTTTACTTAGTTTGCCTACACCTAAAAATGTCAGTGAGGTAAGATCATTTCATGGATCTACAAGTTTTTATAGAAATTTTATTAGAAATTTCAATTCTATTTGTAATGCTATGACTGAAATAATGATAGTAGACAAAAAGATAATTCAAATGGACACATGGAGCTAATAAGAGTTTTGAGGCTTTGAATCTGAAGGTTGTTGAATTACCTATGTTGGCATTACCTGATTTCAATAAAGTATTTCAAGTTGAATGTGATGCAAGTGGAAGTGTAATTGGAGATGTGTTGACTAAAGAAGGTAAAAATGTTTCTTTCTTTAGTGAAAAGTTGAATGATGCTAAGAGGAAATATTTTTTCTATGATCAAGAGTTCTATGCTATTGTGCAAGCTGTGAAGAAATGGAGACACTATTTGATGCCAAATGAATTTGTATTTTATACCGATCATAAGGCTTTACAGTATTTGGGTAGTCAGAATAAGTTGAATCATAGACATATGAAATGGGTAGGGTATTTGCAGAGTTTCACATTTGTGATTAAACATTAGAGCAGAGTGTCTAACCAAGTTGTTGATGCATTGAGTAGAAGAAGATCTTTGTTGACTGAAATGAGAATTGAAGTTCTTGGTTTTTATGACATGAAAAGTTTGTATGAAAGTGATCCTAATTTTTTAGAGCAATGGAGAGTGTGCCGAGCACCTAATGTAAATCAATCAAGTAAGTATGATGACTATTTCATTCAGGAAGATATGTTGTTCAAAGATATTCAATTGTGTATATCGAGAGGTTTAATGAGAACTAATTTGATTAAGGAGAAACATAGTAGTGGATTGGCTAGACATTTTGGTATTGATAAAAATTTGAGTTTTCTTAAGGTAAGGTATTTTTGGCCTCAGTTGTATAAGGATTTCCAAAAATTTGTTAAAAGTTGTGGATTTTGTCAAGTTGTAAAAGTAGTAAGTCAGAATATTGGTTTGTATACACCAATTGCTATTCTTGAGAAACCTTGAAGTGATATCAGCATGGATTTTGTTTTGGCTTAGCTAGGATAACAAGAGGTAATGATTCCATATTTGTTGTTGTGGATAGGTTTTCTAAAATGACACATTTAATAACATGCAAGAAAACATTAGATGCATTACATATGGAAGATCTTTTATTTAAGGAAATTGTCAAATTGCATGGATTACCGAGGAGTATCATCTCTGACCAAGACAATAAATTTGTAAGCTATTTTTGGAGAACACTCTGGAAAAAGTTGGATACTGAGTTAAAGTTTAGTTCTACATTTCATCTATAGACTGATGGATAAATAGAGGCTGTAAACCAAAATTTGGGTAATTTGTTGAGATTCTTAGTTTGAGACACACCATGTAATTGGGACATGGTGTTGGCACAATAAGAGTTTCCATACAATAGTTGAGTAAATAGAAGTATTGGAAAGACACCTTTTGAGATTGTTCATGGCACACAACCGAGAGGTATATCATATTTGAGAGACATTGTTGGAGAAGAAAAAAGAAGTGCTGAAGCAGAAGAATTTGATGAGTTCATGAAGACATTCCATGAAGATGTAAAACATAAGTTGGAGAAAAGTAATAAGAAGTACAAAGATAGTGCAAACAGATCAAGGTGACATAAAACATTTGAAGTTGGTGATGCAATAATGGTTCATTTGAAGAAAGGAAGATTTCCTATTGGAACATATGGTAAATTGAAGATGAAGAAATTTGGTCCTTGCAAAATACTAAGATGATTTGATAGTGGAAATTCTTATGAAGTTGAGTTACCTGATGACATGGATATATCACGTATATTCAATATTTCAAACTTGTATGAATAACATGAACCTGATGAAGAAGTGACAGTACCAAGTGATTATCCAAAGAAACAAAAAGAGGAAGTTGAGAAGATTTTGAAATAGAGAATTGGAAGAAGTACAAGGGGAAAAGAATACATGGAGTATCTGGTAAAGTGGAAGAACAGACCTATTGAGGACTCATCTTGGATTTCTCAATCTAAGTTGGATTCATTTCAGGTTGGAATTGATACATGATTTTAGGGAATCATTTCTTGTATCCCCAGGTATTTGATGCAGGAGCATCTTGTGTCATTGGCAACCCTTCTCAACCAAAAATATGTGTGTTTTGTTCTTTAGTTTGTTTGGAGACTACTCAATAATTTATGTGTTGCTCAGGTCTGTTGCTCGGTTATGCTTGTCTCTGTTGCTCGGGTTCTATAGCTTGGGAATGCTTGTTTCTGTTACTCAGTTTTCTCTTTTGTCGCTCGGGCATGTCTATTGATTTATTGTTGCTTGGGTCTCTCTTCTGACACTTAGGTTTTGTTTCCTGTTGCTCAGGGTGTTCTTTTCCTGAGTCACTATGTTGCTCGGTCAACCTTTGCCCAAGATGTCTATTTTTGGTGTTGGATCTGGTGGCTGAATTCTTTTGTTAATTTTCATGGATTAATTGATTTGGGGTCTCTCACGGGGATCTATGTGGACCTAAATCTAGGTCTCACTTATGGATTTGAGCTTCGAACTCTCTTGGTGGAGTCTTGTCTATTATTGTATCTATTTTCTTAGTTTAGGAAGTTCTTTAGTGGAGAAGTAGTAGTGCTAGAATAGGATTGGATATCAGATTATCTATAAGTAGGTCTATGACCTCACATGTATGAAGATAAATTTTTAATTCTTTGAATATATGGCCCAAATTGGGAAGGCCTTGTGATCCGACATGTAATGAGTTTAATCAATTAATGAAAAGGAATCTCTGTTGTTTCTTCTCTCACTGTGTTTTTGTTTCTTCTGCATTGTGTTGGCAAGCTGGTTTGGTAATTGGGAGAGCCCTTGGCCCCATTATCAACCATGCCTTGTGTCAATTTCCATACTTAATTTTTCATTTTAGGTGGGGGTGGTGATATCACCAGATCCATTAGATGAGGTTTCACCAACTGTTGTGCTCACTCATACATCATCTTTTATTGTAGCTTTCCTCCACATTTTATTTCTCATTCTCCTGATATCTTCAATAGTGTTCCCATTAGCAAAAGTTCTTGACTCTATCACTTGGTCTCTATAGTCCTTGCTTAGGTGTCCAACCTTATGACAGTGTAAGCATGCCATTCTGGAGTTAGTCTAGCTTCTAGACTTTCTTATCCATTTCCTCATGCAGTTTGCAGATATGTATCTATATCTAACACATGCTATGCAATTTTCCCATGTGTTGTAATGCCAAACATATGAGTTACTGGCTCTTCTTAGCTGATAATTATTTTCTTGTTCTTTTGGTTTCCATGCTTGCTTTTTCTTTTTCCTGCATTCAAGAGATGTGTGTCCATGCATTTTGCAAGTAGAACAATAATTTTCCATGTAGGATTCCTACTTTGGTTTTTTCACCTTAGATCTGCATTCATATGCTTTGTGTCCATGCTTTTTATAGTTATAACATTTACCTATGAATGTAGAGGTGGATTTAGGAATACCTTTAGCTTTGCTCTTGCAAACATTTAAAGTGTGGCCTGGTTTTCAACAGTGATTGCATGACTACTTCCTTGGTCGTGGATTTGTGTAGACATCTTTGTGATTAGCTTGGTTTGATGATTCTCCATGCTTGGTATACCCTAGACTGGTATTGTTGTTGAGTCTTCTTTGTCCATTCAGAAAATCATCCATTCTCTTTATACTTTATTCATCTTTCTTGATCATTTCATTGTGTTGTTGCTGAATCCTTGCTTCATGCTTCAGTCTCTCATTTTATTCTCTTAGCTAACCAATAGCTTCCAATTTCCCATTGATTTCTATGTTCACTTAGTTTTCCTCATGTCTCATAAGAACTATTTGATTGGTGATCTCATGATGATGTTCAGCGAGTCTCTATTTTTCAGTCTCTCTTTCTTGTAGCTTCTCAATTATCTTACTCCTATTACCAATATCTAATGTTATTTCTTGTTCATCTTTTCTAGCATTATTCGTAACATCAATAATCCTTACCATCTGTGTCTCTTGACCTATTTTTAGTACCTTTACTTGTTTTGTGAGATGTTGATTGATTTCATTTAGACTTGTAATACTTCCTTCAGATGTGTCTGATGTATTGCTAGATGTATGAACATGCATCCATGATGTTCTTGAGAAAAGTGTAGAGGTAGAAGAGTATGCTCTTGTCTACATAGACAATTAGAAATCCAGACCCTTAAAAATTTTCTAATTATTTGCATATGTACCTCTTAGAGAGCCTACTATTGAAGGAAAAACTAACGAGAACAACTCAAGTGGGAACAAGGCAAAAGCCAACCATTCTGACCCATTATAAAAAAAATTATCCTTGAGATTAAAGTCTCAGAGGAAGAGTGCATCACTTCATATGGATATAGGCCTCAATCATGCTTGTGTAACTATGAAGGGTGTATTCAAATCGAAACCCTAACTACAAACCTTAGGAATAGAAACTACTTGGTTCACCTCTAAAAGGTTGACTATCTTTGTGCAAGGGAAATAGTAATTCCCCCAAGTCACTTTCCATATCATGCCCCCATTAGCATTGGGAGTATAATAATTTGACTTTGGATATCCATTGTGTGATAGTCAATGGTGGTATTTTGATTAGCTATTAGGTGTGTACCTAAGTCAACAAGAAAAGGTTTTCCACATATGCCAACTTACTAGGATAGATTGTGTTTGGATTCCTCTTGTATTATACATGTATATTGTATTTATTATCATTGAACTACCTAAACACTAGAAAACCAAATTGAAATAGAAATTAGAAATGATCAAAAACATCAAACTTAGTGGCAAAAACCCTTTGTCCTGCATAAAGTCGTACGGTCCCTAAATCATTTGTCGTACGAGTTAGAATTTTAGGAATTTTATTTCCCACTTTGTCATATGGGATAATGATAATTTTTGTATGGTGTGGTGAGAATAGGCACATGAGTCAATTCTTTTTACAACCAAATTTTATGACTTTTTGACAATTGCCAGCATTAGCTTGCACAAGATTTCTAATTTATCATCTGGCTATAAATATTTTGTCATGGGAGTCTGCATTCTATCGTATGGGCCAGTATATTTTTGAATCTAGAGAACTTATTTGACCTATTTATGGCATTCACATACCTTTTTCTTATCTCTCCCTGATCAGTCCTATGATCATTTTACATCAGACAATGAGCTTACACCTGACTTTTATTACTTTGAGTATAGTGTTTGATAGTATACCCATGTTGTAGTGATACCTTATTTTTTGTTCTTATCCTAATCTATGAGTGACCTTATCTTGTATTTTAATCAAACATCAATATATTTCAATCACTCAGTCAATCCTTGTTTATCCATCTTGAGTCACGAGTGCTAGTTAACCTTGACTCTAATTTGAGTTAGGGTGATTCAGTACCTCCTACCTATTTTTCATCAATCTCATCACCCTATCATCTTGAAGACAAGTGAAAACTTACCAATCTTGGATTTTACCTTCACATCCTTATCACTCCTAGTTCTTGATCACATAAAATGTTAATGCATGTCCAAACTAGGAGCTCTCATAGACATTCTGAAGAGAGAAGAGGCAAGGATCATAAAATACCTGCTCTAAGGTATTCATCAAGTGACAATTCACACAACCTATTTGATGTCCTTTTTCACAAAGGACTCTCAAAGTGAATCCGCTCTTTCAAGAAAAACCAAAATCTTCAAGTCAGCCAAATTTTGATATACCTTCATTTTCCAATCAAGGTAACTCATCTATTCTCAACATGTTTTGAGAAAGACAAGAAAAAGAGAGCTCTAGATGTGGCTCTCAAGATAACCACAATTTTCATGCTATTGTTAGGAATAATAGTCCACCAACACAACTGAGAGGGGGGTGAATCAGTTGTGAGGCAACTTATTAAACATTAAACTTTATAAACAAAAAAATTTAATCCAAATGATAACACAGTAAATGCCAAAACCATAACATAATCCTTTTTTGTCAAGGAAACTTTGTTAAAGTTAAAACCCTAGTGGGAATTAGCACCCACAAATGATGTACTAAGAGTATAGTATCCCTGTTAAAATATTTAGCCTTGTTAGGAGCTTATTGATGCATTACAATGCACAGTCCCTATTATAGTGATAATTCTAAAGGATAATAATTTGTCATTAGTATACAAGGAAACAATTTTTTGGACTGTCGGTTATATGATCATTGAGTGACAACATTTAGACAAGCGTAGAGGTCACTGAAACATACAAGTGGAATGGTCTCCGAAACAGACAAGTGCAATGGTCACCAAAAATATCTTAGCACAGTGATCACCAAAATCAGTGAACACCGAAAGCACTATCACCGACAGAAATTTTATAGAGTAAACCAAGAGCACAGTTCACAGACATCACCGAGAACAAATTACAGAGCAGGCTGGGCACCAGTCTATTGAGAGAGGTTTATTCCTGAGAAAAGTGGATCTGAGATACGCGTCAGATAAATCACTTTAGTTTTATAAATAGCTTTATGCTTAGCTGTAAAACCATTTCTTGAGGATCAAGTAAAGCATATGTAATAGTTTTAATCATTTTAACTGATTGAAAACATGCACACTAGGAGATCAAGGTCAAGTTGTAAACCTTTGATCATAGAGTTTTTTCTTGTAAAGCGTGAAACCTAATTAGGTAAATATATTGTATAAATAGAAGTTGTAATCAATTAGAACATGATGATTATAGCCACAAAAAACATCTATGGATCAAATAGAGAGTTTCATGTAGAAGGACACAAAAGGATGAGTTCAATTATGAAGAACAAGATTCAAGGCTACCAAGTAGAACAAATGTATTAATCAATCACTATAGGTGATACATACATTATGTGAACTTAAAGGATCTGTAGTCAGCAATTCAAGATTTCATACCATTAGGTCAATAAGTATTTTTGACTACTCTCTAAAAATTGCAGCAAATAGAAGAAATCCTTTAAGAAGGTGGACTTAACAATCTTATTGTAAATCTCTTAACTGAGTGCACACTTAACAATGTTGTTAAAATATCTTAACTGAGTAGACTTAACCAGTCTAGAATTTTACTCCTAACAAGGTAAGATCATCAGAAGTGATCATACTTGTAGCCTTAACCGGTACCTTCCATTATATAGATAGTGACACTTTATGGGTTTTATCTCCACCGTAGTTTTTACCTTCTAATAGGGGTTTTTGCGTTACCAATTCTTGTGTCATGTGTAACTACTTTTCTATGAATGTTTACATGCAATTACATTTATGTTTTGATATTATATGCATAAGGTAGAAAAACAATATGGTCGGTAATGCAAGTAAAAATTACTAAAGGTTAAAGTGATAAAATTTTTAAGGGTACTTATTAACCCCTCCCCTCTCAGTACACACCATTCCATTATTCCAAGAATTGGTATCTAAGATAGATCTCTTATTTGGAAAAGTTTAAAACACTTGAGAGAAAAGATCATACAATGCAAAGGTATAAGCTTGACAAGAATATTGAGAATTAGAAGTTGCAGATATAAATATTCTATAATAAATACAAAGATGCAAGAATCAAGATGAGAGAGCTACTAGATGAAAGAAAAGTTATGACATCTCGCTACAATGAAAATGACTATCATGAAGAAGATATACCCAATTTGTTTGAGTCATCAGGATCTACATCTAGAAATACATCTGACATGTCTAAAGGAAGCATTACAAGTCTTAATGAAATTAATCAACATCTAACTGAACAAGTAAAGGTGCTACAGATTGGTCAAGAGACACATATGGTAAGAATGATTGATGTTATGAATAATTATAGACAAGATGAAAAAGAAAGAACATTAGCTATCGATGACATGAGGAAGATCACTGAGAAGCTGCAAGAGAGAGAAACTGAAATACAAAAACTTACTAAACATCATCATGAGATCACCAATCAAATAGTTCTTATGAGTCATGAGGCCAACTGAGTGAACATAGAACTTAATGGAAAATTGGAAGTTATTGGTGAACTAAGAGAAGATAATGAGAAACTAAAGCATGAAGTAAGGATTCAACAACAACATAATGATATGATCAAGAAAGCTAAAGAGATTACAAAAAGAATGGATGATTTTCTGAATGGATAAAGAAGGCTCAACAACAATACCGGTCTAGGGTATACTGAGCATGGAGAATCATAAAACCAAGTTGATCAAAAAGATGTCTACACAAATCCAAGAGAAAAGAAGTAGTCATGCAATCACTGTGGAAAACCAGGCCACACATCAAATGTTTGTAGGAGGAAAGCTAAAGGTATTCCTAGATCCACCTCTACATTCATAGGTAATTATTATAACTATAAAAAGAAAGGACACAAAACATATGAATACAAATCTAAGGTGAAAAAACCAAAGAAGGAATCCTACATGGAAAAATACTATCCTACTTGTAAAATGCATGGGCACACATCTCATGAATGTAAAAAAATTAGAAAAATCAAGTGTAGAAACCCAAAGAACAACAAAATGAATATAAATCAAGAAGATTCAGTAACTCATATGTTTGGGATTACAACACATGGGAAAATTGCACAGAATTTGTTAGATGTGGACACATAGCTACAAATAGCATGAGGAAATAGATAAGAAGTTCTAGAAGCTAGACTAACTCTGGAATGAGATCCTTACACTGTCATAAGGTCTATCACCTAAGCAGGGACTATAGAGACCGAGTGACAAAGTCAAGCACTTTTGCTAATGGGAACACTATTGAAGATATCAAGAGAATGAGAAATCAAATATGGTGGAAAGCTTCAAGAAAATATGATGTTGGACCGAGCATCATAGTTGGTGACACCTCATCCAATGGATTAGGTGATATCACCACCCCCACCTAAGCAATACAAGTAAGTATGGAATTGCCCTATACAAAGATATATTTTACATCAATTCAAACATTCATTGATAATATGCCAAATTAGCATGAATGGAGATGCACTATGGTATTACTTGTTATGATTTTGTGAATCCAGTCTCATCGGTCAATACACACCAAGCATCATTGGTGTACATATGAAAAAAAACCAATTTATTAACATAAACCAAGCATAATCGGTAATTATGTAAAAGACAATAAAGTCTTTGATACATACCAAGAACCGTCAGTGAACATGTGAAAGTATAACTAATTTTTCACTTACCTCGAGCGTTGTATACTCACCAAGGATGAAGACTCTGGTATGATACCCAAGAAATGTTATTTCATCAACTGAGTGGTAGCTAAATAATTTAATGCACCACTTAGGTTATTCTATATAAATAGGGAAACAAGAGCTCATTTCATTCACCGAGAGAAAAAGAGGAAAGCGCAAAGCAATAAGAGAAATTCACAATGATCATATTGCAAAGTGATTAACAACAATTCCAAAGCAACTCCAAAATATTTCAACCATCCACACCAAAGATCCAGTAAGTAACAAGACTTACTAAGCTCACAGTTCATTTGTGAAAAATCCCTAAATATTTCTTGAACAATGAAAACTACCTCGCGAGTTGCAAAGATCAAGAATGCGAAAGAAAAGAAGATCAACCTGATTAAGAACTTTACTTGTAAAGATACCAACTAAAAATTTTGTCCTGAGGTGTCTTCTCAACCCAAAGACCAAGGAGGGTTCTTGAGTATACCTCCTAGGGTTTTTTTGATTGAATACGTCTGAGCATACATCCACTGCAAGGTTATAGAGATTGGAAATCTTGAGATTGAAAAATATTACAAGAAGCTATGCCAGGATGAAAAAATGAAAGATGAAAAAAAACACATTGAGGTGAAAGGGTTAACCGATGCCCTACTATTCCTGGCAGAGTTCAAAACCAAGTGGATTCGCATAGTACTAATCGATCTAGAAGAATTCATCATTGTCAATATGGGAGAGCTCCGCGGGATCTTCTGGGGGATTTTACTTTGTTGGAGTAGAAGGAGATAAATTTGACCTCAGCCACATCTATGATTTCAGGGCTTGGGTCTCTATTCCATGAGGGGCTATCTTCTTTCTGCTTCTTTCTTCTCTGGAGTGGCACTCTTTCTGCCGCAATCATTGCTTCT
Source organism: Thuja plicata (assembly GCA_018584345.1). Lineage (NCBI taxonomy): Eukaryota > Viridiplantae > Streptophyta > Pinopsida > Cupressales > Cupressaceae > Thuja > Thuja plicata. The sequence continues at coordinate 3,925,057 of MU225116.1, forward strand.
TATTTTACCTCCTCATTGGTTGATATGCCAAGTAGGATAGATGAGGAGGGGGATGCACTTGGTGGGGGACAAGAACCTAGCAGAGTAGCTTTGAACACAAATGTCACCTCAGAGTTAGATGCATCTAGCACCTTCTAAAATTTTTCTAACTTTATGTCCAATTGCTTCTTTAGGGGGGCCAAAATTGGTTGTCCCGGCGGACACTCTTTGGGAAAACCTTTGCAAAATACACGTGGTTGCACTCAAGTATAGTCTTCAAAATGGCCTACATGGTCAAAAAAATTTGTGTTTCGCAATCCACCAGAGGGAGGTTCATCTTGTCAATAAATTTTTCTTTATACTCAAGGTCTTCAAGTGACCCATTATCAGAGAAATTCTATGGGAAATTCAAGATCTCAAGGCATTCCATTAAACCTTTTGACATCCTTGAGTAATGTCAATTTTGGACATCAAAGTCATCTTGGAAATCTGCCCAAAAATATTTTATGTGCCATGCATGAGAGTTGGTTCCTTAGGACATTGCCTTCCCTAATGGGTCATGCGGGTCATAATCTTGGAATTTGAGTTAAAATTTAGCCAAGCCCAGGCATATTAGCTCCTTCTCTATTTCCCAAACCATAGTGAGGGGCCAAGTGTATCTACCGCATACAAATGAGAAGGAGATGGAGGTGATATTCTTGGTGGCCATCAGGGTGTGACCTCCTGAATCTATCTGCATAATTCTAAAAAATGATTCTATCCCCATAATGCTTGGGAAACATAAGTGGTTTCCCAAAAAACCCAGTCACCCGAATGTATGTGTGCATTTGAAACTGGATGAAATAAAATCCCCACAATATTACTAGGGCCATGGACTCCAAGGACATTCTAAACCCCATATCTCTCGTGAGTAGTCCTAAAATCCTTCTCTGCCTCAGACTTTTTGGTAGTGCCTATCATGGCACTTGAGAGTTTAGGACTCCTTAGGGGTGATCTAGCTGAAGCCATTTCTTTCTCACTTTATCCTGGAACTGCAAAACCAGATAGCCATCAATATATACATATAAAAACAATTTGAAGAAGAATTCTAGGCTTTGGAACTTTAGACATTATTGTCATCTACCATCTTGAGAGAGAAATCATTAGTTACCATCAAGAATACTGGGGATATTATCTCCAACACAAGAAAACCACAAAAATGTAAGACCTGTTCAAGCCTACGAAGGACCGAAAATATTGACTTAAATGAATAGCATGGTGGGTGTGTTGGGGCTCGCCAAGACACCTAGAGGCTAATGTTCTGAAAAGAAGGTAGACGTCAGTGGTGGTAAAAGGTATCCTCCATACTAAATGACCACACTATCATATTCTAACACACATACATCCACTAAGGCAGAGTAATGGAAATCAACTAATAAATATTCTAACATGAGTGACATGATTTCCACTTGGGACGAATTTTAAATGCTCACGCGTGGGATTTAACCTCACCATTAAGACAAGAATGACGGAGGAGAGATAAAATTGCAAATGAGCCACTGATTTGGCGAGCTCGGCTCTACAACTAACCTGGTTTTGTGATTTGGCAAGGAGTCTGCATAAGCCCAAATAACATAGGGCCAACACGTTATTGGCTAAGCGTTGTCACGAGACCTCACAAAACAATTTTAGGAGACAGTACCCCTAAGAGTTTGTCTCCATGGAACCTGCACTATGGGCAACCTATGATAATGCATGGTTCCTGTGGTGCACCAGAAACAAAATTGGGTGACTTTACAACATATACACTTTATAGGGATACTAACACAAAATTTACATAACTCTCACAATTTACAAATTTATAGAGCTTTTCAAGAACTCAATCAATCCCATATCTACAACACTCGCCTAATTTACAAAAAAACATAGAACCTACTACTCACAACTCTTGTACATTATAAATACAGATGACCTCCCCTCAAGTAAGACTAGCCACAAAGGGAAGCAAGACCAACAACCAAGCCAATGAAAGAAATGACACTCCCAATAGAGGGCTAGGCCTAGACAATGCAAGCAAAAATGACAAAGATGAGGAAACGAAAGACAAAAAATAGCAAAGAGGAAGGAAAACAAGCCAAAGGAAAAATGAAACAAAACTAGAATGCCAAAGAGGGCCTACCTAAAAACTCAGAATGTAGGGAAGGGAATCTTGAACATCATTTAATCTACCACTAGTCACTGTAGAAACCTTGAATGCACTTCTTGCACTATTTCATCTTGAGAACCATAGCTTAGGAAAACACTCTTCTCTACTTCTCAGACAATTCACTTGGAGTTAATTTGATTGTGGTAAATGTAGAATGGAAGAGTAAATGATCTTGTATAGTGCCTAAAAGAAGTGCATTAACTACTAATTACCATTCCATGAAAAAGGAAAATTGTCGAAGTCCAAACTGTGGGACATCTAGCGATCACCCCTTCCAAAGAGGATGGGAGTAACAACACCAGAACCCCAGGGGCCAAAAAATATTGGAGACTAGGGGATAAATCTCCAGGATCCAGATCCTGAAGAAGATAAAAAATCCAACCAAAAGACCAAGCAAAAGCAATGACCTGAAAAAAAGAAAAAAAGGGGGACCCAACATTTTGTTAATAGAATGCAGGGATGGGTATGTAGGGAATTGCTAGAATGATTCAGAGTAACTGAGAGGGAGGTGAATCATTTATCCTAGGTCCAGATGTACCAATTGAGCTTATTAAGACTTTAACCAACTCAGATCCACTCAGTAATCTAGTCGGTCTCTATAGCATATAATTAGTAACATAAACTTGCAGTTTATTGCCCTAATGTAATCAACTTGCATAATATAAAACACTTAACAGTATAAAACATAAAATAACATTCACACAAGTATGACACCAGGATTTAACGTGGAAACCCAATATGGGAAAAACCACAAGTAACATGCTACCAATTCTCACTCTTCTAAAGTGAGCTCAGTGAGGAACCAACCCTATTAAAGGTTACGATACACATTGTTAAATGTGACCTTGTTAAAGGATTTAATCACCTTGTTAAAAGTGAACCTTGTTAGAGGACTTACACCATTCCATTAGAGTGTCACCTTAATTAAATAATTTACAATATGATTGTTAGGTCAACCTTGTTTAAAAGGAGTTTTCACTGATACAATGGTTAGAAAGTAACAGTAATGTGATCTGAAACATACAACTCACTTTGCAAATACAAATCCACTTTTTCTCAAATGCTAATTCACTGATTGGCCTTCATTTTCATCTCTATCACTCGAATCTACTTGGAAATCTATCAAGCAATCACCATTGTGCAGTAATGTTCTTCTCTTCTTAGCCTTCTTAGCCTTTTACTTATATTTTCCAATCAATTGAATTAACCTCTACACACATAACCTGCAATTAGGTTAATCTTATACCTCTCTAGTTAGGTAGCTATATCTTTTGCTACTTAATCATCACCGTAGATCTTAGGGTTTGGTCAGATCCAATGAATCCTTCAAACATTTTTTTTCCATCTACCTTGTAGAATACAACCTAAAACACCTTCTTGAGTCCATACATAAAAATGGTTAAAAATATATTGTATGCTCATTTAATTCTCCATAATGATCATCCTTATCTTAAATATACTTCACATATCCAAAGAAATCAACTATGTCAGCTGGGATCTCAAATCTCTCTCAAACTATCCAAATACTGACACTTGGTCATCACTGTGTTCTTCCACTTGATCATCACTATATAACTCAGTAATTTATTGATGCTCCATAAATACTGATGCTCGATCGACACTAATTTTTCTCGACATGTACTGATGCTCGGTCAACACTTGCATCACTCAACACAAACATAAGCTCCTTAATCTTCTGCGCTATTATTCGGTCAAGAATAAGCTTGTAGTCATCCAAACTTCAGCTTGTGTTAAAGATAAACAACATATTACCTTACCAACATGCAATCTCATCAAGTACCCATTTTAGCTTCACATAACTCAACCATCTCACTAGGTCTTCTTGTTATCTCCTCTTTTCAAATCTTCTTCATCAATCAATTGATATGACACTTTAAAAGATAGAAATTGTTTTACCAGTTAAGGTTTGACATCAATGCCAATAAAATAATTGTTTCAATTGTAGTTTCCAACAATCTCCCTCTTTGGCATTGATGGCAAACACATGCAAACAAAACATATAAGGTTAGCAAACAATCCAAATAGTATGTTTTCTAAATAGATTTTTACTAATGTCCTTAGTTTCATTCTGATTCTTCCCAATACAAATTTAGCTCCCTCTTGAATAGTTTTCTCTCTATAGCTTATCTCTCTTTGTGTCTTCTCTAAATATCCCCCTCATAGTATAGTTTCTATTTAATTCTCCCTCTTTTTCATATCTCCCTCTTTGACAACAATGCCTAAGACATACATCTTCACCATATAGATATTTATGCGTCAAATTTCTGAATTCTATGCTCTCTATTTCATGTTTCTTATGACTAATCGACATCTTTTGCATTACTTATCATAGCTTTAGGAAAATCCTAAAGTGTGACCACCTTTGCATCAATTTGTAAGATATTCTATGTAATACATTTGATGCAATCACTCCATGTGATCCTAGTTAGCCTCATATAGGGGAATCACCCCTAATTTACCTCTCAGATACTCATGAGTATCCTTAGGTAATTCCTTAGTAAATATATTTGCTAATTGTTCTTTTGTATTTACATATTCAAGTCTTTCTTCTTTGTCTTGTAATATCTCTCTCAAGTAATGATACTTGATAGCAATATGCTTGGTCTTTGTATGCATCACAGGGTTCTTTAAAATATTAATAACACTTGTGTTATCACATAAAATAGCAATTGGATCAGTGATCTCTTCCTTCATTCCTTTCAATAATTGCTTGATCCACACTACATTTGAACAATTCACTACTGCTGCAATATATTTAGCCTCTGTTGTTGATTGAGAAATGCAGTTCTATTTCTTGCTTGTCCAAGACACTAATTTATTTCCTAGAAAGAATGCTCCACCACTTGTACTCTTTTTTTCATCAACATTACCTACCCAATCGACATCTGTATAAAATTTCAGTTCAAACTTCTCATTCTTCTTATAATATAATTCATAGTCCTATGTTCCCTTATTAACCAATATTAACCCAAAAAATTAGTACCTCAATTATAAGCCTCTAGTTATCTTCAATCCTACAAGATGTATTCCTTGAAATAATCTTATCAAATAACTATTGCTCAAAGTTCACTGTTAAATCTTATTCTTTAATCTTTACCGAATTGCAGTACCGAAATACAGTAAATAACTTAGTGTTTACCGATCATCCTATTTTAGTAATGTGTAAAAAAAATAGTAAACCAATGAATCATAAACACATTTGACACATGGATTTTTAACATGGAAACCCTATTAAGGGAAAAACCACTCAGGACCGGTAACCCAAAATTTTCACTCTTCTAAAGTGAGCTCAGTGAAGAGCCAACCCTGTTAAAGGTTACAAACACACTGTTAAGTGCGACCTTGTTAGACGATTTATCACTAATAGTTTATCACTTGATATCTGGCATTTCACTATGCTATCCTCGTGATAAACCTTTTGATACTCCTTCGGATATATCTCAATATATAAAGGATTGTTAGATCTTGCTTGGTTAAGATACTTTCTGATCCAATGGTTAAATTGAAAGAATATATGATATGTTCATAATTACAACTTATACTTGCAGATGTTTAGATCTATTGTAATCTCATAATACCTTTCTGATCAATTTTTCCCTTTAATACCTTTTCTCCACTTCTTTCTTCTCAGTGATGTTGTGCTTCTTTGTTGCTCGGTGTCCACATAAATCTTTAGCTTGTTTGATCAGGACTGTATGAATTCTTTCTTCACCAGTATCTCTTCACCATCTTCTTCTCTATTCACCCACCTAATTCATAATGAATTATATTTTATCTCTTATAGACATGATTTCACCATTTCTAATTCCTTGACTTTCTTGTTCTTGGCGTGTTCCACAATTCTCTCCATTCTTGCTTTAAAACTTTACTTCAGTTTTATCCCACAAATTTCTCTTTGACAACTGGAATAAAAAAACTTTAAAACTCTATCTTATCTATGGCTTTCAACTTGTCGATGAAAACAATCTGATCAACTAGTTAACTCCATATTTAGCTCTTTTTAGCTAAGTCTTTTGTCATTTATGAACTTTAGTTCTTTTCAGTGTTTCCACTCCTTGTTAGCTTCGGTCTTGACTTCAATTGTCCTCTGGCATATTTGTCCATTGGGGTTGTCTGTCCATCGGGTAAAATTTTGGTTCTACTCATTGGTAATGCTTTCTCAGGCTTCTTGCTCGGGCATCACTGTGACTCTTCTCTCATGTTTCTCTATCCATCGGGGTGCACTGTCCGTCGGTGTTTATTGTCACTTAGTGCATACTAAAATTCTATGGATTACTGATAGGATAACCTTTATCTCTCTGTTTATTTGAAATCTTTGACACTATGTATATAACTAATCAGATTATATCAAGTTGACATCAACAAAAACACAATACATTAACTGATTTAATGTCTTGCATTAAATTTCTGCAGCTCGGTGATCATCAACTTAACATCTTCAAACATTCAATTAGTTATAGTTCATCAATCTCTCCCTTTGGCATTGATGGAAACACACTACATGACTACTAATACAATATGAAATATATTAGTTGTAGCTTATCAATCTACCAAACTTATTTGTTCTATAAATAATACAAATATTTGGTTCTTGATAAGCTCTTCTAGCTTAGATTTGTTTCTTGCAGAGTACTTTCTTCAATCTTCATCCCCTTAACTATATAGATGTAGAAGCTTTGATTATGTCTCTCCCTTTGATGAGGAATCTCTTCTCTGATGTTGTCTCTCCCTTTGTCTGTTCCTCTCCTAGATCATCTCTTTTTCCTTTGACAACAATAGATATACTCTCTCCCTTAAGTCATATCTCCCTTAGGATACTTCTCTCCCTTTGAATGATTATGATTGATATTTCATATGGATATAATCTCTCCCTTTGGATACTTCTCCCCCTTTGACAACAATTCCAAATTATACCCTTCCTCCTTTTTATAATATATTCCTTAAATTTTTTTATCCATCAGCAATACAATGACTATGGTGTTTGGTGTAGATATGTACCTTTCTATGTACTAATGTATCTTTTGCAATCCATCTCTTTGATTTCATCAACATAAATTATCTTCTAATTATGTGTAGGCTGATGAAGCCTTCTAGTCAACTTAGTGACCAATATACAAGTGTTGGACCCCTAGTCTCTTTCTCAGGTACTCAAATGTATCTTTAGGCAATGACTTTGTGAATATGTCAGCTAATTGTTCCTTGGATTGAACTTATTCTAGTATCACCTCTTCCTCTTGCACTTGTTCTCTTAAGTAATGATACTTTATTGCAATATGCTTAGTCTTAGCATGCATGACAAGATTCTTATAAATCTTTATTGCACTGATATTATCACAATAGATAATCACTAGTTCAAGAATTTCCATATTCATATCTTCTAGTAATTGTTTGATCCATGCAATGTTAGAGTAGTTTGTAGAAAAAAACACATATTCTTCTTCTATAGTAGATTGTGAGATGCATCCTTGCTTCATACTTATCCATGTGACAAGTCTCTCACCCATGAAGAATGCTCCTCCAGTTGTTCTCTTTTTGTCATCTAAGTTTCCAGCCCAATCAGCATCTTTATAGACTTGAAGCTCAAATTTTCCTTTTCTTTTATATCATAAGCCATAGTCCTTGGTATTCTTTAGATATCTCAGAATTCTTTTGACAATAGTCATGTGTGATTCTTTGGGATTAAGAGAGAATCTTGCTACTATTCCAACTACATGTGATATATATGGTCTAGTATGAACAACATACATTAGTTTTCCAATCATTGACCTATACAAGATCTGATTTACCTCATTTGACTTGTCTTCCTTTGTCAGCTTGCATCCGATTTCCATAGGTGTTCCGACTGGCTTGCAATCTTCCATCTTGAATATCTTCAGTACTTCCTTGATGTATTTGGATTGTGTGATATATATTCCTACATCTTGTTGAATAATCTGTAGACCAATAAAGAATTTGATCTCCCCAAACATTGACATCTCAAACTCTTTTCTCATTTCATTAGCAAAAGATTTACATAATATATCACTACCCCCAAATATGATATCATCAACAAATAATTCAGCAATCAGAATATTATCATCAATATATTCTTTTAAATATGGATTGCTATTTTCACTTGTTCTTACAAATCAAATGCTTATGAGATAGAAGTGAAGTCTTTCATACCAGGCTCTTTGTGCTTGTTTCAATCCATACAAGGATTTGTTTAGTCTATAAACCATGTTTCTATTTTTAGGATCAACAAACCCTTCTGGTTATACAATGTATACCTCTTCTTCTAGTATTCCATTTAGGAATGCATATTTGACATCCATTTGGTATACCTTGAATCCTTTGAATGTAGCATAAGAAAGTAGAATTCTTACTCCTTCTAGTCTAGCAATGGTTGCACAATTTTCTACATAGTCAATACCTTCTTCTTGTGCATACCCCTTGCATACTAATATTGCTTTGTTTCTTGTGACTTCTCCATTCTCATTCAGCTTGTTTCTGAATATCCATTTGGTACCAATGACATTCTTTTCATCTGGTCTAGGTACTAATGTCCATGTTATTTTTTTCTCAATCTTTTCTATCTCTTCATTTATAGAACTGACCCATTCTTCATTTTCAAGTGAAATATTAACAGATTTAGGCTCAAAATCACAAATTAAACATCTAGTGTTCAGTGACTTACTTCTTGTTCTCATTCCAGCCTTTTTGTCTCCTATGATCTGATTCTGTGGATGGTGTCTTCTGACATACTTGGCAAGTATTATTTCAGCTCTTTGTCCATCATTCTGATCATCATCTTGACCTTGATTCTGATCTCTGTCACTCAAAACATCATTTTGAGCAATTTCATGATTTTTGGTATTTGCAGCTTGATTCTCAGGTGCATTGTTCTGTTGCTCAAGAGCAATATACTGTTGCTCAAGAAGAGTGTCGGGTTATTCATTGTAGACAAACCTATTGCATTCTTCTAGTTCTTTTCTACTTTCCTCATCATTTTTCTCTGCATATTCATCTATTCTAACATTTGCACTTTCAATGATTTTGTTAGAGGACTTGTTAAGACATTTATAAGCCTTTCTTTTGGTGGAATATCCTAGAAAGATTCCTTCTTCACTTTTGGAGTCAATATTTCCATTTCTATCATCTTTCAAAATTTAATATTGACTTCCAAAAATTCTGAAGTAACTTACATTGGGTGTGTATACATACCATAGCTCATAAGGTGTCTTTCTTCAATTGAACTCTGTTCAATGTGTAGAAAATAGTACTGACAGCTTCCCTCCAGAATGTTTGAGTGATGCCTTTCTCAATCATCAGTGTTCTTGCACAATCGACAATGGATTTGTTTCTTGTTTCAGCAACCCCATTTTGTTGTGGTGTTCTTGGTGTAGAAACCTGTCATTTAATTCCATCTTCATTGCAAAAGTTAGTGAATTCATCAGAAAAAAATTATCCTCATCTATCTAATCTTAAGCATTTTAGTTCCTTACCACTTTTTTTTCTACAATATCTTTATACCATTTAAACATCTTGAATGCTTCTAAATTCTCTTTTTAGAACATAACTGTCATCATTCTAGAATAATCATCAAAAAAGAGAATGAAATATCTATCACCATAGTAACTCTTTGTCCTCATTGGTCCACATAGATTAGTATGGACTAATTCTAGAATAGCATTAGATGTATGGGTTTTTCTCTTGAAACTAGAATTTTTCATTTTACCTTTTTGACAGTTCTTACACATGATATGGTTGAGCTTTGACATGCTCGGTAAGCTTCTTACTTTCTTTTTATTGCTTATCTTGATCATGTTGTCAAAATTCACATGACATAACCTTTTATGCTACAACAATATATCTTTGTTTCTATCCATTAAACAAGTGGTGTTAATATCATTAAGATAGAATAGGTTACCTTTTGTTTGTTCACCAGTTTTGATCAACCTTCCTGATTCATTAAAGATCTTTGCCTTTTTGTTCTCAAATGCAACTCGGTGACCTATGTTATTTAGTTGTAAAACACTCAATAGGTTATAGTTAAATCCTTTTACCCAGTATGCATTTTCACATCTGATCAAATTATTTAACATTATGGTTCCTTTACCTTCAACCAGACAAGGTGAGTCGTTACCCATTCTTACTGATCCACCATTATAATAATCAAAAGTTTTAAACTTTTCCTTATCACCAGTCATGTGGTGAGTGCAGCCACTATCTATAATCTAGACATCATTCTTACTAACCTTAGATATGAGTGCAGTATCAACATACCTTTCCTCTTCGTCTGAATCATCCTTCATGGCAACAAATACCATCTCAATATCTTCATCAGATTTGGTGTCAGTATCTCCAGCTCTGTTCTTATCCAGGTAACAAGCTTTCTTCCTTTTTTCCTTTTAGTCTTGATTATCTCTTTTGTCAGAGTGTTGGTTTCTTCGGTAATCTCTGTTATCACTTCTTTCAAACTTCTTTTCATATGATCTATCATTACTTTTGTCATCTTTTCTTTTGTTAAGACATCTAGCAGAAAAGTGTCCAATCTCTTTACAATTAAAACATACAAGTGGTAATTTACCTTTGTATCTACCTTTTCCTCTCTGCAATCTTCTAGCCATTAGTGCTTCAATCTCATCAAGTTCTTGGTCATCACTATCACTTTCACTATCATTTCTCATAGTGTGTTTATGACTTGACTTACTTATTTTAAAAGAAGATTTGAATGAAAACTCAATAGATGGTAAGACATTGTTGCCAAATTTATTCTTCTCAAATGAAATAAGTCTACCAACCAAACTATATAGAGTAACATTGTTATCTTCTACTGCTCTCATTTATTGTATAGAAGATACTCTAATAGAATAAACATGCAGTAAGGTTCTTAGGATTTTACTTACCACTATTTCTTCTTCAAGTACACCTCCAAATCCTTGGATAGCATTGACTACCTCTTTGATTTTGCAGCTGTACTAAGTGATATTTTCTCCTTCTTTCATTCTTAGGTCATCATATTTAACTCTTAGGCTTTCTACCTTTTCTCTTAGTACATTTGCATCTCGTCCATGTACTAGCTTCAATTTGTCCCTCATTTTCTTTGTAGGGGTGCATGTTTTGACATCTTCAAATTCAACATCGAAGAGTGAGGAAGCAATTTATATCATCATACAATTGTTCTCATGCTTTTCTCTCAATTGATCAAGTGTGTGAGGTCCTGTAGGCAACACATATTTGGTATCCAAGTATTGAGTAACATCATTTCCAATACCTGATAGGTGGAGTCTTATCCTACTTTGCCATGATGCAAATTTGTCCTTGCAACTTAGGTAGATCATGTTTTCTCATCTTGTGATATTTTTCTTAGGTCTTGAAAGCTTCCTTCTAAGCACACAAGCTCTGATACCAATTGTCAGAATAACTAAGAGGGGGGGTGAATTAGTGGCCTCAACAATTAATCCAATATTAACCCAAAAAATTAGTACCACAATTATAAGCCTCTAGTTATCTTCAGTACTACAAGATGCATGCCCTAAAATAATCTTATCAAATAACTAATTCTTGGATTTCTCTGTTAAACCTTATTCTTTAATGTTTACCGAATAGAAGTCTAGCATTTACCGAAATACAGTAAATAACTTAGTGTTTACCGATCATCATGTTTTAGTAATGTGTAAAGAAAAACATTAAAGCAATGACTCATAAGAACATTTGATACATGGATTTTTAATGTGGAAACCATGTTAAGTTAAAAATCACTTGGGACCTTTAACCCAAAATTTTCACTCTTCTGAAGTGAGCCCGATGAAGAGCCAACCCTGTTAAAGGTTACAAACACACTGTTAAGTGCGACCTTGTAAGAGGATTTATCACTAATAATTTGTCACTTAATATCTGGAATTTCACTATGTTATCTTCATGATAAACCTTTTGATACTCCTTAGGATGTATCTAAATATATAAAGGACTGTTAGATCCTGCTCGGTTAAGAGACTTTCTGATCCAATGGTTAAACTAAAACAGTATATGATCCGTTCATAAATACAACTTATACTTGTAGATTTTCAGATCTATTGTAAGCTCATAATGCATTTATGATAAATGTATCCCTTTAATACCTTTTCTCCACTTCTTTCTACACGGTGATGTTGTGCTTCTCTATTGCTTGGTGTCTGTAAAAATATTTAGCTCTATTCTTTATCTTGTTTGATCAGGACTATATGAAGTCTTTCTTTACTATTATCTCTTTAGTATCTTATTTTCTATTCACCCACCTAATTCATAATGAATTATCTTTTCTCTCTTATAGACATGATTTCACCATCTCTATGTCCTTGACTTTCTTGTTCTTGGTGTGATTCGCAATTCTCGCCTTTCTTGCTTTAAACTTTACTTCAGTTGTATCCCGCAGATTTCTCTTTGACAACTAGAATAAAAAAAATTTAAAAATCTATCTTATCTCTTGCTTTCAACTTGTTGATGAAAATAATGTGATGAACTAGTTAACTCCATATTTAGCTCTTTCTAGTTAAGTCTTTTATCATTTCTAAACTTAAGTTCTTTTTGGTGTTTTAACTCCTTGTTAGCTTCAGCCTTGACTTCAGTTGTCCTCGGGCATCTCTGTCCGTTGGGGTTGTCTGTCCATCAGGGTTGTCTGTAAGTTAGGTAACACTTTGGTTCTACTTGTTGGTAATTCGTACTCAGGCTTCTTGTTCGGGTATCACTATGACTCTTCTCTTGGGTTTCTCTATCCATTAGGGTGCACTATCCATTGGTGTTTGTTTTCACTTAGTGCATACTAAAATTTTATGCATTACTGATAGCATAACCTTTATCTCTCTGGTTATTTGAATTCTTTGACACTATGTATATAACCACTCATATTATATCAAGTTGACATCAGTGAAAATACAATACATTAACTAATTTAATGTCTTGCATTAACTTTCTAAACCTCAGTGATCATCAACTTAACATCTTCAAACATTAAACTAATTATAGTTCATTAGTGGATAACATATTGTAGCTTCCCAATAATTGATCTATACAGGGTTTGATTTACTTCAACTGTCTCATCAGTCTTTGATATTTTTTGTCCGGTAGCCATAGGTGTACTTAGAGGTCTAGAGTCCTCCATGGCCAAAGGTTTTCAATATCTCCTTGATAAATTTAGATTGAGTAATGTAGATACCTTTCTTCATCTGATATACTTGGAGACCAACAAATAATTTGATCTCTCCAAATGTAGACATCTCAAATTCATTTTGCATCTCATTTGAAAATGTTTGGCATAAGCATTTTGTCCTCCAAATATGATATCATCAACAAATATTTCAGCTAACAATATCCATTTACCTTTTTTAGACTTTAAGTACAAATTACTGTTGTCATTAGTCAATGTAAATCAAATCTTGACTAAGTAATTGTGCAATCTCCCATACCATGCTCTGGGGGCTTGCTTCAATCCATATAGCACTTTATATAGCTTATAGACCATATTCCTCTTGCTTGAATCAACAAATCATTCAACTTGTTCAATGATTACCTCTTCTTCCATTATTCCATTCAAAAATTTTGATTTGACATCCATTTGATATAATTTGAATCCTTTGTAAGATGCATAATCCATTAAAGTTCCAACTCCTTCAAATCTAGCAAATGGTGTGAACATCTCACCATAGTTAATGTCTTCTTGTGCATAACCTTTACATACCAATCTAGCCTTATTTCTTATAACTTCTCCATGTTCATTCATCTTATTTCTAAATACCCACTTGGTTCCAATAACATTCTTGTCCTTTGGTCTAGGTACTAGTGTCCATCTTTTGTTCTTCTCAATTAGCTCAATTTCTTCATTCATGGCATGTATTCAGTCTTCATTATCCAAAGAATATTTCAATGATTTGGGCTCAAATTCACATAATAAGCATGTCTGGGTTTTCAATTTTCTTCTTGTCATGACCTCTAAATATTTTTCTCCAATGATTTGATATGGTTTGTGATGTCTTCTTATATACTTTGTGAGTATAGGCTCTGGTCTCCTTTTCTCTTGCTGTTCTTCCTCAGATTCATCATGCAAATAAATTTCAAGTTCATTTTGTGTCTCATCTTCTTCCTCAAATTCCTTGTCAGTTTCCTCCTGGTTCTCGGCAACCTCTTTATGTGTCTCAGTATTTTCTTGTTGTTGCTCGACAACACCATTTTGTTGTTTTGTATCTTATTTTTCTGGTTTAGAGAAACTATTGGGCTCTCCTTTGTTCATGTAAATGAAAGATTTGTAGTCTTTGGGTTCTTTCTTTCATTCAACTTCATTCTTTTCTTCATATTCGTCAATTCTAACATTTGCACTTTCCACAAATTTTTTAGTGTTAGAATTCAAACACTTGTACACTTTGCTTTTAGTGGAATAACCTAGGAATATGCCTTCATCACATTTAGTATCAAGTTTTCCATTTTTATTTTCCTTCAGTATATAATATTTTCTTCCAAGAACTTTAAAGTATTTTACATTAAGTGCATAACCATACCATAACTCATAAGATGTAATATCACTACCTTTCTTGACTTTTACGTGGTTCAAGGTATAGACTACTATACTTACAACTTCGTTGTAGTAATTTTGTGCAACATTCTTCTCTATCATCAATGTTATAACACCATCCATTATTGTCTTATTCATTCTCTTGTCTATCTTTTAATTCCTCTATCATTACATAATAAGTTGAACTCACTAGACATAAACTCTCCTCCTCTGTCAGATCTCATACCTCTTCCTCCTTAGTTAGATCTTAAACATCTCAAGCTCTTACCTGTCTCTTTTTCAACTTTTTCCAAATACCACTTAAACAAATGGAAAGCATCAGATTGTTCTTTGAGAAACATCATAGCCATCATTTTAGAGTAATCATCAACAAATAGTATGAAATATTTATCACCATGGTAGCTTTTCCCACCAATAGGTCCACAAAGGTCAGTATGAACCAATTCCAAAACATTATCTAAAGTATAGTGTTTTGTCTCAAACCTAGACTTTGTCATTTTTCCCAACTAAGATTTCTTACACATAATATATTGGGTTTCTTCAATCTTGGTAAGCCTCTTACTCTTTTCATCTTACTAATGTTTACCAAATTGTCAAATTTCACATGACATAACCTCTTATTACATAACCATACATCATCATATTGTGAAAACAAACATGTCTCATCAGATAGATCTAGATAGAACAAGTTACCTCTTGTCTATTCTCCACTTCCAATTAGTTCACCGTAGCATCAAAGATTTTAGCCTTTCTATGATGGAATTCAACTCGGTATCCAGAAGTGTTCAACTCTGCAACACTCAAAAAATAAGAGTTAAGACCTTCAAACCACTAAGCATTTTTACATGTGATCTTATCAGTCAATTTTATTGATCCTTTTCCTTTCACAAGACATGGTTTTTCATTACCAAACTTAACACTGCCACCTTTGCAATAGCTTAATGTTTCAAATTTACTTTTATCACCAGTCATGTGACATGAGAAACTAATATCAATTATCTATCTATCACCTTTACTCATATATGAAATAAGTGCATTTTTCTCATCCTCTTCAGAATCCTCTTTCATAGCAACATAAACAAGTTCTATATCATTGTCACCAGATTTATCTAATTCACTATCAGTTTCTTCTTTAGTAATATAGTAGGATTTCTTACCTTTGTAGTTATAGTCCTTATACCTCCTGAAATCTTTTTCATCCCTTTTTTCTTTGTACTTACTTTCTCTTCTATCATCCTTGTCACTCCTGTCAAGGCATCTTTCTGCAATATGACCAACTTTGTTACATGAAAAATAGATTATAGGAAGTTTACCTTTGAATTTTCCTTTTCCTCTTGGTATTCTTCTAGCCATAAGTGCTTCAAGTTCATCAAGATCATCATCAGAAGTGTCACTATCACTGTTCACATTTCTTTCTTTTCCTTTCTTATATTTATTAAGAGTCAATTGTGATTTGAATGCAGAATCAACATTGTGAGGAGTGAAATTGTTAAAGTTTGATAACTCAAAAGCAATAAGTCTACCAACTAAACCCTCCAGAGTAAAGTTGTTACCATGACTACATCTCAGTTCTTGTATAGCATATACTCTAATAGCATAAATAGGAAGTAGATTTATTATTACCTTACTAATAATAATATCATTATAGATAGATCCATTATCTCCTCTTATAGCATTCACAAAATCCTTAACTCGGCTACAATATTGAACAATAGTTTCACCATCTAACATTCTCATTTCATCAAACTTACCTCTCAAGCTTTCATATTTGGCTCTTCGTATATTTGTATCACCTTCATAGATAGTTTCCAGTGTGTCCCACATTTCTTTTGCAGTTTTGTAGTCTTTTATATTTTCAAATTTCTTGATAACTTAGGGCTGATGCAATCTCCAACATTGCTTGGTTTTGTTCTTTTTTTCTTTCATATGCTGAGCTGTCATAACAGTAGGCACTATTATGTAGTCATTTTCAACATTGTATTTTTTTTCTTCTCTAATTCCAACTTGATGTAGCTTCATCAAACTTTTCCATGCAAGGAAGCTCTCCTTGTTCAGCCTCGGTACTTCCTTTTTATACATCTTGTTCTTTAGCTTCAAGTACCTTCAAAATTTTCTTTACAAGCACCACAATGCTCTAATACCAATTTTTAGAATGATTTATAATAATTGAAAGGGGGGTGCATCAATTATCCTAGGTACAGATGTACAAATTTAACTTATAAACAATTTTACCAACTCAGATCCACTCAGTAATCCACTCGGTCTCTATAACATATAATCAGTAACATAAATGTGCAGTTCACTATCCTAAAGTAATCAACCTGTAGAATATAAAACTATTAACAATATAACACATCAAATAACATTCACACAAGTATGAAACCAAGATTTACTATGGAAACCCAATATGGGAAAAACCACCAATAACATGCTACCAATTTTCAATCTTTTGAAGTAAGCTCTGTGAGGAGTCAACCCTGTTAAAGGTTATAATACAAACTATTAAATGTGACCATGTTACAGGATTTAAATGTGAGCCTTGTTAGAGGAAGTATAGCATTCAATTAGAATGTCACCTTAATTAAAGGATTTACAATATGACTGTTAGGTAAACCTTGTTTAAGAGGATTTTTCACTGATACAATGGTTAGAAAGTAACAGTAATGTGATCTCAAATATATAAGTCACTTTGCAAATACAAATCCACTTTCGCTCAAATCCTAATTCACTGACTAGCCTCCATTGTCATCTCTACCACTCATATCTGCTTGGAAATCCATAAAGCAATCACCATTGTGCAGTCATGTTCACACTTCTCAACCTTCACTTCCTTCTTCTTAGATTTTCCAATCAACTAAATTAACCTCTACACACATAACCTGCAATTAGGTTAATCTTATACCTCTCTGATCAGGTAGCTAGATCTTTTTACGCTTAATCATCATCATAGATCTTAGGGTTTGGTTATATCTAATGAATCCTTCCAACATTTTGTTTTCCACATGCCTTGTAGAATACATCCTAAAACTCCTTCTTGAATCCATACATGAAAAATGGTTAAACATATATTAAATGCTCATTTAATTCTCCACAATGATCATCCTTATCTTAAATATACTTCACATATCCCAAGAAATCAAATATGTTGGGTGGGATCTCAAATTTCTCTCAAATGTCAAAATATTAACACTCAATCATCACTGTGTTCTTCCGCTCGGTCATCACTAGGTAACTGGTGCAGGGCACCTCCATTCTTTGTTGTGATTGATGTGATTTAGGGTTAGGTTAGGTGTTTAGGATGAGTGACACTTAGGTACACTAGGGTGGATCCAATTTGTGGTCATTTCCATGTTTGTAAGAGCCAAATGAGCTCACAAGGGATGTTATGGTCATTTTGACCTAGAAAGCCAAAATGTGTGATTTTTGTGTACCTAGGGGTTAGAATGTGTCTTAGGAGCCTAAATATCCTAATGGTGGTCATAGAAGTCAATCATGACCACCGAGTTGACAAAAGAAGTCAAAATGCACAAAATGGAAAAGTTGCTAGCAACATTAAAAAAGTTGCTCGAGCAAATTTTGCAACTTCTTGACAAGAAGTTGCAAAATCAATTTGGAGCGGTTGTAACTAATCATGCTCGGTACATGAGATTGGATTTGATTTTTTGGAAAGGTTAATGAAGTTTTGGATTGCAAAACTTGTTTTTGGTGTTTGTGTATAGATTCCTATGACTGTATTTCTATAATCTACATTATTTTCTTACTCCTGTACAACTGTGTACAGATTGGGAGAGAGATCGGACCCCATGGGGGTGTAGTGTTTTCAACTAGATTCTTTATGCAATAGGTATTTTGATTTCAAGTTCATTTAGTGTAAATTTAGAGAG
This sequence comes from Thuja plicata, assembly GCA_018584345.1. Lineage (NCBI taxonomy): Eukaryota > Viridiplantae > Streptophyta > Pinopsida > Cupressales > Cupressaceae > Thuja > Thuja plicata. Next base: position 3,943,652 of record MU225116.1, read on the forward strand.
TTTTGTAAGTCACTGGTCTGCAAGTGACATTTCCAGTGTTGCAGAGTTAGAAATGGCTCTAACCTAACAACCCACCAGTGGAATTGATTGAAACCATGGGGGAAGTAGGGATAGAGTCTGTAAATAGGGTTTTTGTTTTCCTTTTTTTTTGGCAATGGATTTCCTAGACCAAATGGGAAGCCCTATGGCTGACTGTTGAATACAGGTGAGCCTGGACAAGGTGAAGAAGGATTTGGTTTGAGCACCCATGATCTTGGAGGAAAGACTTATTGACATTTTTAGAATCCCTAAGGAGTCTCCTTAAGGGATCAAAAGGTGGGAGGAGGTGAAATGAAGTTTGGAGATCAATTAGGTGACAATTGATCAAGATTGGTCCAAAGTCCTAATTAATAGGCTCAAAACTAGGGCTTGATAGAAACTAGGGTTGTGGGTGCATCCAAGAGATAATATTTTAGAATCTGATAGAGTTGATAGACACCTTGAATATTTTCAAGGTCTTATTTAGGTTTTTTTGAGGATTTGGGAGCATTAGCTCAAAAACTATGAAATTAGACCTACTAGGAAACAAGCCAATTAGGCCTCCTAGTGAATTTGATGTCGAATGAATTGGTAAAGTGTCTAGAGGTGTGGGAAAGGGTTCTAAAGACCTATAAATGGTCCAAAAAAATAGAAAAGAGTCTAAGTGAATGTGTGGGAAGATCCTAAGCAGGGGTTGGGATTCTAGGAGGAAATCTAGTGAAGAAGTCTAGGCAATTGAGGAACTAGTTGGACTAGTTGAGCTTAGAAACTTTGGAATCTTCCATAGATCAAATATAACTTGGAGGAGAAGTTGATAGTGAGGGTCTTGGAGATCCTAATTGGGGAAGAATCCAAAAGGAATTAACCATTGGACGGTTAGGAGAGACAAGAAGCATATTGAGTAAAGAAATCACTAGAGTACCAAACCCTCTGCATCAGAGTGGTATTAGAGCCAGAATTTCTTGAAGTTTATATATGTTTGAAGGGGAGGAGAGTCAAGAGGTTGAAAACATTCCTCCTAAGGAAATGAGTGGGGATGCGATTGTGGAATTGGTTCAGGGCCTCTTGGAGAAGGCTAGTGTGTCCGAGACAAAGAGTAAAAAGAAGATCACTGAATGGGGAGATGAGAGTGACGAGGATGTTGAAAGTCAGACAGAAGAGTCATCTAACAAGGGTAAAGAACCTAAGATGGATAAAGATCAAAAGGTATTCTTGGATTCCTTTAAGTACATCAACAAGGATAGTATGGAGCACGTACCCTATTACTGTGGTAGCCTGAATGGAGAAGATTTGTTGGATTGGCTAGAGGCCATAGACAATCATTTTGACAGTAAAGAAGTATTAGAGGAGAAGAGAGTCAGCTATGCCAATGCTAGACTCAAAGGATCTGCATTGGTGTGGTAGAACATGATGTAGGATGATAGGGTAACCAGTGGAAAGAAGATGATAGTTTATTGGGAGAGGATTAAGATCAGATTGAGGGCACAATTCTTGCCTACTGACTATGAGATTTAGATGTATCAAAAGTTGAAGAACTTGAGACAAAAGGAGATGACAGTGAGTGCCTATACTAAGGAGTTTCACAAATTGAGCCTAAGGGCTAGAAGAAAAGAATAAGAAATGGATAAGGTGGAAAGGTATCTCAATGGGTTGAGACAAGGGATACAAGATGAAATTAGCATGATGGCTCCTGACAGTATGCACAAGTGTTTTCAGTTAGCCTTTAGAGCAGAGATTAAGGCTAGAAGGAGGAATAACTTCCATAAAAGAAGAATAGGTGGGTGATACCACAATAGTGGGTTACACTTTTTTGGAGGAAGAATTTCTTCACAAAATCCACGAGGTGGAAAATTTAGTCAGTTACTTTCGATAGAAAGTACTCGATTATTTCGATTGAAACATTCTTATTTTTGATCGAAACTACCTTTTTGCCTAGTTTCAATCGAAACTAACCAGAGAAGAATTTGGTGGGTTTCAACCCATGCTGCCATTAAACTAAGAAATTAATTTTGATAGAAAGTACTTCTATCAAAACTAATTAGTTTCGATTGAAAGTACTTTCTATCGAAAGTCTCTGAATAGAGGTCATTTCCAAAGACTAACAAAAATCTACAGTTTTCATGGCTTTAGGGCTCAAGTGCATGGATCAAATGGTAGAATAGGGAGGTTTCCTTTTGCATCACACAATTAATCTAAATGAGCTTTCTAATGAATATATATTTGACAATTTTTGAATTAATTAGGTCTATGTTTATTGGCGTGCATCAAATGTAGGTTTTTTTACTGAATATAAACCTCCATGTTTGACGTTCAATGAAAAATAGTAGAAAAGAGAAAAAAAAATTTGAAAAATAATAGTGCCCTCTAGCTTTGAGTCTTCTTTCTATAAAAAAAAAATTGAATTTTGATAAATACGCGACAAGTTATTAGCTACGTAGTCAAGGTATGTCAAAATTATGGTTGAATCTACTTTAAACGGTCATAAAATATGAAATAATCATGATAATATTGTCAAACCAATTGCATGAGCTCTGTATGGATGTTAGAAAACCAAATTTGAAAGAAGCACATTGATGTCTATTTTAGAACAAAAGTTATGATGTACAAAGTCATTGTACTTTTTTGAAAATGGCATTTTCAGCAACAAAGCAGTTTTAGTGGGAGAAAAAAAAACCATTAAAATCAATTCAAAAAAAAACAAAATTTAGAATCTAGACAAAAAATCCTAAAAGAATCTAGTTTACTTCATATTCTGATTTAAAATAGTTTAACGACAATATGCATCCAAATGTGAAATTTTTTCTCAAAATGTAGACTTCAATGTTCGTTTAGGCAAAAAAGTGTAATAATAACAATAACAGTGTATTCAAAGGCAAGATTAATTTTGGGAGAGGACAATAAAAAGTGTAACAATAACAGAGGATTCAAAGGTAGGAGTAATTTTGGGAGAGGACAAAGCCCAAATAGACCAAAGGAGAATCAGTCTATGGATAATAGTGGGGGTAATCAGTTCAGAGGATCATTTCAAAGAGGGGGATACAAAGGAAGAGGACCACCAAGAGGTAGGTTTCAGTCTCAAGGAAGATCTAATTCAATCTTCACTGGAAGATGTTATAACTATAATCAAGTGGGTCACACAATGGGTAGATGTCCTGAAAAGGCTACCTCATCTACTATGGGAGATAGGAGGAATCAGTTGGTTCAAGAAGATTATACACAAAGTGTCACTTCTCCCATTTCCAAGGCAGGGCCAATAATGGATGGAAAGAATCTAATTCTAAGAAGAACTTTGTTGAAGGTACCTAGCACTATAGAGACACCTCAAAGAAAGAATTTGTTTAAGACAACTTGTAGGTCTCATGGGAAGATTTTCAAAGTGATAGTGGACTCTGGATCCATTGAGAATATAGTATGCACAGATATGGTGGACAAACTGAAGCTTAGAAGGATACCTCATACCACACCCTATAAAGTTTCATGGTTGAAAAAGGGTGAACAAATAGTGGTAGATGAACAAACCTTGGTGGATTTTGAAATAGGTGAGTATAAGGAGAACGTCCTATGTAACATATTGCCCATGGATGCATGTCATCTTCTTTTAGGGTGTCCTTGGCAATATGATGTGAAGGCTATCCATGATGGAGAAAATAACAACTATGTTATCACCAAGCTAGGGAAGAAATTTCAAATGGATCCATTGTAGGAACCTAATGAGGAGAAGCATGTGGGAACCAGTGTGATTCTCTTGAGTGAAAAGGAGTTTCTTAAAGCTATGAAGAAGGAGAAAGGAGTTTGTTGTGCAGTGATAGTGAAGCCAAAGGAGGAGATGAAAGAGAAAGTCAACATGCCACCAGAGATACAAGCACTGTTAGAAAGATATCATGACATAGTGGATAATGGTTTTCCAAGTGCCCTACCACCCATGAGGGATATGAGTCATCATGTAGACCTCATTCCTGGAGAAAATTTTCCAAACAAAGAATCATATAAGATGACACCAAGTCAAAATGTAGAGATAGAAAAGTAGATTCAAGATTTGTTGGAAAAGGGATTAATAAGGAAGAGTTTGAGCCCATGTGCTATGCCTACTATTCCTGCACCTCAGAAGTATGGAAAATGGATGATGTGTATGGAATCCATGGATATCAACAACATTTCCATCATATATAGATTCCCAATGCCCCGGATTGAGGATTTGATGGACAATTTGGGAGGTTCATGTTATTTTTCAAAGGTGGATTTGAAGTCAGGATATCACCAAATTAGGGTTACACCTGGTGATGAGTGGAAAACAACCTTCAATACCAATGAAGGGTTGTGTGAGTGGCTAGTTATGCCCCTTGGCCTAACTAATGCACCTACCACATTCATGAGGCTCATGAATGAAGTGCTAGCAGATTTTATTGGTAAGTTTGAAATAGTATATCTTGATGACATTTTGATATTTAGCAGGTCCAAGGAGGAGCACATGAAGCATTTGGAGATGGTCTTGAGGAGGCTACATCAAGAAAATCTGTCGATCAATCAAGATAAGTATGAGTTTCTGAAAAATGAATTAGTTTATCTTGGTTTTGTGATTGCTAATGGATGTATGAAGATGGACCCTGATAAGATCAAGTCAATATTGGAATGGCCTACACCTAGGTCCATAGGGGATGTTAGGATTTTTCATGGATTAGCCTCCTATTATAGGAAATTTGTAAGAAATTTTAGTCATGTATGTGCCCCTATTCTCAACACTATCAAAGGGGAATCAAATGTCAGTTCAAATGGACTATAGCAGCAGACCAAGGGTTTGAAATGTTGAAAAAGAGGATAGCAGAGTTACCTACACTTAGGTTTCCCAATTTCAATCAGATATTTTTGGTAGAGTGTGATGCTAGCAAGCTAGCCATTGGAGCAGTGTTAAGCCAAGAGGGATACCCTGTGGCATTCTTTTTAGAGAAGTTAAATGAGGCAAAACAAAAGTACTCCACCTATGATTTGGAGTTGTATGCTATGGTACAAGCCCTTAAAAAATGGAGACACTATCTCTTACCTAAGGAATTTATTGTCTACACTGATAACCATGCTCTAAGTTTCTTGAATGGGCAAGAAAAAATCAATCAAAGGCACTTGAAGTGGGTTGAATCTCTAAAAGCTTATACATTTTTTATTAAACATAAGAAAGGGGTTAGCAACAAGGTTGTAGATGCTCTTAGCAGAAGAGTCTTAACCATATAGGAGATACAATTACAAAGTGTAGGGATGGATGATTTGAAAGACCTCTATAAGGAGGACAAAGATTTCAAAGATTCCTATGAGGCTTGTGTGAAGTTCCAATAGGGATTTAAAGTGGAATTCACTGACTTTATGTTGTAAGAGGCTCTATTTTTCAAAGGAAATCTAATGTGTATATCTCAGTGCTCAATGAGGGAGAACATTTTGAGGGAGAAACACCAAGGAAGCTTGGGAGGCCACTTTGGAGTGGATAAAACATTGGAGTAGGTGAATAGGCATTGCTATTGGCCTAAGTTACAGTTAGATGTTAGGAAATTTGTACAGAAATGTCAGATTTGTTAGAGGGAAAAAGGAAAAAGTAGTAACGGTGGGTTGTACCAACCCCTATCCATAACCCAAAGGCCATGGGAGTGTCTCAATATGGACTTTTTTTTGTGGTTACCAAAGACAACAACGGGTCATGACAGTGCATTTTTGGTGGTGGACCATTTTAGAAAAATGGCTCACTTCATTCCTTGTAATCAAACCAATGATGCTTCCCAAATTGCAGGGATATTCTTCAGAGACATTGTAAGGATACATGGATTGCCACTGAATATAGTAAGTGACAGAGATAGTAAGTTTGTGGGTCACTTTTGGAGGACCCTTTGGAAAATGTTGGGTACAAAATTGTCTTTCTCTTCAGCCTACCATCCACAGTCAGATGGGAAAATGGAGGCAGTCAATAGGTCACTTGGGAACTTGCTAAGATGCTTGACTAAGAAACATGGACAGTCATGGGATCACATCATAGGGTAGGCATAATTTTCCTATAATGAGTCCATTAATAGGAGTAGTGGTAAAAGCCCCTTTGAAATAGTATATGGGGTCAATCCTAGAGGTATATTAGTTTGAAGGAAAAAAGGAGTGCACAAGAGGAGTCATTTGTAGAGTAGATGAAGGAGCTTCATGACCAAGTCAACAAGACTTTACAAAAGCAAGTGGGGAAGTATAAGTCCAAAGCTGATCAGAAAAGAAGGGATTTGTAGTTCAAGGTGGGGGATCTAGTACTTTCCTATTTTAGGAAGGAAAGGCTACCCAAGGGTCAGCTAACTAAGCTACTCATGAAGAAGAGAGGACCATTGAATATTTTGCATAAGTACGGAAAGAATGCCTATGAGGTGGAGTTACCTCTTGATTTGGGGATTTCACCCATTTTCAATGTTTGTGACTTGTATCCCTATAAGGGACCATCTCTAGACATAGGCTAGCACACTCTTGCAAATTTAGGGGATGATGATTGGGTGAAAGACTTGCCTACCCCAATGCCACTTAAATTGGAAAGTATACTAGATTATAAAGTAATCAAGAAGAAAAGGAAGGGTAACTACAAGGAGTATCTCATCAAGTGGTAGGGACTAATAGAAACTGAGGCCACTTGGATGACAGAGCTGGACATTCTGAAACATGGGGTCACCATTGAAGACCTCCTAACTCAAGGGACTTGAGTTCTTTGTCCTAGGGGAGTATGGTGCAAGGAACCTCACTTTTTTTTGTGTTTGATGTGATTTAGGGTTAGGTTAGGTGTTTAGGATGAGTGAAAATAAGGTCCACTAGGGTGGATCCAATTTGTGGTCATTTCCATGTTTGTAAGAGCCAAATGAGCTCATGAGGGATGTTATGGTCATTTTGACCTAGAAAGCCAAAATGTGTGATTTTTGTGTACCTAAGGGTTAAAATGTGTCTTAGGACCCTAAATGTCCTAATTATGGTCATAGAAGTCAATCATGACCATCGAGTTGACAAAAGAAGTCACAATGCACAAATTGGAAAGGTTGCTAGCAACATTAAAAAAGTTGCTCGAGCAACTTTTGTAACTTCAAGACAAGAAGTTGCAAAATCAAATTGGAGTAGTTGTAACTAATCATGCTTGGTATATGAGCTTGGATTTGATGTTTTGTAAAGGTTAATGAAGTTTTGGATTGCAGAACTTGTTTTTGGTGTTTGTGTACGGATGCCTATGACTGTATTTCTCCAATATGCATTGCTTTCTTACTCCTGTACAGTTGTGTACATATTGGGAGAGAAGATCGGACCCCATGGGGGGTGTAGTGTTTTCAATTAGCTTCCTTATGAAGTAGGTATTTTGATTTCAAGTTCATTTAGTGTAAACTTACAGATTTTTGTAAGTCACTGGTCTACAAGTGACATTTTTAGTGTTGCAGAGTTAGAAATGGCTTTAACCTAAGAAGCCACTGATGGAATTGATTGAAACCATGGGGGAAGTAGGGTTAGATTCTATAAAGAGGGTTTTTGTTTTCATTTTTGTTGTGGCAATGGATTTCCTAGACCAAATGGGAATCCCTATGGCTAACTGTTGAATACAGGTGAGCCTGGATAGGGTGAAGAAGGATTTGGTTCGAGCACGCATGATCTTGGAGGAAAGACTTAGTGACATTTTAAAAAGCCCTAAGGAGTCTCCTTAAGGGATAAAAATGTGGGAGGAGGTGAAATTAATTTTGGAGATCAATTAGGTGACAATTGATCAAGACTGGTCCAGAGGCCTAATTAATAAGTTGAAAACTAGGGCCTGATAGAAACTAGGGCTGTGGGTGCATCCAAGAGCCAAGATTTTGGAATCTGATAGAGTTGATAGAAAAATTGAATATTTTCAAGGTCTTATTTAGGTTTTTTTGAGGATTTGGGAGCATTAGCTCAAAAACTATGAAATTAGACCTACTAGGAAACAAGCCAATTAGGCCTCCTAATGAATTTGATGCTGAATGAATTGGTAAAGTGTCCAGAGGTGTGGGAAAGGGTTATAAAGACCTATGAATGGGACAAGAACATAGAAAATATTCTAAGTGAATGTGTGGGAAGATCCTAAGAAGGGGTTTGGGATTCTAGGAGGAAATCTAGTGAAGAGGTCTAGGCAATTGAGGAACTAGTTGGACTAGTTGAGCTTAGAAACTTTGGAATCTTCCATAGATCAACTATACCTTGGAGGAGAAGTTGATAGTGAGGGTCTTGGAGATCCTAATTAGGGAAGAATCCAAAAGGAAGTAACCATTGGATGGTTAGGAGAGAGAATAAGCATATTGAGTAAAGAAATCACTAGAGTACCAAACCCTCTGCATCAGTAACTCGGTAATTTATCGATGCTCAGTAAATATTGATTCTTGATCGACACTAAATTTTCTTAGCATGTACTAATTCTCATCTGACACTCGCATCACTCGACACAAACATAAGCTCCTTAATATTCTACTCTGTTATTTGGTCAAGACTAATCTTTTAGTCATCTAAACTTCACTTGGTGTTAAAGACAAACAATATATTACCTTACCCACATGCAATCTCATCAATTACCCATTGTAGTTTCACATAACTCAACCATTTCAGTAGGTCTTCTTTTTATCTCTTCTTTTCAGATCTTCTTCATCAATCAATTGATATGGCACTTCACAAGTTAGCAACTGCGTTACCAATTAAGGTTTGACATCAATAGAAATATAAAAATTGTTTCAATTGTAGTTTCCAACAGGAATAATAGGTTTGATGGGAGGAAGTTTAAAAACATTAGCATTAATCAAATTCAACATAAAATTGTGAAAGGATTTAGAAACAGATGTAAAATTACGATATTGTTTGAAAATGGAAGAGAAAGGAGCCACACCTAATGTTATAGTTACGACTTGCACATAAAATCTATTGGAGTAATTATTGATCTCGATGAATACTTTGTTGGTATTTTGGAACTTTTGGGAAGATTGTTGAGTGACATCATTCTTATCAATCAGAGCCATTCAAGTGGATGACTCATATTGGCTCACTTGAAGTTGATAGTAATGAAGAACTACACACAATTGGGTAAAATAAGTAAAATAAAATAATAATAATTTATATCTAATGTATTTTTGCAACTTAAAAATGAAATTTCTTTGAACATCCATATCAAGTACATTATAATAAATTTGAACCTACAAATGTTTGAATCCACCATATAAAATTAGTCACTTTTTACTTTACACCTTACTTAAATGAATAAAATTAATTAAATAAATAAGAGGACCAATTATTTTGAAATTTTTGAATCAAATAATTAGCTATTTTTTTAAAGGAATCAATAGAAAATGGGGTAAATAACAAAACCAATGTAAGGTCTTATCTCTAAAGATACTGGTGAACAATGTATCCATAATTCTATGATCACTTAAGAAGTCACTACACAAGGTTTGAAATGTCTTAACATGAATCAAGTGATCAAATATTCCATTTTATATGTCCGAGTGAGGTATTTACATGTATTTATGGATTATGGTGTGAATGATCTCTTGGGATAATGGGCTAGCCATGTCATAAGTTGGGATGTTGTATTTAGATTGGGTGATGGAAGCTAGTTGGTTTTTCACAGATGAAACACTTTGGGCAAGGTTATTAATGGTTTATTTGGTGGATAACTTGGTATTGGACATGTTTGATAATGAAGGATGTGGAATATTATGGGAAATAGATGGATCATTGTAATATGGGAGTTAGAAAATTATGGTAAGAAGGTATGGGAGATGGTTAAGAAATACATGGAACACTCATGGAAGGAGGTATTATAAGATTAAGAATTCATCCAAGACTAAGTGCATACAGTTGATGTTTTGAATAGATGTATCAATGATAGTTGGAGTTTAGGTAGACACATTAGGCAAGGATGTTTGAAATCGAATAGAATCCTCAACATTGGTATTATGATTGTAAATATTATGATATTAAACACAAATTTACATTGACATAATATTATCATTGATAATATACGATATGCCACATAATAAGTCAACACTATTTTCACCATTTTGAACCATCCTCCTCAACCCTTGAATCAAGGAGATTGAATAAATATTAGATTGTTCTTGACCCATCCAATATTTAATATTTTCCAAATCCTTAAAAAGTGTGTGTAATCTTCTTACAAACCTTCATGAAACATTAGTTTAACATGCTTTCAAATTTAAATCAATAGATCTATCCTAATTGAACAATTTATAATTAAAGAGTTAAGAGAATTTCATGGATCTCTAACTAAAAGGACTTAAAGATTGCTCTCAGAAGAAAATAATCCTCAAGTGAAAAATCCTAGAATGATAATATGCAAAGATGAATGCAATTTAGATCTAATATGCTTGATTAATGTAAAGAAAAGATAAATGATGCAAATGAAACTAATCTACATGCCCAAATTTACTCAAATATTGCTTAAAATCCTCCATTATGATGTCACTATGCAAGATGCAAAGCTAAAATGAACTATAATTACTCTAGTCTCAATGTTATTTGCCTCTAGTTCACTTACTATGAAGATGGATATGTATTTCTCTAAAGGTGCATCCTATTTATAGGATTTTCCAAGGTGCAGGGGGTGAGTTAGATGTGATTTGAGTTAACCATGATCAAGGTAAGAGATTGATTTGTATTTGTTTTGAAGGGACAATATTGATTCTCTAAAATGGATTGTCAAGATAGAAAAGCCTATTTTTGATCCATGTGCACATTTTCCTCTTCTATCATTGGTTGATTGACTTTGTTTTGTAGTGGTTGTTGAGAGATTTAAGGAATAATTATTTCACAAGAATTAATTAATTATCCATGTATGAAGATTGAATGGGTTGGATTTAATTATTTAAATGAACTATATAATCAAGTGATTAATTCAATTATATAGTTATTTAATTTTTATTTTAAGTAATCCAAATGAATTAATATCAATTAATTATGGCTTTGACTTTTTTTGACCAACTTTAGGTATATACAAATGCCCCTCTTGTTACGAATAGGGAGCACCAAGAGGTGGGGAGGGGTGAATCAATTTAGCAGTCTTATTAAATTTCTTCCACTGAAACCACAATGTAGTACATAAAGTAAATGCGACTAAACCAATTAAGACATACATCATGAACACCAAAACACCACAATTTATTATCGAGAAAAACCCGGTTAAGGGAAAAACCCCGGTGAGGATGATACCCACAAATATCTCACTACTATAGTAATAAGTGCCTTGTTAAATGCACGAGTACAAAGAAGGGAATTAACTTGCATTCAATCTTACAACCTAGAGCTCACTACTCAAACACACGTCCAAAATACATCAAGGGTTACAACCAATTACATAATCAAAATGGAAATACAATCCTATAATGAACTGATTGGTAGCATCAATAATCTATATAGTTCTGATGAAGCACTGCACTTGATTTATTCTTACTATATTCACATCACTACTTTATTTTAATGATAACCATCATCACTATCTTCGTAATCCAAACTTAATCTTAAATATAAGATCATAAGCTTAAAATTCAAACTCTGTCGGCTATAATAAGAATAATGAAATGTGTAGAAGTCTTCATGCCAAAACAAGATCAAAACACAATATCAATTCTTGCTAACCAAACCAATTATATTCTGGTGTTGGATCTACCATAAATAATCACTAAACCAATAAACACAATTGATTTTCCAAGTATACCAACTCAATTTCTCCAAACTGTCCTGTTCCTCTCCAAAACTTTGTCAACTCGATATTCTTCAATGAATATCTCATTCATATGATAACTCCAGAATCTGTGATGATTGGATTATACATAATAGTATTTCTACATTCATGTCCTATTATTGCATGCTCTAACTATCAAAAACCATTCTGAACCATACTAAATTGTCAGACTGGTTTTTTTTGGTACTTAAACAGATATAAGCATCAAATCCTCTGGTAAACTATCTTCTCTACTACAAGGCCAAGAGTAATGATAGTAGTTTCCATAAATGAAAATATACAATGCATCAAAGAGTGACTCTTTCTAACAATTTCCCCCTTTGTAATTGATGGAAACAATTAAAAAAAAATGACTAAGTGTCCATCTGAAATTGCCAATTCCAAAACTCCTCAAAAAATGATCTCAAAAACTGAACTCCTCCTAAGATTATGCATCATTTTTCACATAGTGCTTCTCCCCCTTTGAAATAAATGGAAAAGGAATGGAAAAAAAGATAATCATTTCTACCAAAATCCTATACTATCCACATGAATATATACAAGTTATAGGTGCTTACTTACAAAAGTTTGTACACATCTAAGAAACTATCTCTCAAAGTTGTCTAATCTGCACTCCATGATTTCCTCAGACTATATAGAATCTAGATCTTCCCATAAATTACATAAGTTGATTCCTCAACATGTATAATTTTTGGTGGGGAAGATTCCTACTGTGCTCCTTTGGAAACCTCTAAGCTTCTTTGTAGAATGTCCAACTTAAGAACTATTAGATTCCTTAAGTTGGAGAATCTTCCAAGCATTCTATGCCTTTCCACTTCCAATACTTTAATCTTCTCATTTATCTTGATCAATTCCTTCATATGATTAGTTGAAAAATTGTTTGATGAATCAAAGGCTTTTTCCTTATCTCCTAGTAATTGTTCACTTTCCTCCAATAGCTTATCAATATCAGACACATGACTGAAAGGATTTATGCATTGTTGCATGACTATACTTACTTCCTTGATTTCTCTTTTAATATAATTAATTCTAGTGTCTAAATAATTCTCATCTTGATTTATCAGTGATCATAAATGATGAAATATTTTATTTACAAACTCCTTATGAGATTTTTCCTCAGCTTCCTTCTCCAAGAACTCAAAATGTGTATCAAAATTATTCAACAATTATTATAATTGATTAGATGTAGAATTACCTTGATTGATTTGTATGTGTGGTATAGTTCTTGAAATTACATCAATTTCCCTAAATAGTAGTTTATTCCCCTTCTCCTTCTTACTCAAAGATTTATTAATAGCCTTAGCTTGAGCCAATATTTCTATTTTTCTCAGCTCATATTCTTCCATGCTCTCAAGATCATTAGAAATTTGCAAACCAAGTGATTCAAGTGATTGATGTGAATCTCTTGCCAACAATTATTCAAATTTTCTAGAAGAAGGACCAGTTTCTATCTCCTCATGCTTTGTTTCCTCTGGTTTCTCTGAGATCTCAAATTTGTTTTCTTTGGGCTCATCCTCTATTCTTACTGAATCACGTATGTAAAGTACATTATTTGTCCTTACTTCTTCACATTCAATAGTTTATGTATCCATAACATCAATATGTTCATCAATCTCCTTGTTTGTATCAGTCTCAACATGTATTTCTTCAGTGACTTCTTTTCCTATCATGACTTCTCTTATTTCATCTTTGGTCATAATGTTTTTAGGGTCGGTGAAGGGATCCTTCTCTCCTTCTTGTTTGTTATCATCATCAAGAGTAATCAGCACACCACTAATAAATACATCAGGTTCCTTAATGAATAGTTTATCCTCTTTCCTCTTGGTTTTAGTTATTTTTTTTTAGGTGTATCAAGTTTGACTTATATGAGAATTTTACTAATAGCATCATTAGATTCTACAATAATTTAATATCTTTCCATCCACCATCATGTTTACTCTTTTCTTTGCCAATAGCCTCTTCTTAGATTCTTCAAGTAAATCTTTCCTTTCATTATTACTAATTACTGGACACGTCGTTGATATTATTATCTCGCTTATCCTTTTTTTCATCTAAAGATGTTAATCTTTTCTCTTCCAATTTTTCGTATAAATGATCATCCATATGATCCTTTATCTCAACCAATGTTCTACTGAATTTGCTCAAATATGTAATTACACCCTGTTCTATTTTTTTCCTTTAATCTTTATCAAATACTAAATAATAATTCTTCAACTCAACTAAAAAACCATACTTAACTTTAATCAGGATCTTATTAAAAAAAATCTCACCTTTCTTTACACTCATATGAATCTCCCTTGGAATTCTTGTTGCAGTAGCGCCTTCACATCTTACTCTGTTCTTCAACTGATCTGATTCGGTGGAAGAGTCATAATTGTCTATTATATCTCTCTTCTTGTTAGGACCAATACTCTTTTTTCTGGTCTCCTCAAGATATGTTATAATTTGGATTTTACAAGTGTAGATGTAGATTTTTTTGCACTTCTTGTAGCTCTTAGACTAGGTTGCATAGGAATAGATGGAGGAGGAGAAACCTCCTTATCAACATCAATATATGTATCTTTTGTGTCAATATTATTTCTAATTTATGCCATCTCATATTTAGTAATCCCATCCTTTTCTGTTGCATTATTAATATTTTTCAGGATCTTTTGGTTCCTTTCCTTATCAATAATTTTCACACTCCCCTTTGTCATTTTCTCTTTTAGCCACTTTTTTAACTCCATCTAAAATCATGGTAGTTCTGATCTAGGAGCAACATTTCAAGAGGGGGAAAGATTTGAGTGTCTACAAGATTATGGAGCACCGGTATGTCTCTATTTCTGGTATTTATTTTTCAAATTTCATTGATTTGGACCTAGATTTTTGAATTTAGGAATTGATTTTTAAAATTTTTAGTTATTTTTCTTAGTTTTAGTGCATGTACCCTCTTTTTTAGTGCCTAAACTAGGGAATCCCTCCCTTTTTAGTGCCTACCCTTTGTCTTGTAGCGCATATGCACTAATTGTGTATTTTACAAATTTGTGTAGCGCTTTTGCATAGTCTTTCAACACTTATGAAATGAAATAGCGCCTACACTCTGTTGTAGTGCTTGTGCAATTTAAAATATCACCTATACCATATGTTGCACCACCTAAGTTGTTTTGGCACCTATGAAAAATAAAATGATACCTATGCTATTTCTTGTCAATTTTGTATGTTTTTGAAAGGTAACTTAGCATTTTCACTTTGTCTATCGATCTAATAGATGTGGTTGATGTTTGTGATGGATTTATGATGATGTATGATGTATGACATTTTTTTGAAAATTATTTTTTTTCTAATGTCAGTCATAACCATTTTGGTTTATGTGGTATTAATGTCAATCGGATAACTTGATAGGTTGATTTTTATTTTTTTCATCCTCAAGATCTAGAGTAGCAAAATTTGATGTGCTCAAAGATGAGCAAGTAGATGATAGAATGATTGATTGACAATGGATGATCAATTTTAATAATGTTGACTGATTGATATGTGTTTAATTTCCAAAATAGGTTTTTTTATGCACCCTAAAATGGTCGCCTAGACTTTGGGCCCCATTTATTATTTTATCATTTTATCAAATTTCTGAATCAATGCTTTGGAATATTTTCAATTCAAATCAATTTCCTTGATCAAATTGTAATTAATTCAATTATTTCAATATTTTATAAGGTTTGATCATTTTTATCTAATTAAAAGATTTAATCTCTCTTTTAATTAAATAAAATTCCTCTTATTTAATTAAAAGATTTAATCTCCCTTTTAATTAAATTCCTCTTATTTAATTAAATTCA
>MU225116.1:3968036-3980341 GCA_018584345.1 Thuja plicata
AGAGTTTTTAGTATTGTTATGTTGCAGGTTTGGAGAGAAATTTTGGAGGAGCATTTGAGCATTTGAGCTTGGATATTGCAACTTCTCTCTTCTTGTCTCATTCTTTCTTGCATTCATGGCTACTCATATAGATTAGATTCATATTCATTTTCATAGATTAGATTTTCATTTGTATTTTCCTTTCATAGATTTAGCCATGAATTGTTATCATTTAGGTTAATTTCCTTTTATGCATTGCAATCATATAGAGTAGATCTCATTTTCATGCATTTGAATCTCTCATTTCGTGGTGTATTTGCAATAGACACAACTAGGTCAATCTGAGGGCCTTCATTTTACATTTTTACACATCCATGACTAGAGAGCTATGGATCGATATTTGAGGCCTCATTCTTGAGCAACCTTGAATGGAATGATTCATAGAAGTGTGACAACATTTATGCACACAGTTTCCTTTTAGAAATATATGTGGGAAGGCTTTATCCATGGCCCATTGATCTGATTACAAATTTGAGTCACGTTGATAGATGTGTGTTTGGTCATTACATATTATGGTATTTATTAGACATGCTCTAGTTCAGAGTGAACATGGGTTTACTAATAGCATTGGCTAAGAGATGGTACTCAGACCATAACATATTTCACCTACTGATGGGTGAGATGACCATTAATCCAGAGGATATTTATTGAATTCTGAGGATTTTGTTTATGGGTGAGATGGTCTATTGTGATCAGGTTTATGATGGTGTTGTTACAAGTAGTGGTTGTCATTGCACCAAAAGATCAACCTGTCAATGCTTGATATAACAGCTAGACTTATAGAAGACACATGAGGTTGTTAAACGATGTCACGAATCCCACAAGGGATGCTATCTCACTACCAAAAATCTCCCTCCCAGCATCACTTGATGTGGCCTGCATGATTCAAACCTGTAACCAAGCTCTGATAACACTTTTTATAAGTAGTGGTTGCCGCTGAACCAAAATATTGCTCTGTCAATGCCTGATCCAACCATTAGACTTATAGAAGACACATGAGGTTGTTAAACCATGTCATGAATCCCACAAGGGACACTAGCCCACTTCCAATAGGTGTCTCATGTAGATGAGTGTTCGGAGATTCAACTATCAAATATGATACTATCTAATGGTGGTATTTGAGAAATCATTATGATCCACTACCATCAGTGTTTACAACCTTGATTTGATGATATTTGATTCCCCATAGATGAGGACATGAATTTTTAGTCAAATGGGTATATATATATATTAGAGGATATGATTGCAAATCCAAGGACATTTTCTTGGGGTTCTTGCATGCTTTCTCATTTATATCATGATTTACATTATTTCATTTATCAACATAGTGTTGTTCTTTCAGTTGCCATAGTCTTATTAGAACTTTGGGCCTGGGAGCATCTCTTGATTGCAAGGTTGATTTCCGCTAGGATCTGTCTTGTGGGACTTCCTTTCATATATGTTTATCAAGGATTGGTTGTCCAACCTTAGTTGGAAAATCTTGAGTATTGGATATTTATGCTAGATGACATGGATCAGGTCTGTTGAAGACCATACATTGGTTGTGATCCTTGGGTGGAGGATCTTGATGAGATACCTTTCATGTTTATTCCTCAGTTGTTTATTGGTCATACCACTTTGATATCAAGAGAAATATTTTATACAAGTACTAAGACAATTTGGTAGGGTATAGGTATACCACAAGGATTATCATTATATGCTAGAGTTCAGTCAGAGAGATCACTATGGGGACCATCTATAGATTTTAGGGTAGCTAAAGATTAAATTTTTGGTCTTTTGCCTATGTAGTGGGATTACAGAGCAGGTTCTATTGATGTAGGGGTTACCCTCAAGTATGCTCAATGGTTTGCACAACATCCCTTTTATAAATTCAAAGATCTAGCATAGCTTGATTCTAATGAGATAGAAGATGATGATGATAGAGGTGATGGGGGACCAAGATGGAGAGGTTCCAGAGTGCGAGCAGATAGAGAGAGAGGTGGAGGACCCTGAGGTGGTAGAGTGGGTGGTAGGGCTTTTGGTGGTGTTACTAGAGATTCTCCTAGTGTAGTTTGAGGGAGAATTGGTTACTGATAGCTTCTCCAAGAGGCTAGGGTGCTAAAGAATAGGTTTGGAGGCCACGGTAGATGTTAGATTGATGGCCAAGATGGACACACAACACAAATTTAGGGAGGTGGTTAGGGTGGTGATGGTGGAGGTGGGTTTAGGGTTCGAGGAGGTCATAATACTATTCTATCTAGACAAATGGGTGGACCATATCTTCCTAGGATGAGGTGATGACATGTAACTGATTGAATGTTTGAGGATGTTAAGTTGATGATCATGCAAGGCATTAAATAAGTTAATGTATTGTATTTTCATTGATGTCAACTTAATATAATCTGTACAGTCATGGAAATACTGCCAAAGACCTCAAAGAACCAATGAATCAAAGGCTATGCTATCAGTAATACATATAAGTCAATTATTCACTAAGTGACTGTATACACCAACAGAGTGCACACCAATGGACAGAGTAAAAGAGAAAAAGTCACAGTGTTACCTGACGAGCTAATGCACAGCATTACCGACGAGCAAAGTCATAGTTTTGCCCAACGAGAAAAGCACAGAGTAATCCAACAGAAAGAATTATAGTGTTACCCAATGAAAAAGACAAGGATGGAGATCCCAATGACAATTGAAGTCACATCAACGGAACAGTCAGTTATCACCGATGACTAATTGGAGTGTTGACCGACAGAACAGAGAGTTCAGAAAACAACAAAATGCTTAGCTGTCAAGAAGCTAAAAATAGACTTAACTGATACTTATCATTGTTTTAATCATCTAGATAAAGTCAAAGATAAGTAATTAATTTAAAGTTGATTTGTCCAGTTGGCAAGAAGATCTCTTTGAGATAAAACTAGTGTTTTCTTTAAATCTAATTGGCGAGAATTGTGGATCATGCCAAGAATCAAGAAAGCCGAGAAAAGGTAAATCATTTCTATAAAAAGACAAACCCAATTCATTATGAATTGTGTAGGAGGAATAAAAGAGAAGAGGAAATATGCTAAAGAAAATCTGAAGGAGAAGAAAGTCTTCATTTAGTCCTGATCAATCAAGCTAAGGAAAGAGCTAGATTTTGTAGAAATTGACAAATAGTGAGACAACATCACAGAGAAGAACAGTGTGGAGCAGAGTTATAGAATTGATTATATTGATCAGAGAGGTAATGCACCTACAATAGATCTAAAAATATACAATTAAGTTGTATGTATGAACAAAACATTAATGTTTCATTTTAACCATTGAAGCATCAAGTCTCTTAACTGAGCAGGACTTAAAAGTCTTCTACAATTGAGATACATCCCAAGGAGTATCAAAAAGTTATTGGATATGTTTGATACCTATTGACAAGCCAAGTGAGCATTTGATCAAGGATGGTAGAATTAGAAGCCAGATACTAGGTGATAAACTATATTTTAAATACTCTAACAACATCACACCTAACAGTGTTTTTATAACCTTTAATAGTGTTGGCTCCTGACAGAGCTCACTTTAGAAGAGTGAAAATTTGGGGTACCGGTCCCAGTGGGTTTTCCCTTAACAAGGTTTCCACATTAAAAATCCATGTGCTATGTGTTTATGTTTTATTACATTACTATTTTACATTTAACATATGCAATTCTGGATTGATCGGTATACTCTAGATATTTACTGTGTTTCGGTAAATAGTTGACTGCTTATCGGTAATCATACTGAAGAGAGATTTACAAAGAAATGTGACAAGTAGAAAATTGATATAAGTATTTCAAGGCATTCACCTTGTAGGACAGAAGATAACTAGAGACATAATTTATGGTTATAAGTTTTAAGGGTTGATTTAAGGATTAATTTTTGAGGCCACTAATTCAACCCCCCCCCCTCTCAGTTATTACTAACAATTGGTATTAGAGCTTTTTTTCTTAAAGGAAGGTTTCAAGACCTAAGCTAAAGATCACAAGATGAACAGGCGAGATGTGCCCAAGTTGAACAAAGATAATTTTTCTTCATGGTAGAGTAGAATAAGACTCTACTTATCAGGTATTGTAAATGATGTTACTCAATACTTAGATACTGAATATGTGTTTCTCACAAGAGCACCAATAGTTGAACAAATGAGAGAGAAGCATGAGCACAATTGCATGATGATAGAGCGTGTTTCCTCACTCTATGATGCTGAATTTGAAGATGTCAAAACCTACAAGACTGCAAATCATATGTGGGAGAAATTGATGCTTGTACATGGTGGTGACAAGAATGTTTTGAGAGCCAAAGTAGAAAGACTTAGAGGAAAGTTTGATGATCTCAAAATGAAAGAAGGTGAAAACATCACATAGTACATCACAAGAATCAAAGAGGTAGTTAATGCTATCTGAGGAGTTGGAGGTGTACTAGAAGAAGATACAGTGGTAAGTAAAATTCTAAGAACCTTACTGCCTATGTATGCTATTAGAGTATCTTCCATTCAAGAAATGAGAGCAGTATAAAATAGCAATGTTACTCTGGACAGTTTGATTGGAAGACTGATTTCATTTGAAATGAATAACTTTGATAATAGTGTCTTACCAAACATAGATTCTACATTTAAATCTTCTTTAAGAATAAGTAAATCAAGTCATAAACACACTATGAGAAAAGATAGTGATAGTGAAAGTGAATAAAAAGATATTGATGAAATTGAAGCACTTATGGCTAGAAGAATGTAGAGAGGCAAAGGTAAATACAAAGGTAAATTACCACTTGTTTGTTTTAATTATAAAGAGATTGGACACTTTGCTGCAAGATGTCCTAACAAAAGAAAAGATGACATAAGTAATGAAAAATCATTTGAAAATAAGTCTGACAGAGTTGATTATAGAAGCTACCGACAATCAGAAAGAAGAGATACCCAAGACTACAAGGACAAAGGAAAGAAGGCCAGTTACCTATAAAAATGCAAAGATGATGATATTGACATCGAATCTAAGGAAGACATCAAGATGGTGTTTATGGAAATAAAAGATGATTCAAATGATGATGAAGAAAGGTATGTAGAAATTGCACTCATATATGAAGTTAGTAAAAATGATCTATGGATCATAGATTGTGGCTGCACTCACCATATGACTGGTGATAAGCAAAAGTTTGAGATTTTTGAATACTATAAAGGTGGTTTAGTAAGAATGGGTAATGACACACCTTGTCTAGTTGAAGGTAGAGGAACCATAATGTTGAATAACCAGATAAAATGTGATAATGCTTAGTGGGTAAATGGATTAAATTATAATATATTGAGTGTTTCTCAATTGAATAATTTAGGTCATAGAGTAGCATTTAAAAATAAGAAGGCAAAGATCTTCAATAAATTAGGAAATCTAATTGGTACCGGTGAGCAGACAAAAGGTAACTTATTCTATCTGAATGATATTGACACCACTTGCCTAATGGCTAGAAATGAAGACATATGGTTGTGGCACAAAAGATTGTGTCATGTGAACTTTGACAACATGATAAAAATAAGAAGAAAAAGAAATGTAAGAGGCTTACCGATGATGACCAAGCCTGACAACATCATGTGTAAGAATTGTCAAAAAGGTAAGATGACAAAGTCTAGTTTCAAAAGAAAAACCCATACATCTAATGTCATTCTAGAATTAGTCCATACTGATTTAGGTGGACCTATGAGAACAAAGAGTTATTATGGAGATAGATATTGTATTCTCTTTGTTGATGATTACTCTAGAATGATTACAGTCATGTTTCTAAAAGATAAATCAGAAGCATTTAAGATGTTTAAATGGTATAAGGCAATGGTTGAGAAACTAAGTGGTAAAGAATTAAAATTCTTAAGATCAGATAGAGGAGGGGAATTTATTTTAGATGAATTCACTAATTTTTTTAATGAGCATGGAATCAAAAGACAGGTCTCTACACCAAGAACACCACAAAAAAATGGGATCGCTGAAAGAAGGAAAAGATCCATAGTTGACTGTGAAAGGACACTAATGATAGAGAAAGGCATCACCCAGATCTTCTGGAGACAAGCTGTCAGTATTTCTATTTACACATTGAACAGAGTAAAATTAAAGAAAGACACCTTATGAGCTTTGGTATGGATACACACCCAATGTAAGTTATTGCATAATTTTTGGCAGTTAGTGTTATATCTTAAAAGATGATAGAAATGGAAAACTTGACTCCAAAAGTGATGAAGGAATCTTTCTAGGATATTCTACCAAGAGCAAGGCTTATAGATGTCTAAATAAAGCCTCTAACAAAATTGTTGAAAGTGCAAATGTAAAGATAGATGAATTTGCAGAGAAGAATGAGAAGGAAAGCACTAAAGAACTAGAGGACTACAATAGGTTTTTTTACAATGAAGAACCTCACACTCTACCCAACCAAAAATGTAAAGCTCCTGAGCAACATATCATTGCACCCGAGCATCAGGCTGCAAATATCGATGATCAGAATATTTCTCAAGATGATGCACAAAGAAATGGAGAATAGAATGAAGGACAAAATGATGATCAAGATGATAGACGAAGATCTGAACCTATAATTTCCAGATATGTCAGAAGGAACCATCCACAAAACCAGATCATAGGAGATAAAAAGGATGGTATGAGAACCAGAAGTAAGTCTCTAAATACAAGATGTCTTAGTTGTGATTATGAGCCAAAATTTGTCAATGCTGCACTTGATAATGATGAATGGATAAGTACTATGATTGAAGAGATTGAGAAGATAGAGTAAAACAAGACATGGAAACTTCTACCGAGACTAGATGACAAGAATTTCATCTGTACAAAATGGATATTTAGGAATAAACTAAATGAGAATGGAGAAGTCACCGAAAATAAAGCAAGACTAGTATGCAAGGGATATGCACAAGTAGAAGGGATTGACTATGGAGAGACCTTTGCACCCTTTTCTAGGCTATAAGGAGTAAGAATATTACTTTCTTATGCTGCATGTAAACGATTCAAAGTATATCAAATGAATGTCAAGTCTGCATTCCTAAATGGAATACTTGAAGAAGAGGTATACATTGAACAAAAAGAAGGGTTTGTTGATCCAGACAAGAGGGACATGGTATGTAGACTACACAAATCCTTGTATGGATTGAAACAAGCACCTCAAGCCTGGTATGAAAGACTTCATTCCAATCTTATAAGTATTGGATTTGTAAGGACTAGTGAAAACAATAATCTTTATTTGAAGAAAGATACTAATGCTAACATTTTGATTGCTGAGATATTTGTTGATGACATCATATTTGGAGGCAATGATATGCTATGAAAATCATTTAAAAATTAAATGAGCAAAGAATTTGAGATGTCTATGTTTGGAGAGATCTGTATGTGGTAAATTTGGCCTTGTTAATTCACCATACACTTCAACATAGTCCTTCTTCACCAGATACACACAAGACTGAATATGAGATTATTCATCCTGTACCGATCTAGGAATGAAGGATTTATCATGATGAATGCAATACAATGCAAGATTATACTAAGAATTGAAGGATGTAAGATAATCTAAGACATGATGATAAATGAAATTAATCTATAAATTGAAGCTATTCTATTGCAAAATGATATTATTCTATATGAGACATGACAATAATTTAGTATTCTAACAATGCATATTTTCTTCAGAAATTTAGGAAGTAATCAAGGGTTTTGAATGTAGAATGAGAGTTCTTTTATAGACTCGGAGATGATCAGAATAGAAACTTTCCTCTTTGAAATAAAACAGATAGAAAATCCAGTTCAGAATAGAAAGATTTATTCAAAAGAATACAATAAATTATTTTCTCTCTGCTTTAACTGTTTTCTTTCTTTGATTTAATTCTATTTTATTTGAATTAAACTGTTTTCTTTCTCTTTAAAGCACAATTAATTCAATGATTCTATTTTTGAACAGAGATAAGATTTTTGAGAGAAAATTCAATTAATTAAATAAATATGACCTCATAATTGCTTTTTTTTCTCAATTATCTAAATAATTAAATTCAATTATTGAAATGAGGATATTTATTTAATAATTAAATATTATTTAATTCCTTTTTCATTATCTTAGCTAAAGAGGGTGAATTTAATTTAATTAAAGTGCTAGGACTTTATAATTAAATTAATTCAATCATAGGGTTTATTTAGCCAATAGATATTTCAGAATTAAATATGATGTATGACTAATATAGATTTAGGATTTTTTGCATTTGACACTCAGGTCGAGTAGAGTTAGTTCAAACTTAGAATTGTCTAGTACAATAGGACTTCGATGATCCAGAAGAATGAAAAAATGCAACAAAATTGGTTAGGGTTGCAAGATGCCAATTTTGGGGTGTTACATTTTGCCCCTCTTTGAATTGATGTGCGAGCAGCACATTGATTCAAAGAATAGTCTGATGCCTGAAGCACAGAAGAATAGATTTGAAAATTGATGATGCAAAGATTTCAGAGCCATCTCCAAAACAAAGCTTGACTCTCCAAAGTCTAGGTTAGGTTTCCAAGACGCCGGTCAAATAGATATCTTTCACAAGAGTGTCCCCAGAATGAGGCTCAACCTTCAAGAGTCGGGGTTAGATTGCCCTGATACCTGTCTCAAAAGATAGTAAAATAGTTCTTTAGGACTATCTCCAGAACAAAGCTTAGTCCCCCAATATCTAGGTTAGATTGCCTAGACACTGGTCAGATTGACATCTTTCACAAGGTTATCCCCAGAATGAGGCTTAACCTTCAGGAGTCAGGGTTAGATTGCCTCGATACCTATCTCAAAAGATAGATAAATATTTTAGGACTATCTCCAGAATGAAGCTTAGTCCTCCAATATCTAGGTTAGATTTCCCAGACACTGGTCAGATTGACATCTTTCAGAAGGTTATCCCCATAACAAGGCTTAACCTTCAGGAGTCAGGGTTAGATTGCCCTGATACCTGTCTCAAAAGATAGATAAAGATTTTAGGACTATCTCCAGAACGAAGCTTAGTCCTCCAATATCTAGGTTAGATTGCCCAGACACTGGCCAGATTGACATCTTTCACGAGGTTATCCCCAGAATGAGGCTTAACCTTCAGGAGTCAGGGTTAGATTACCCCGATACCTGTCCCAAAAGATAGTAAATAGAGGTTTTAGAATCATCTCCAGAACGGAGCTTGATTATCAGGAGTCAGGAATGGATTGCCCCGATACCTGTCCCAAAAAGATAGTTTTTGAGAACCATCTCCAGAACGGAGCTTGATCCTCAAGAATCTGAGTTAGATTGCTCAGATACTTAAAAGATGACAAGATGTAAGCAACAAAGATGCCCTTATTGATTGTGGAGTATCCAGTTTTGACTGTGAGGTACGAAACACTGAACAAGCCCCAAGTGATGAGAACTTTTGAAAATCAGATTAGATTGATTGAAATAGATTTAATGATGTAATCATCCTACCCCCTGGGAGTGAAATAGAAAGATGACATGTCATATTGATGATGGAGAGCGAAAAATCATAGATAGATTTTGAGTCAGAGATCAAGAAGAACTCAGCATAGATTACGAAAGAATTTAGAAGATTCAGAATCAATTTTGAGGATCTTGAGGTCTGGTTGACCAGAGTTGACTACAGTTGAATTTTGAGGAAAAAAGTCAAAGGTTTCAGAAAATGATGATATGATAAGATTCTAACAAGAAAGCAACGTCCGAAAGTCAACTGCACAAGTGTCCGATCGCATCAGTCCTAAAATTTTTAAAATGCGATTTTGAGCTATATAGAAGTGTCAGATTTCGATTACGATCACAAAAATAGATTCAGGAGGTCAAATTAGGTAGTGGTGCAATTTTTGTGCAAAATGGAGCACTTTGAAAAATTAGGTCTAAACCTATACAAGGATGAAAAGGGTAATTTACAAATCATTTCAACCCTTTGAATTTTGAGAATTGAGCTCTGAGCTAAAAGACAAAATGGTGGTCCCCTACAACAGTCATCGATTTGAGTGATCTAGGAGACACAGCTGGCCCGCAGCATATGGACCTCCCGTAAGTAGTCGGCAAACCTCTGTGTAATTCAAATTTCATTCATTTTTGTCAATTTTTGCTTATTTTTTCACGTTTTAAAAAGTTGAGTCGTGGGTCGTCGTGTGAAGAAGTTTCTTCGCGCGCCCCATAGGGAAATCTCACACGAAGAAATGATGTTTTACGCCACTCGATGCAAAATCTAGTGCGGGAGAGTACCCAGTTTCGCATGAGAAAACCTTTTGGAAGGTGTTTTCTTATGCAAACAGTCATGAAAGCTCATGTGAAATGGAAATGTCATGCGATGCGAAGAACTTCTTCACATGAAATTCTACTTCTTCGCATGAGAAAAATTGGTCAAAAAGAACATGAAATCAGTCTGTGTTGCATCCAATAGCTTTTGCATCAGCGTCGTTAACATTTGTAGGATGTCTTGAATGCTTTATTATCTCATTATGATTTGATTATTGTTGATTATTGATTGTGCTCTGTTGTTTGTATGTCTTGCAAGTTGACTTTCTAGATATAGAATTTAGATCGCATCATCCGGCTATCAGCGGGTTGGTATCACAGTTAGATGATGCTGAGATAGCACATATAGGCACCTTGGGATTGAGTACAATATGTGAGATACCTAAGAGTCAGGTTAATCACAGACTATTGGGAGCTTTGGTCAAGCATTTCCATTCAGAAATGAACACATTTCATTTACCATAGGGGGAGATGACCATTACTCTCTAGGATATCTATCAGATCTTGAGGATACCATTTTTCAGGGTGAGAGTTGAGTATGAGACACGACCCAAGTTGGGCACAGTAGCTCTGAGAGAGATCTTTCAAGATTACCTGGTGATGGGCAGGGCGATCCCATGGGAGGATCTAATCAGTGAGTACGGTCTGACTCATAGGTTGCCCATGGTTCTAGCATGCTTCCTTGGGTGCTACTTGATGCCTGACCATGGATAACATGGGCTAGAGTGTGGTTGGGGGAGGATGTTATAGCTGATGATAGTGCGACCACGACACTATGGATGGGGCCAGTGTATACTGGCACACATGTATCATGTGATGCATGAGATCGCCTATCAAGAGGCAAAGAGCATGGCAGTGGGAGTCTTTGTACTACAGGTATGGGCTTGGGAGCATCTTCCTGTTACCAGGCCCATTTATGAGGATATGAGGTAGCCATTGGAGCCTTACATTTACTGGTATAGGGGGATGATTAACCAGCCCATGCTAGGTAAGGTTGATCAGTGGTGAGCTTAGCTCAATGATCTAGCAGCAGTGGTATGGAGGCCTTGGAGGTTGACAGAGGCCTAGGATGATGCAGCAGAGCAGCTGAGTCATATGTTTTGTTCCCATGCGATGATAGGTCACACCATTACAATGATTGAGAGATTCCCACAGAAGTGGGTATGGCGATAGTTTGGTCGCCCATAGGACATCTCCCAGGAGTATACAGTTTATGTTTGATTCACTAATGAGATCAAGAGAGGCTGGGGGATAAAGTTGGACTAGGGGTGCACAATGATAAATATCTGTGCATTGGTCCCAGTTCAGTGGGATTACCTCAGGGATATAGCAGATGTCGGCATGACAGCCAAGTACAGGGAGCACTTCATTACACACCCTTTTTTGAGATTCACTGATCTAGTGGGTATACCAGGCCGAGGACATGTGGTACCCCCATAGGTCGTGCAGCCATAGGTTCAGTAGGTGTAGATGCCTCCACCATAGCAGAGGGTATAGTTGGGGCTACAGTAGGGTCCCTGATCGATGACAGTACAGGTGGACATCCCCGCCCAACATATGGGGATGGATGTTGAAGCTAGTGGCAGTGGGAGTACCAGACAGTCTCGACGATGACCGATAGCATAGCTAGGTGAGGAGCAGCAGGTACCTCTATAGGAGGAGGTACAGTAGGATGATCCTATTCATGAGAATCAGCCTACATAGGACATAGTGCAGGACCCATAGCATCGATCACGGGAGAGAGTGAGACAGCTCACGAGATAGGTGGGAGATTTGACTATCCAGTTAGTTGTGCAAGATGCTTGGTTACTAGATAGAGACTGGGAGATACAAGATATTTGAGAGCAGCTCTGAGCGACACAGGAGGAGGTGTGTCATCAGACAGCATGGGTAGCCTACTACTATGCATCATATATAGGTGCGGTGCCCGATGAGGCATCGCAAGTGGCCAGATTTTTGAGCTATGCAAGAGGGTCAGAGGGAGCACAGATGGCACCTCCACCAAATAGGGT
>MU225116.1:3980590-4031042 GCA_018584345.1 Thuja plicata
TATATATATATATATATATGAGCTCATATTTTGGTATCATCGCATATTATATATTTCCTTTATGAGATATTTCCTATGTGCTTAGATGGTTAGATGATTCATAATGTATGCAAATGGATGAACATGTTTAAAAGATATGTATGAAATGCACATGTATGAATGTAAAGATGTATGTATGTAAATGATTTATGTAAATGCAATGTGTAAATGAGAATGAGTTATGAATATGAATATGTATGGTACTAACATCTCATGAAGGATGACAAATGCTAACCAAAAGAACATGTGAAGAAATGAGAGCGAGGATCGAATACCTGTGCAGTTGTGATGAAACCAGGATAGTGAAGAAGAAATCTCCAAAGTATGAACCCATAAGAATGCAATGAAAAGAACACTGAATCATTGCAACAAATCAAGTCTAGAATGAAAATGCAATCCTATGCTAGATGCAATATGAGAGTGCAATTCTAGGACATGGTTGTGAGACCCATCGTATATTTATCATCATTGAACATTTTTATTTTTGGAACATCAAAGTCGATACAACCCTTACTGGCACAACAATGCAACCATAAGGATATGAATATGACTTATCATTAGATAAAATGTAGGAAACAAATGTAAGCACCAGAGCACAAAAGCCAAGATGACCTAAACATTGTTTCCAGTTAATGTTGCAAGAGTACACCAGTATCGAGGCTTTCAAAGCCAAGATAACGATGAGTGTGATCATGTGTAAACAAACAGATCAATAACAAACAAAATAATAACAAACAGAGCAATGACATGTAAGGAGATCGTATCGACCTCACCATGGCGTACAAATAAACAAGATCAAGGGATGTGAGGCTATTCCACCTTATTGCGGGAGCTCTTATCACATACACCCTATTTATTTTACGTTGCCGGATCATCGGGACTAAACCAACAAGCAGTAGACAAAGAAAATATCAATGAAATCCATAAGAATAGACAACATACAAAGAAATATTCAAGCATAGCTCAGCCAGTTTCAAAGTTTTCAAATGTGTTCATGTTTAGAGGTGTTGAAAAACATAGTTGTGCTTGTGAGTGCATTGTGTTTGATTGTTATCGATAGATATTTACATGTGAGATATCCAATGTGTGTTAAAAAACACATATGTGTCCAAAGATAATGTTAAAAAACACTGTTTATGGTGGTGTTGACAAACACCAGTTTGTGTCAGTAGAGTGTTGTCCTTGAGAAATGACAAGATTACTGACTCTAGTGTAAACCAAAGATGTGATCAAACAGGGGACCCATGCCCCCAAGTAACAATGACTGACTTGATGTATGTTGCAAGGACAAATGAGATTGGGTTGCCCCCAAGTGTATGGCGTTGAATCAATGACAAGTCAGGAGGGTTTGCAAAGGAACCAGAGTGTCACAAAAGTGACCAGAAGATATGTACAAACTAAAGCATAGAATCGTCAAGACCAAGTATCGATAGATAGAGCATGTGAGTATAACTCCAACTATAACAAATGTGAGCAATCTTGATAGAATAGCAACAGTAGGCAGACGCAGTGAGAACCACTTGTGACTGACGCAAGAGAGATGCTCAAATGAAACAATCTTATTATAAGATATACATCAATAGGCAGATGCAGTGAGAAACACTAGTGACTGATGTGAGGAGGATCCTTAAAAGATAAAAGGATAGTGCCCCCTAGATCAGGAGGGTTTCCCTGAGAGTATGGCCAGTTTCAATCGATGTGAGTTGGTGTCTTAATGGGAACTGAAAGCAAGTGATAGCAGGAAAGAAGCAATGCAGGAAAGCAAATGTGTGAAGCCAATTGGTGTTGCGATAGATATAGAATTATGGAACAAGAGGCACCTATTTACCAGGTTTTCACCTTCTTGGTAGAAATTCTTTTTTTTGCTACCATGACGCCTGTTTGCCAGGTTTTCATCAATGGCACTTTTTTTGTATTTTTTCTCTTTTTTTGTATTTTTTAATTTTTTAATTTTTTTGTATTTTTGGAACATATGATTTTTTTGGAGATACATCAAAGCACCTATCACTAGGTTTTCACTAAGATGATCATTTTTTTTTCAGGACTTTTTCAGATTTTTAGAATTTTTTCAGGACTTTAGTATATACATGAGCATACTGAAGATGTCTTAGCTGTAGAAGCACTTCAGATGAAGAGTGTTGATGGGCTCTTTGAGTTGTTCTCCTTCAGTAGTAGAGAGTTGTTAGGTACCAGACCCAAACACTATAGTAACAATATACAAACCGAGCCAATTTGGTTCAAACTTCCCTTTCTGGATCCGA
The DNA here is from genome assembly GCA_018584345.1 of Thuja plicata. Lineage (NCBI taxonomy): Eukaryota > Viridiplantae > Streptophyta > Pinopsida > Cupressales > Cupressaceae > Thuja > Thuja plicata. The sequence goes on from MU225116.1 coordinate 3,982,891, forward strand.
TGTTTCTGCAGTAACAATATTCAGAACAAGGTCCCCCGCTTGGAAATCCCTTGGTCTAACCTTTTTGTTATAACTCTTGGACATCCTCTTTTGGTATGCTCTCAGGTGATCAAATTCCACTTGGCAATGTTCATCAAGTAATTCTAGCTCTTGTAGCTGAGATATTCTGGTATCTTCATCAGTAATGAGGCCTTTCAGAGAGACTCGCAGAGAAGGAATCTTGACCTCAATAGGTAGTACAACATCTGCTCCATAAACCAATGCATAGGGTGTAGCCCCTGTTGGTGTTCTTATACTTGTCCTGTATGCCCAGAGAGCTGGATTGATTCGGAGATGCCAATCTCGTCTGGATTTATGCACTGTGCGATGCAGGATCTTAAGGATTGTTTTGTTGGATGCTTCCACCTATCCATTAACTTGAGGATAATATATGGAAGACCAATGTTGAGTAATTTTAAATTTAGAGCAGAGCTCTATCAAATCCTTGTTTTTAAATTGTCCCCCATTATCTGTAATAATGGCTGAGGGTAAACCATGCCTGCAGATGATGTAGTTAAGAATAAATATAGCTACTATTTTGCCACTGGCAACGGTGAGAGGGATTGCCTCCACCCACTTAGTAAAATAGTCCGTAGCTATGATGATAAAATTATGTCCATTGGAGGATGAGGGGTAGATCTAACCCACCAAATTAAAGGCCCATTGTTGAAATGGCCAGAAAGTAATGAATGGAATAAGCTCCTTGGCTGAAGCATGAATCAGGTTTCCATGTAATTGACATTGTTTGCAAGACTTAGCAAACTATGTTGCTTCTTTTTCCATATCTGGCCAGTAGTAACTCGCTGTAATAAGTTTATGGGCTAATGTCAGGCCATTAGAGTGTGACCCACAAATGCCTTCATGCATCTCTACTAACGCTTGTTTGGATTCATCATGTTATAAACACCTAAGGAGGGTACCGTCTAGACCACGTCTATACAAGTCATTAGAAATGATGACAAACCATGAAGCACTGCGAATTAGGTGACATTTCTGATTCCAGGGGTAAGTGTCTAGAACAATTTGGTCACAAAGGTAGGAGATGTGATGGTAGTGGGATGAGTCTTGTCCTATAACATAATAGATCATCTAGGAATCAGGGGAGTCATAGCCTGGGTAGCGTAACGTCTCCACTAGGAATTCATGTCTGAAATCATTTTCAGGCATCTGTAGCATAGAGGCAAGTGTATCCATAGCATCTGCTGCTTTATTATCTTCCCTCAGAACCTGTTGAAATGTGATATGAGTAAAATAATTTTTAAGATCATCAACCAACCATTTATAAGGTACTGACTTTTCATCCCTTGTTTAATAGATATCATGACTTGATTGATGACCAGCTGTGAATTGCCAAGAACATTTAGTTCATCTATGCGCCACTCAAGGGCGATCTTCATACCATTGATTAGGGCTTTGTACTCAGCAATGTTGTTTGTACAAGGAAATAACATCTTGTATGCCTTTGGTAAAGAGTACCTTTGAGATGTACTGAACAGTATCCTAGCACCTCACCCTTGTTGGGTAAATAAACCATCAAAAAATATAGTCCATGAGCGATGTGTAAGAAGTAATATGGACTCATCTAGAAATTCAATGTGCAATGGTTGATGATCAACTAGAGGTGCTTCTACCAACTAATCTTCTATTGCTTGGGCCTTAATGGCTTTCCTTTCAACATATTCAATATCAAACTCACTGAGAAGCATGACCCATTTAGCTAGTCTACCTGTGAGGGTAGATTTACTGAGCAAGTATTTCAAGGGATCAATTTTAGCAATTAAACGTGTAGTATGAGCTAACATATAGTGCCGCAATTTTTGTGAAGAAAGCACCACTGCAAGGCAAGCCTTCTCTATAGAAGAATATTTTGTTTCATATGAGACCATAGTTTGACTAATGTAATAGATAGCCCTCTCTTTGTTGTGTTGATCTTCCTGAGCCAATAGGATACCCAATGATGTATCTGTAGCAGATATGTAAAGTATAAGTAGCTTCCCATGAATGGGAGGCATCAAGATCGGTGGTTTCACAAGATACTATTTGATTTGTGTGAACCCTTCATCACATTCTTTGTTCCATTGATAAGCCACACCCTTGTACAGAGTTTTGGTAAACGGTTGTGACTTGTCCACCAGTTGAGAGATAAAATGACGGATAGACTAAAGTCAGCCTTGAAGTCCTCTCATTTGTCTGATATTTTTAGGTGGTGGCATTTCTAGAATAGCTTGTACTTTTTCAGGATCTACTTCAATACCTTTTCCAGAGATGATATATCCAAGTAACTTACCAGATGTTACGCCAAATGCGCATTTCTTAGGATTGAGCCTTAGACAAAATTGTTCCATACGATTTGGTATAGGACCTAGATTGGCAAGATGTTTCTTTCGGTACATGCTCTTAGCCAAAGTGTCATCCACATAATCTTCCATAGTTTTATGCATCATGTCATGAAATATGGTGGTAACCGCTCTCTAATATGTAGCACCGGAATTTTTGAGTCCAAAGGGCATGACATTCCAACAAAAGGTACCCCAGGCACATGTGAAAGCTTTATTCTCTTGGTCTTCTGGCACAATTTTTATCTAGTTATATTTAGAGAAACCATCCATTAGTGAATGCATTTCATAACCAGTTGTCATATCTATGATCATATCAATGTTAGGAAATGGAAAATCATCCTTAGGACATGCCCAATTCAAGTCTCTGAAGTATGTGCAGACTCAGATAGATTTATCTTGTTTTGATACTGGAACAATATTAGAGATCCATTCTGCATAATCAATGACTATGATAAACATTCCCTTAAGCAATTTCTCTAATTCAGCTTTGACAAGTAGGGCTACATGTGGATGCATTTTGTGAAGCTTCTTCTTGATGGGCTTAACACCTGGTGCAATGGATAGATGATGCATGATTATATTAGGGTCTAATCCCGGCATGTCTCAATATTTCCATGCAAAGCTTATCTTTTTGTTTCTGAAGAATGTGGTGAATTCCTCTCTTTTTTCGCTAGTGGGAGACATTATAGGTTCGACAGAGTGTAGGTAATAGGCAAGAGCGTAATCATTCTACAATGTAAGGACTTCGTTAGATGGGGAGGTAGAGTTCCAGTCTATAAGCTCAGGATGGAAAAGTGAAAGAGGAGTGATGGGTTCAAGTGCATTCATGGTATAATCATCAAAGGCATGGACAAGCAAGTCAAGACCTAAAGCGATCTCATCCAGAGGTATAGTTGAATTCGTTTGATTCCTAGTGACCATAGTAGACAACATGTTAACACCTAGGGATTCAGACTCATGTGACCCTACACTAGACCATTCACCTACTTCAAGAAGGTTTTCATATGCATTAGCTGTATCTGTATCTTTGTTAGAAGTGGCATATGACAATCTATCAAACTCATATTCATGGGAGTCCATTTCAACATTAGGTCTCATGTCAAGAACATGAGTGAAATAAACCCTTTGTCCCCAGTTGGGATGAGTTCTTCCTAGAACTTTTGCTATGGTCAGATGAGAACCTATTGACCTAGGTACCTCAGTAGTGTTTGTAGCATCAGCTGCCTCTTGTGTAATGAGAAGTGACTGGAATTCCTGGTCAAACTGTTCTTGAAAGTGTGGTGGTATGAATAAATCACCCTAATGACTATGGTTTAGAGTATATATGTCTTTCCACTCTTCATAAGTTAATGGAGAAATTGAAGTGGTGGTATCAGAATCACTGTCAGTGTCTACTATACTGACAGGTGGTACAAAGTTATCTGGCTTAGCAAAGAATGCTGCCAGGTCTGAAGGAATAGGATAAGGAAAAGTATCCTCATCAGGGCTGTCTTCAGGTTCTGCAATTTTAGGTGGTTCTTCAGGTATTGGTTTCTTATCTTCTTGAGGTACAAACTTATTTATTCCCAGTTGGAATGTGAGTTTCTAGAAGCCTATACCTATAGAGTCATGTGTTCTATGACCTATAGCTTCAAGTGGTGCAATCAATCCCTTATTATTTGCACCTATGGGACCATCTCCTTTATAGCCAAAAAATTGCATAATAGATAAACCTTTACCATATTACTCAGGTCTCATGTCATAAGGAGGAGTATTTTTAGAATTGTCTTCTCCTTTATAGATCCAAGCTTTGATAGCTCTGTTTTCAGCTTCTTCTTCTAATGGTACTGTGGCTTGTACAAAAGTACCACCATACTTTGTTGGAGGAGGAACCGTAGAAGGTTTAGTGTTCTCAAAAGGTCTCCCAAAGGAACCGGGAGACAAAGGAAAAGATGTAATAGATAGCATAGGTTCAATCTGATATCCTCCCATATTAGTTTCTTTGAGTGTCAGACTCTTTTCCATTTCTTTTAATTTATCCTCAAGGAGTTCAATAGATTCTCTGTTGGTAGGCACAAGGATGTCAGCAAATTTTTTGAGGGCATTGCAATCATAGCGTGTATTAGCAGGTATAGTCACTTCAGAACCTTGGAATGCAAAATTAATGCACTGATGGTATGTGGAAGGGATATCCCTGCATTTCATGGATCCATGGCCTTCCTAACAGGATATTGTATGCCAAAGGGATGTCAAGCACTTGACAGATAACATATCATTCAACGGGACCAACTGTAATTGGCAATACAACTAGCCCCTTGGATTTACATTCTTCCTCATCATAGGCTTTAATGGTAATCTTTTTGTGAACATCAATGCAATCTTTGCCATAGCCTAACTCAATAAGGAAACTAGCAGAGCAAATATTTAGGCCAGCGTTGTTATCTATGAGAACACAACGAACACGCTTTGGACCTACCATGACTTCAATGTGCAAAGGATTATTATGTGGGTGACTCAAAGAATGGTCATCTTCCTCAGAGAAAGACAAGTAATGTGAGGAGCTCAAGTGACCTATTATAGATTGAAACCGGTCGAGATTAAGATCTTTTGGGACATTTTCCTCAGTGAGGGCTTTGTCCAGGATTTCCCTGTGAGTAGGGGAGATTTTTAGGAGCTCAAAAATAGTTATCTAAGCATTAGTACATTGCAATTGATCAAGAATGTTGTAATTGGTAGCATTAGATGAGGAAAACTCTTTGGGATTCTTATTAGCAGAGTCAACCTTAGCTTTGTCTAAAGGTTGAGTTGATGTAGATAGAGAAGGCTCAGGGCCTTTGAGAATGATTTTAGTGAGAGATTGAGTAACAACATGAGCACTGATTTGAGACTGCCCTTGTTTAGAAGACTGAGGTGTAGACCCTCACAAAATGAAAGGTGTTTTAGACTTAGAAGTATCTTCCTTTCCCTTAAGAATGAGGACATTACAGTATTTAGTGTCAACAGGTCCAACCATATTATTGACATTGTCATTATTAGCGTAAGTATAGTTGACCTTAGCATCAGTATTTTTGCCTTTAAATGATTCACCTTTTCCATGAGGAGGAAATGGATCCTTGAAAGCTTGGTGATTATAATTTTTGTTGTGACTTCCCATAGCAATAACCTCACTATCGATGAGATCCTGAATTGTATGCCGCAACTTAAGACAAGTAGCTATTTTATGACCTTTGTTTTGGTGAAAATCACAATAAGCGGATTCATTCCACCAAGAGGGTCTTGGTTGTGGATCATAAGGTCATGGATTATTCAATGGAGTAAGTAAATTTTTGTTTACAAGAGTCTTGTAAAATTCCTCAAGAGGTTATCCTAAAGGATTGAATTCATGCTTGGGCCTAGGAGCCCAAGGTTTAGGTCCAAAAATTTGTGAAGTACTCGGTTTGGATTCTGCTGTAACCTGTTTAGTGGCTTTGGTCGCTTGCATCGTAGTAGTGAGATTAAAGGCAATCTTAGAAGGCTTAGCAGTCACATTGTCTACAACACCATCATTCACAACATTTTGGTTCTTGTTGGGAAATTTGGATTTATCTTTGCTTGAGGAAGAAGACCCTTGTTTATTTTCCTTGTGTAAGGTTAATTCTCCTTTCTTGATCATAAATGTCTTGATTCTTACAGCTTGTTGATCATATCATCAAAGTTTAGAAGACCTTGTAGCTGTACTTGATACCCAAAGTTGGGGAGAAGGTTATCGAGAAAGATGTCCAACTTTTCAGATTCAGGTATCTTACGAGAATATCATGTATATAGTTGTCTCCATCTTTGGAGAAATGCCAAGAAGGATTCTCCATTGTTTTGTTTCAAGATGAAAAGATCTCAAATATGAACCAAATGTTGGATGTTGTGAGAATAATGTTGTAGAAATAAATTGGCAATTTCGTCAAAGGTCTTGATGCCAGTTGGTAGTCTAGAGAACCATTCCATAGCTGACCCTCCCAAAATACGTGGGAAAAGATGCATAAGATAGGTTGTGTCATGTATAAATTCCATGGAGAGAGCACAAAATTATCTCAAATGGTCTTGAGGCTCAGATGTACCCAAGTATTTGTCATATTTAGGAAGTTCAACTCCTTTGGGAAAAGGAGGCATGTGAAGATCTTTATCAAATGGGAAAGGAAAAATGCCTTCCAATGTGAATTGTGTAACAGGTTTGTCTTTCTCTTTCAAGAGTTGAGAGAGTTTCTCTCACATAGTTTGCATTTCTTTGCGCAAGAGGGAATTTTTAGTTTCTTCCTCTTTCTCAACAAGTGTTTCTAAAGCATAATTGGAAGGTAACTTAGCCCCTTGATTGGCTACTTCAAGAATGTATTTTTCTTTCTCCTCAGCTAGTAGAATTCCCATCATTTTATAGAATTCTTTGTTAGCACGAGCTTGTGTAATCTCTTCTTGAGTGATTTCTACTTCTAAATTGTTAGGGGGGTCTTCAGAATGGGACTTACCCCAATTTCTAAAGAGGTCAATTCTACTAACCTCACCACCTAATTTGTTATGATCTGCCATCTTTCCAAAATGCAAGGATTCAAGGTGTAAAGACTTGGTATGAAAAGATTGAGTGTTCTCTGAATTTGGGTCTTCTTAGAACAAAGGATTTTGAACCCTACTAAGATCCACAGGAAATGACCGTTTATTGTAAGGTCATTGTACCGGGGAAGGAGATTGAGATGATTCCTCACTAGATGTAGCCGGTAATGGTGTGGAAAGTACAGATTCATCTTGATTAATTGAAGGAAATTTTTTGCCACTTCGAGTTGTGAGAGTCATAGACAAAGTTTTGAACAAGGAACAAACTTGAAACTGTCCCAAAGATTGCACAGAAAGTGCCAAAAGGTGAAGTATCCTTGGTGCAAATCATCTAAGATGAGGCTAAAACAAGCCAAGAGATGACTATTGTGACAGAAGGCATGATGACATGGTTGAAATAAAATCAAAAAGACATGAGACAAGACCACTTTAAGAAAGAATCACGTAGTTCTCAACCCAAGAAACCAAGTTTCAGACTGTGTGAAGATAGATGGCAGAAAAATAGAACCATATCAGAGACTAGATTTGATAGAAGTACAACTGACTGGCAGATCTTAGCTCACTATTTTGGACAAAAGACTACAGTTTCGCACGACAAAATGCTCTGTCACGCAAAGTTTCTCACCGAACCAAATGAAGAAATGCTCTCTTCACGCGAAGAATGACACTAGTTGACAGAATAAAAAGGATAGAGTAATGGCACTATTTACAAATATAGCGCGATAGTATACTACGTATCACGTGAAGATTCTCACCGAATGATGAGAAGATTTGGAAATTTCACGTGAAGCTATGCAGATGTTGAAAAAAAGACATTTACAGAATCAGACTATTAAGACCAGTTTGCATTTCCCAAGATGAAATCATGCTATTTTTTGATAGATAGTTCAAGTTACAGATTATTTTGGACATGTTCAAGATTGATAGTTTGTGTGTTTTGACAATAGTTTCAATTGTTCAAATGATACACCCACACAAAACACATTAAATAGAATGTTTGTAGTACCAGAACAAGAACATTACAACCCTAGGATAGCCAGGACAATATCTGTTGAATCCCCACTTGAACCAAAGTTCAGCTACACTTACTCTTAGTAGATAACTTAGAAGCTTGGAAGCACGGGCTCCTCCTTACATATGCACTCACTTCTCAGGCATACCAAGCTTTGGACCCCAAAGGAATTGCTTCCCAAAGGGCTGTTATCTCTACTAAAATCCATAAGAATGTGGGGCATCTTAGTCGATCTCTGAAATTCCATGCCAACAGATAGAGGGTTTTTGGAAAACTAGAACAATAGTTTGTAATAAAGATATCCGTTTAGGTGGTTGTGATCAAGTCATTTTCCCAATAAAGGGGGCTCTCCTAATCCGTTCAAAGCAAGGCTTTCACCTTAACGATGTTAGGAATTTAATGCACCACTAGGGTACTGGAGGAGATTTTGGTTTCCACAACAAATTCACACTTGTCTATTATGACATTAATCACAATAGCATTTTTTGTATACCGGTTTGGAAGGGCTTGGCTTTAGCCTTTTACCGGTTGGGCATCCACTCTCACCGGCTCTGGTAAAGCTCCCAGGAGGTAGCCACTCTAGAAGAATCACATGAATTTCTCTTACACCCAAGATCCATAAAGGCGAAGGGAGAGGATACGTTCATGTATTTCTTAGGATTACAATCTAAAAAACACTTCAATCACGCAAGACAATGATTCATTTTAAGCACCAACCGAAGTGTGTTTTAACTACCAAAAATAGATATAAGAAGTTGTTGAAAACATGCAAGGTCTTCGACAAATGTCCTACAATAAACCCATTAGTATTTTGTAACGCCTTTCTTCATGTCAGCGTCCTGCAACAAACATGTCAAAATTTTATGATGGCTTTTCTTTGTCTCAGCATCCTGCAAACCACTGTCAAGCTGTTTCAAAAGATAAAATCAGAGAAATACAGTTGTCAGAAAATAGCAGGTGGTTAGAAAACTGAGACAATAAAATATCAAATTGAAAGCTCTGGTCTATAATTTTGCACGATAAAGTATGCTAGATCACGTGAAGAAGCGCTGCAAGCCACGCAAAGAACTAGAAAGTTTGCGTGAGACATACAGAAAGTTCACGCGAAGTTAAAATAGAACTTGTATGGAAGTACGGACAAAATGCAAAAAAAATGAAAAAGATGAAGTGAAATGAGGCCAGAACATAAATTTACCTACCCCACGGTGGGCGCTAGAAATGTATGTGGTAAATTTGGCCTTGTTAATTCACCATACACTTGAACATAGTCCTTCTTCACCAGATACACACAAGACTGAATATGAGATTATTCACCCTGTCTCCCTGCATGATTCGACCTGTTGCCTTCTATCCAAATGGGGTTTTTGATATTTCTCTTAGAATGAGAGTCTCACAACCATGAACCAATCTAGGAATGAAGGATTTATCATGATGAATGCAATACAATGCAATATTATACTAAGAATTGAAAGATGTAAGATAATCTAAGACATGATGATAAATGCAATTAATCTATAAATTGAAGCTATTCTATTGCAAAATGATATTATTCTATATGAGACATGAAAATAATTTACTATTCTAACAATGCATATTTTCTCCAGAAATTCAGGAAGTAATCAGGGGTTTTGAATGAAGAATGAGAGTTCTTTTATAGACTCAGAGATGATCAGAATAGAAACTTTACTCTTTGAAATAAAATAGATAGAAAAGCCAGTTCAGAATAGAAAGCTTTATTCAAAAGAATACAATAAATTGTTTTCTCTCTGCTTTAACTGTTTTCTTTCTTTGATTTAATTCTGTTTTATTTGAATTAAATTGTTTTCTTTCTCTTTAAAGCACAATTAATTCAAAGATTCTATTTCTGAACAGAGATAAGATTTTTGAGAGAATATTCAATTAATTAAATAAATATGACCTCATAATTGTTTTTTTCTCAATTATCTGAATAATTAAATTCAATTATTGAAATGAGGATATTTATTTAATAATTAAATATTATTTAATTCCTTTTTCATGTGTCTTAGCTAAAGAGGGTGAATTTAATTTAATTAAAGTGCTAGGACTTTATAATTAAATTAATTCAATCATAGGGTTTATTTAGCCAATAGATATTTAGGAATTAAATATGATGTATGATTAATACAGATTTAGGATTTTCTGCATTTGAATCTCAGGTCAATTAGAGTCAGTTCAAACTCATAATTGCCTAGTACAATAGGACTTTGATGATCCAGAAGAATGACAAAATGCAACAAAATTGGTTAGGGTTGCAAGAGGCCAATTTTGGGGTGTTACAAGATCAATTTCTTTCTTGGTCTACAGATCATGCAACAAGATGAAGGTATTTTCATTACACAATCCAAATACATCAAAGAAGTAACTAAAATTTTCAAGATGGAAGAGTCTAAACTAGTTGGAACACTGATGGAAACTGGATTCAAGATGACAAAGGAAGACAAGTCATCAGAGGTAAATCAAACTTTGTACATATCAATGATTGGAAAACTCATGTATGTTGTACATACTAGACCATATATTGCACATGAAGTAGGAATAGTTGCAAGATTTTCTACTAATCCCAGGGAATCACATATGACTACTGTGAAAAGAATCCTAAGATATCTAAAGAGTACTAAGGAATATGGCTTATGGTATAGAAGAGAAGGAAAATTTGAACTTAAGGTCTTTACCAACGCTGATTGGGATGGAAATATTGATGACCGGAAGAGCACAACTGGAGGGGCATTCTTTATGGGTGACAGACTTGTCACATGGATCAGCAAGAAGCAAGGATGCATCTCTCAGTCTACTACAGAAGTAGAGTATGTTGCTGCTACTGCAAATTTCTCAAATATTGCATGGATCAAATAGTTACTAGAAGGTATGCATATGAAAATTCTTGAACCAGTAATTATCTACTGTGATAATACAAGTGCAATAAAAATTTCCAAGAATCCAGTCATGCATGCTAAAACAAAGCATATCACCATCAAGTATCATTATTTGAGAGAACAAGTTCAAGAAAAGGAGGTGATACTTGAGTATATGAAATCAAAGGAACAATTGTTTGATATCTTCACCAAGCCACTGGCCAAGAATACATTTGAATATTTCAGAAAGAGACTACGAGTCAGACCCTTGTCTACCGGTCAGTAAGATGACTAGAAGACTGCATCAGCCTACATATTAATAGAATATCATTCATGTTGATGCAAGCAGGGAGATGGACTTCAAAGATACATCTATACACAACAAGGTATTTATATACTCCAAGAACCAAAGTCATTACTAATGGATTGGGAAATTCAAGGAATATATTATGCATAGAAAAGATTCGTTTGGCAAAGATGTTTGTTTGGCATTGCTTTCAAAGGGAGAGAGATATCTCATTATCATACTGATAAAGGGAGAGATTATATCCATTATCATCTTAGGGAGATATTATATCCATCAAAGTATCCAAAGGGAAAGATGTAACAAAGAATAGGAGAGTACATACAAAGGGGAAGAATTTCCAACAAGAGACATCACAAGAAAAGAGAACAGTCAAAGGGAGAGAATTTGACACAGAAAAAGAACACATCACATCATAGAAAGTTGCAAGAATCAAATCTAAGAAATTTGAGCTTACCGAAAGCTTGACATTTGTAATTTGTTACACTAGGAAAGCTTGATGAAACTATATATTTCATATTGTATTAGTAATAGTATAGTATGATAATGTAGTATGTTGCCATCAATGCCAAAGGGAGAGATTGATGACATGTAACTGATTGAATGTTTGAGGATGTTAAGTTGATGATCATGCAAGGCATTAAATCAGTTAATGTATTGTATTGTCATTGATGTAAACTTAACATAATCTGTATGGTCATGGAAATACTACCAAAGAATTCAAAGAACCAATGAATCAAAGGCTATGCTATCAGTAATACATATAAGTCAAGTATTCACTAAGTGACTGTATAGACCAATGGAGTGCACACTGATGGACAGAGTAAAATAGAAAAAGTCACAGTGTTACCTAACGAGCTAATGCACAACATTACCGAAAATAAAATTCATAGTGTTGCTCGACGAGAAAAGCATAAAGTAACCCGACAGAAAGAATTATAGTGTTGCCCGACAAAAAAGACAAGGACGAAGATCCCAATAACAACTGAAGTCACACCAATGAAACAGTCAGTTATCACTGATGACTAACTCAAGTGTTGATCGACAGAACAGAGAGTTCAATAAATGACAAAATGCTTAGTTGTAAAGAAGCTAAAAATAGACTTAACTGATACATATCATTGCTTTAATCATTTAGATAAATCCGGAGATAAGTAATTGATTTAAAGATGATTTGTCCAATTGGCAAGAAGATCTCTTTGAGATAAAATTGGAGTTTCTTTAAAAATAATTGGCGAGAATTGTGGATCACGCCAAGAATAAAGAAAGCCAAGAAAAGGTAAGTCATGCTTATAAAGAGAAAAACACAATTCATTACGAATTGTGTGGGGAGAAAAAAAGAGAAGAGGAAAGATGCTAAAGAAAATCTGAAGGAGAAGAAAGTCTTCATTCAGTCTTGATCAATCAAGATAAGGAAAGAGGTAGATTCTACAGACACTTACGAACAGTGAGACAACATCACAGAGAAGAATAGTGTGGAGCAAAGGTATAGAATTGATTATATTGATCAAAGAGGTAATGCACTTAAAATAGATCTGAAAATTTGCAATTAAGTTTTATGTATGAATAGATCATTAATATTTCATTTTAACCATTGAAGAATCAAGTCTCTTAACCAAGAAGGACTTAAAAGTATTCTTCAATTGAGACACATCCCAAGGAGTATCAAAAAGTTTGATCATGAAAGTAGCATTGGATGTGCCTGATACCTATTGACAGGCCAAGTGAGCATTTGATCAAGGATGGTATCATTAGATTCCAGATACTAGGTGATAAACTATCTTTTAATTCCTCTAACAAGGTCACACCTAACAGTGTGTTTGTAACCTTTAACAGGGTTGGCTCCTAACAGAGCTCACTTCAGAAGAGTGAAAATTTGGGGTACCAATCTTAGTGGTTTTTCCCTTAACAGGGTTTCTATGTTAAAAATCCATGTGTTATGTGTTTATGTTTTATTACTTTACTATTTTACATTTCACATATGCAATTTTGGATTGATCGGTATACTCTGCATATTTACTGTGTTTTGGTAAATAGTTGACTGCTTATCGATAATCATATAGAAGAGAGATTTACAAAGCAATCAGACAAGTAGAAAATTGATATAAGTATTTCAAGGCATTCATCTTGTAGGACAAAAGATAACTAGAGACATAATTTGTGGTTATAAGTTTTAAGGGTTGATTTAAGGATTAATTTTTGAGGCCACTAATTTACCCCCCTCTCATTTACTACTAACATGAGGATAGTTTTGGTACATGGATGTGGAGTTTAGGGTCATCAAGTTGTTAGATAGGTAGCATAATATATTTCCCCACTTGCCCCAGTTTCTCTTGTGGTTCCTATTGCTCACGTTTCTCCTGTTATTTTGAGTCAGGATATTCAAAAGATACATGTAGGGAAGATAACCTTGTAGAGCCAAATAGCTCAAGCTATGAGTTCTCTACAAGATTTAGCTATAGTAGTATCTTAGATGCAGGTTAGTTAGTAGGGGCAATCTAGCCAAGCACCGACTCAAATAGATCCATCAGGTCCAAGTACTAGTGGTGAGCCTCCTTCAAATGCAGGAAGAGATGCAGGTACAGGGGATGAATATAGTTAGATTTTCCCCTATGTATATTGATCTTTGATGTACCTTTATTATTAACTCTCAGTGATCCTTGATGTATCATTGATCTCCACCTTGATGATTTATATTACTAGACATTTGATGATGTACTTTAATTATGAAATTTGATGGACTTTTGATATGGACATTCTCACCCTTATACTTTATGATTTTATCTCCATTTTTATGTCATTCTATTTGGACTCTATGGTTTTTATGATCTATATATGATGCAGATAGATGCAGTTCTACATTATTGTCTATTGTGCATATTTTTGGACTTTTTATTTGCATATTAGATGTATGGATTTACTTGACTCACATGTTTATGCACATGTATTCTTGACTTAGATATAGATGTATATGGATATTTATATGTATGGATGCATTTCTAATGTCGATATGGATGCCTTTCTAGATGTATGATGTATGGATAAATGGTTATATGATAGTTTCTCTCTTTTTAAATGCAATTTATTAATGTTATAGATAAGCACATGTTGTCAAGATGATAATGTACTGCTTATCTATATGTAATGAAATTAATGATGTAATGGATAATGAAAATTAACAAAATGATGTATGATGCACTTAAATGATTTAATGGAATAATTAACCTAAATAGATATTACTGATGTAATGATTAATGAAATGCTCCTAATTTATATAATGATATTGTTGTGTTCTTAATGATAATAAACCTAAATGTTACATAATGATAATGCCTTTGAAATAATGATACTACATTAAGATGCACCTAAAATGAACCTAAATGAAAATAGAAACATAATGAATATAAATGCCTTGATGATAATGATTATTGTAATGCACCTAATATGAAAACTTATGTAATGATTAATCTTAACAATTTTGATATGCACTTAACTTATATTAATGTTCCTAAATGCAACTAAATAATAATGAACAATGATTTACTTTACTATATGATTAGAATAGGATGAACCTAAATGAAAATGCATTGTTTTTATTAAAGTCCAATATATTCCACTTAAAGGAAAATTTTGATGATTTGACATTGCTTAAATCTTTCACCCCCCTTGAGAAATCCTATAATGATTGCAAATGCAAAAATAATCTAAAATGAATGCAATGTGCAAATGCAACTAAACTATTGTAACTTTTTATCGGTTCAACTTACTTTTATATTATCATCATCATTGAGCTTTGCTAGTGGATCATTGAGCTTTGCTGGTGGATCACTAAAATTGATACAACCTTTACTAGTTAGATTGTCAACCATGGTGGTATGAATACTACTTTTGTTAGTTTCAATCTTGAAATTAAATCTTGGCATTAAGATATGGAAAATGTAAATGGGCAAGGGATTCTTTTGTGTAAAAAAAAAAAAAAATTGATCCCTTTCTTATGAAAACATCCTCATTGATTCTTTGATGATCATGTCATTAGATGGTCTTGCACACTTCTATGAATCATTCTTACAAGCAGAAAAAATAAAAATATCATGCTCCATCATCCCTCCTCTAGTTCAAGACGTCCTTGAGTTGTGAAAAAGACATGATTTCAAAAATCAAGAAACAAACATTTAAATACATTTGCCTTTGTTAGGTGATTCATTTTTCTAAAGATTTTCATCCATTATTCACCATTTTGATCTTGTGTTCATGTTTTGTTTTTCTTGATGTTTCAATTTGATTTCCTGGTTGTGATCTTGGGTGAATTTGATTTGATGTTTGAAAATGGATGTTTTGGATCTATCAAAAAGTTCAAAAGTGTTGACCCTGATTGTGATGTAACCTGGTTATTTCATGCTTGTGTCTGTTTGATTGAGTTTAGATTGTGCCCCCTGTTTGAGCTGACAATCATAATGGACGAAGACCAATTTCTAAACAATGACAAAATCTTTGTTGAGGACTGTATCATTTTGAGGGTTTATTATGACTATGTACACAATGATGGAATGCAAGTGAATATGTACAAGGAGGGAATAAAATGCAAATGGAAATGCAATGCAACTAGGCTTGTTAGATAAAGGAGCTTAAGTTATGAAAAGTAGAGCTAGTTTACAAGGTTGTCACACTTGGGTTTATTGCATTACTCCATTTTATTTGATTATTTTTCTACCAAGGTGCATATTTGCTAGGTTTTCAACAAGAATACCATTTTTTTATTTCCATTGTTTTTACTTTCTTCAGGATCCATATTTCCATGTTTTTGAATTTTTATCACTTTTTGATGTTTTTGGATTTTTTACTTTTTAAATGTTTTTAGATTTCTTCAGGTTCAATTTCTATTATGCACAAACTTTAATACTCTTTCATCTGATCAGGTATAGAACCTCTTAAGATAGATATTATTTATAGGTTTTTGAATCTCATCTCCATCATGTGTGGCTAGTTTATAAGTTCCTTTTCCATAGGATGATGTGATCACAGAGGGTCCTAGCCAATTTGCCTCAAATTTTACTTTCTTTTCTGTCTCTTGTTGATTCCTTTGATTTTCTCTTAGAACTAGATCACCTATTTGAAAACCTATAGGTTTGACCTTTTTGTTATAGTTCCTAAACATCCTCTTTTGATAAAGGTTTAGGCGATCATATTATTGGTGTTGACATTCCTCAAGAAATTCTAGTTCTTGCAACCTAGAAACTTTGTATTCTTCATCTATCAATATGCCATGTAGAGAAACTATAAGTGATGCAATTTACACCTCCAAGGACAAAATTGCTTCAACTCCATAGACTAGAGAAAATGGTGTAGTTCTGGTAGGTTTTCTGATACTAGTATTGTAAGCCCACAATTTTAGATTTGATTGAATTTGCCAATCCCTATCTGAATCGTCAATTGTTTTCTTAAGAATCTTAAGGATGTTTTTGTTAGATGCTTATTCTTGTCCATTTCCCTATGGATAATAACTTGAAGAGAAATGTTGAATGATATAAAAAATTTCACATAAGTCTTTGAAATCCTTGTTTTTGAATTATTTCCCATTATCTGTTATGATGGCATATGGAATACCATATCTACAGATTATGTGATTCAAGATAACCAGGGAAATATGCTTTCCTCTAGTAGTTGATAAAGGTACAACTTCAATGCATATAATGTATTTATGACCATTTGAAGAATGAGGATAGATCATCCCAATCAAACCAAAACCTTATTGATAAAAGGGCCAAGGTGTGGTCATTGGACCTAGCTCTTATGTAGGCACATATATCAGGTGTCCATGAAATTGACACTTTTGGTAAACTTGTACAAATTGACATGCAACTTTCTCAAATGTTGGCCAATAGTATCTCATCCTAATGAGTTTCTTAGATAAGGTAAACCCACTCAAGTGTGACCCACAAATACCTTAGTGAATGTATTGTAAGGATATATTTCATTCATATCTTTCATTTTGATTAGGTACTTGTAGGAGTGAATCTAATGTTTCCATGGCATTTGTTTCTTTTTTTCACATCTTGGTATTTGTTCAAAGGTGATCATCACAAAATATTTCTCAACATCATCCACCATCCTTTTATAAGGCATCAATTTGTCATATTTAGTTTTATAGTCATCATTTATTTGGTTAATGATCAATTATGAGTCTCTAAAGATTTGCAATGTTTAATTCTCCATTCCAAAGATATCTTGATTCCAATAATAAGTGCTTCATATTATTCTATATTATTGGTGGATGAAAATAAAATCTTATAGGAATTTGGTATAGTAAATCCTTGTGGTGTAATGAAAAAAATTCCTTCCCCCAAGCCATGTTGAGTATATGACTTGTCAAAGTAAAGTTTCCACATTAGAGGTACAAGTGTAATACCCGTCTAACCCTAATAAAAGTTTTTGAATGAAGTAAGATCTTTAGATGTTTCCTTATATCTTAATACTTGTTTTCCTATAAGTTGTTTATAATGATTGCATTGGCTTCTACCTGAGAATTCTAATATCAGACATATTGTCTGAAGGTATCATTTATGTATGTATTTGTCCCTATGTATGTATAAAGGACCTTCAATACCTTTCTGAACACAGTTAGGATGTTATGTGATATGTGATGGATATATATAGATATGTTCTTTTATTAAAGTTACTTTCAATGAATTTTGTATGTCACTTAATAATTTAGGACATTTATTATTATTATGATGAGTTATTATTAGTATCAATTATTGACTAACCCAATTCTCAAGATTCTAACCCTCACGTTACATTCTTTGGGTGTGAGTGTGTGTGTCTATATACATGATGTGTCTTCATGATTCAGGACGAAGTTGTAGTTACTCACATGGATGAGGTCCACATGATGTATCAATCCTGATCATTTGTCTACAATATCTTCTTTAATATATACATCAATGCACATGTATTTCTTCTCAGTGATGTAGGCTTACAGATACTGGGCATGAACTTCACCTGGCTTCACAGGTCTGAGCGTGCCCCAAAAGCCTTGATCATTTTTTTTGTTACGAAGATAGTACCAGGTCTCGCAAGACTAAGCCTAGTCCTGATCCCTGCTCCCAGGTTGGGTCTTTTTGGAATTTTCCTTTGATTATGGATTGATGTCCATTTATGGCTGCTTGGGTTTTATTCATTGTGGATATTCATTATAGTACCTAGGACTAGGTTAATATTGTTTTGTGGTTAGATTATCGGTTAGTAATAATTTGATGGTATTATGGAATTAAATATATGGTATAATCTTGTCAAGTGTATTCATTAATGTATTATTTATAATAATATTTACATGAATATATATACACATGCATATGGGTGCACACATATGCATATGTCTATATATATGTTTATACTAATATGTTTTTATAAATTTTTTAATGTGAGTTTTTATGTATTTATTTATTTATATTCCCTTGTAACTTTAATGAAGGGATTAACTATTGTGTGTAATTAGATCCACTTCATCCATGGATAAAATAGAGCTAATTACCATTTATCCTTTTAAAGGCAAAGTAACTAATCTTTATCTAAAGTGAAAGTAAGAATAAAATAAAATAAATTACCTAAAACATAAAATTAAACAAAGACGGTAAATAAACTAAAGAACTCACGAGAAACAATTTACACATCTAAGAACTAATAAAGTTTCAAATAATAACCAATAGATGGTTGTGGATGGTTGCATCGGTTGATTTTCCTGTGCAACCAATCCTAAACCATATTTATGTGAGGAGAATGGTAGAGTGGAGGGGGGAGAAAATAAGATGATGGGATATGCAAACTCACAACCAAATACTTTGGAGAAAGTTGGTGGTGGCATTCAGAAGGAAACTCAGTGAGTGGAAAAGCTTAAGGAAATGGGAATTAGCTAGAGTAGGCTTGGTGCTTCTTCTAGAGGTTTCTCCGCAGGACTCCAGGTAGGCTCTACCCAGAAAGAGAATCCTTTTCATTTGAATTTTGTGCTTGATGTGTCTTCTTTACTAATTGTCATTGTTTATTAGATCAGAGGGAACCTTAATGTTTGTGTTTCTATATTATTCCCCTGCACCTTTGAGTGGATGATGACTATCTTAATGATAGATAATAATATTGTGTTTTTATGCCATCTATCCTTCGGTATGAGTTATTTCCATAGAATGTGATGTCTTCTACCTTGTGCCTTCATCCTTTGATGCTTATGAGTTGTAGTAGACTCTCCCTCCTTGTTAGAATAGTATGTTTTGATATTATCCTTCTTTACCTTGCATATAGTGGCAGGAATAGAAAAAGACTTACCTTGAAGATAGGATGGGTTTGAGGGCTATTTTGGAAGAAAAATAGAGGGATATCAAATGGGTATCCCCCTGATTCTACTTTCTAGACCTCCATCTTACCCAGGTTTACCTGGAAGGTTGATCTCCAAGTTGTTGCCCATGATATGCATAGACTTTTACCACCTGCGCAAGTTTGGGCTCCACCTGCGTAGCTCACGTGACCAACTATGCAAGAGGAAGGCCCAAGTGCATAGGTCATAACCACATGTGTAGCTTCATGACCACCTACGCAGCTTGGACTACCACCTGTGCAGGACTCTTCTAGTCTAGTTTTTAGGGTTTCTAGAAGGGCTTAAGGTCCCGTGTTGACCCTAGGGGGTGTGTTAACTTCTAGGACACTGATTTTTCATATGGTATTATATTTAGGATCTTTTGGAACCCTCTCAAGAGTTTTGGATAATTTTGGGAACCCTGATTAGGGTTAGGGTGGTCTCAGTCTGATTTCAGCCATAGGGTGAAACATAAAATGTAAGTTACATTTTATGTAATACATTCCAGGATGTTTGAGAGTGATTTCAGCCTCCTAGGAGTTCAAATAAAGATTCTAGATTTTGAAGGTTTTAGAAAATTTCAGACTTAGCCAAATTTTAGGAATCAGCGTGTTTTCTGTAATATGATCTTTTTATGATTTTTTGTGGTTTGAGGGTGTACCAAAAAGGCATTGGTTATATGGTTTTCTATAAATTTTTATGTTTGGTACATTTTTATGTCTTCCTATGTGTTATTTTCCATCTTGAATGCTAGATAAGGGTTTAGGACTGTCTGGTGGACTAGGGTCAAACAGTGATCCCCTAAACCCAATCCTAGGTTAATATGATGTTATAATTTATGTTTTTATGAGTTTCATGATGTTATTATGTTTTTTAGTATCCCTTTTGATGCATTTGATGCAATGTGGATGTGTTTTATCTATCTGTGTACTCGATTGTAGTTTAGGGTTGTCCAAAGGATTCAGGACAACTAGTGCTTTCCTAAACTCAATCATTTGATGTTGTAAACACTTGTGTACCTGTGGTAATTACCTTTATGTGCACTGATGATGTTTTTTGAGAGGTAGGGAGCCTAAGAACACTAGGTGAGTTGCTCACAGTTGGGGGTCAGGGCCCTAAGTGGTTAGTACCAGGATAACCCACTGGTGAGTTGTTTAATCCAGTGAAAACATTAATAAAATTATGGGAAGGGGTACTACACATTAATTAAGATAAGCCTCACCCATGTCAGTAGTGCTAGTATAGGCTACAAATGGGAGTGGCAGAAGGTGCTATTGCGAGAGCATAATCAAACAGTCTCATCCCTATGAGAGATGTTCAGTTCTGCATGTGCCTACTTGGGGGTCGGGCCCAGAGTGGCTTACCAGGATAACCCAAGGGGTGAGGGATATGCGATGACACTCACCTAGCATGTTTATTAGAGTTCCTACCAATGTTCTTTATGTCTTTGTGATTTTCTTGTGCTTTCAGTTGTGTGATGTTTTGGGAAGGGCTATCATTACCTTAGGAGTATCCTAGTTGTTACCTTCTTGCGTGGACCTTGGTCTCTATCTCCTAGAACAGGGGAGTGGAATATTTTTGGATCCACATGGATGGGTGGTTAATCTTTATTATATCAAGGTACTGTTCGTGGTCAGATGGATGTTCTTGGCTCCTGTCCTTCTAGATTATCAGTTTTGAAGACTTCTTATTGTATATGTAAAGATGTTCTTATGCATGTTCATTCTTGTAAAATAAATCTCTTATAAATCAATGGATCTAATGATATGATGTATATCAATGTAATTAAAAGAAATGTATAAGGGAATGGGTAGATCTAGGGAAAGGAAAGGGAAAATATTATATGTTATCAATATGAAAAGATAATTGTTTAGGGTAGTTATTCAGGTATATTTTATTACTTTTTGGTATAATAAATGATCTTAGACTTAATATGAAATAATGTATTTCTGAATGAGTGTGTTATCTCTTGATGTATGGTTGTGGAAAACTATTATGAGTTAATGAATCTATGAATAATATTGGATTATGGTTACTATGTTTCACAAATGAGTATGAAAGAATAAAGTATATAGGACATTGCATATCTATCGAATGTTTATCTTTCATCTGAATGCTTAATGAATAGTGTAAATAATGACATAAGTTTAGTAAAGGATAACTCACATGGATGCATGTTAAAATATTAGGATTCATGGTAAGATTATACATGTAACTTAATGTTAAGAATAAAGGAATGAATTGCAAACTTATATTAATCAATCAATGCCTTAATAGTCAAATGATTAGATTGGATTATGTTGCTTCAATAACAATGTTAGGGACCCTATGAGGACTTAGAGTAGTACTAATATTTCATTGAAAAAAAAATATTCACATCTCTTTGTATTTAGTTGGCTTGTCCTCCTGGGTTCTTTGGCGGGGCGTGACAACAAGTTTAAGAATATGTGAATTTATAAATTCTACTTGTATAGGTTCCTCACTTGATATCGGTGCCTCTTATTATTGATCTTCTATAGCTTATCCTTCGATTTCTCTTCGGTCTGCATACTCAATATCAAACTCACTTAAAACCATGACCCATTTGGCTAACCTTCATGTTAGATATGATTTACTATGAAGATACTTTAATGGATCCATCTTAGTAGTTAAATTGATTTTATGTGCTAGCATATAATGCCTTATTTTTTTAGAAGCAAAAAATATCACTATACATGCTCTCTCTATAAAGGTTTAATTGAGTTCATACTTAATCGAGGTCCTACTGATGTAGTAGATAAATTTTTCTTTTCCTTGCTCATCTTATTGTGCTAATAAAGATCCCAATAAATTTTTGGTTGCTGAAATATAGAGTATCAAAGGTTTTCCTAGTATTGGAGCCATTAAGATGGGAGGATTCATCAAATATTTCTTCAAAAGACAAAACACTTCCTCACATTTTTTGTCCCACTTGAATGAAATTTCCTTATGTAGTAATTGGGTTAAAGCATGACACTTTTTTTCCAATTGTGACTTGAACCTCCTTGCGGATTGTAACATTCCTTTCAAGGACCTTAGTTGGCTAATATTTCTTAGTGCTCCCATTTCCATGATGGCTTTGACTTTATCTAGATCCACCTCTATTCCTTTGGCTGAAATTACATATCCTAGCAACTTTCCTGATTAGACTCCAAATGCACACTTTTTTGGATCTAATCTCACTTTTAATTTTTCCAACCTTGTGAAAATTTTGTCTAGAATTGGTACATGTTCACTTCTTGTAAAATATTTTGCTAAAATTTCATCTACATACTTCCATGAATGTGTGCATCATATCATGGAAAATGGTTGTCATAGCTCTTTGGTAAGTAGCTCCAAAATTCTTGAGACCAAAATTCATTACATTCCAACAAACAGTACCCCATGCACATGTAAAAGTAGTTTTATCTTCATCCTCGGGGGTTATTTTTATCTGGTTACATCTTGAAAAATCATCCATTAATGAAAACATTAAATTCCCTCTAGTTAGGTCTACTATTGTATCACTTTTTGGAAGAGGAAATCCATCTTTGAGACATGCCTTGTTCAAATATCAGAAATCTGTAAAAAATCTTATGATATTATAAGGTTTTTAAAAGGGTACTATATTTGAAATCCATTATGTATAGGCAGTGGGTCTTATGAGTTGAGTATCCAAGACTTTATTCAATTCTTCTTTAATCAACAAGGCTCTGTGTAGATGCATCTTTCTCAATATATGTTTGACGAGATTAACTCTTGGAGCTATATTAAAATGGTGCCCTATAGAATTTAGATATAGTGTATCATGTTGGCCTATGGCCATGCAAAATTGACATGTCTTTCCTTGAAAATTTCAATTAACTGTCGCATCTCCTCTTTGGAAAAATATATTTCTAAATTGATGATCTTAGGCTCTTCCTCGGTTCTAATAATTACTTTATTCGTTGGCTGAATCAATATAGATGACCTCTCTTCATATTTTTTGCGTAAAATGTCAAGCTTATCATCCCTAGGTGCCTTAATTGTTTTTTCACCTTTCGATACATCTTTTATTTTTTACTTTTTCCCAATCTAGTATTTCCACATGGTGATTTTTGATGAATACAAGCCTTTAGTATTAATATATAGAACAAAGTACAATATTCACAAAAAAGGACAGGGGGATAAAAAATCACCCCGCTAAGAGTCATACATCATCATGCCAGAATCATACAGCTTTTCATCAAACAAAAATATAAGAAAAGCCCTCAAGTTGCGAGAGTGGTAGCAGAAGAGCGAGGAGGATCTTTATCATTCAGATTTCCCCAAACATTGGGCCAAGGGGTCTAGTCAGGAGGCTGTAAGGAAACTCAGGTGCGGAAATAGCTTCCTACACTAATCTCTAAAGGAAAGTATTGTGCAAATTCTTTTAAATCGTTACAATTTCAGATTTGTTCACTACTTTAACAATGATATTGCAGTCACATACCATGCATATATAAAATAGAATGACACAATGATTTACCCTGGGGAAAAACTTTTGGTAAAAATACCCCAGCACTACAAAACCTGCACAATGTATTATCTTCAACACAACGGTTACAACATAATTGCAATGCAAGTTCTTTCAGGAGACAATCGATACTCTAAGACAAATCCAGTAGCACCAGATCATACCAAAAATACACTCTTTTTTTATCCTTTCCTATAACCCTAAAAATGCTTATATCATGCACTTTCCTTTTTAGGGCAACTTCCAAAGATAGCCGTATTAGGGTTTTACCATTCTCCGAGAAAATAGGAACCCTAAAAATTTTTTCATGGGAACAAAGGAGGAAGAGTGTAAATTACTCAAATTTATCAGTTGTCACATGTCTTGCATGTCTTCACCTGTCATTGAAATCTCCTAGAAATATCTCTTATGTGTCATAGGAATCTGTCATAACCATTTTAGCCATGATCTCCTTACACACAATTCAAGATGTCGACACATCAAGTGGAGTGACACATCAACACGCCAACTAGACATGTACACTCACACTTAATTACATTATTTGCAAGAAAATACATTTTAAAAAACAAATAATGAGAATAGGAATTATCCAAGTTTGAGACACCTTATTCCTAATAGAGGCGACCACCCATCATCTATTTATTTTTCTTTCTTTAGTTCTCCTTCCTCCTGCCTGGGAGAGATTATGAGACCCAAGCGGGGGACTTTATCAGAAGTAGCAAGAGGCCACACAAGAATAGTGGCTGACAGTCAAGTAACAGTAGAGACAATAAAAGGAGGCTAGCCAATAGCTGAGGCTCTCCTATCAAGAGGAGAGGTAGAGTGGCGATGCCAAGAGCATGGCATTTTGGAGCACCTGGCTGAGGCACTCCCTCTATGATGTCAGCCCTGAGGTGGTGTACAATCAGCAAAGAGAGAATCTGATAGCACCTGAGCTAGATCACATGGGGCATTACCCCAATGCTGTAGCAGCTCCTGCAAGTAGGCGACCTCAAGGTCCACCTTGTTATCTTGTACTTGAATCTGCATCATGACATTATTACATAAACATGCCTTAGCATAAAGAGAAACATTGATATACAGAAAGCTATGAGTAAAAATAACAACATTACGGTCTTTCCATAAGGAAAAAAAAATATCCATCCTAAAATCATGCCAAATCTAGGTATACTAGATAGGCATTCTGGGTGAGTCACCAAGGAGAGCCATATGCCAAGAGAAAGGCTCTAGCCGAAATGGCATAAAAAACTATGAATCCATCTCCAATAGTTCTGGGTCGAACAACAAAACTAAAAAATATGCATAATGGTTTCAGAGTGCCCACAAAATGGGCATTTAGGATTAGGCACACCTAAGTGTCGAATCTGAGCTCCCAAGGGTAAACCCTGGTAGAGCAGGCACCAAGCAAAATGAGCAATTTTGGGTTCAGTGATAGCATCCCAAATAGTGCAGAAACACCAGCTCCAAGTCTTCTGGGAAGAAGAAAGATTCTAATGATGATTGAGAGAATCAATCATAGGAAAATGAGGCACAAGCCAAGAGTACCCAAGTTTGGTTTTGTTATTGGTAAATGGTGTATCAGGGTACCATTTCCAATATTTCCACCAAGGTTTAACTGACTGAATGCCAAGTTTATGTAGGATATGCGGTGGAATAGCAAAGACAAGCAAGTCAAAAGTCTGACGATCTAGACGAGTGAGTCGAAACTGAACCTAGAGATCATCCCAAGAGAGGAGACTCATGGTGGCTCTAGAAAAAAAATCCTTGGGTGTTTGACTACCCTATTTTTGGAAATGCAGAGCACTTATCCCTTGGATTTTGGCTAGAGGAGACCCTTTTTGAGAAAAAAGTGGGGACCACCAAATGTTCTCCTGATTGAAAGAGAGCCCATCCTGAAAGCCATTGCCAACCCAATGAAGCCAAGGTTTGACAGCTTTCCAGGCTCTCCAAATACTTTTGACAACAAAATTACCTTGTATTTGAATAGGGTGCTTCATAACTAGAAGGGTTTTAAATCCAATCCCTTTCCAAGCCGGTTTGTGCAAAATTTTCCAGGCCTCATTGCCTATGAGACATCGCACAACCCATTTTGCACAAAGGGCCAGGCCTTGTTTCTGAGTATCAAGTAATCCAAGCATACTAGAGACCTTAGGGAGACAACAAAATTCCCAGGCAACTCTGTGAAATCCATGTTGACCAGCACCAGAGGCCCAAAGAAAATCCCTCAAGAATTTCTTGAGCTTCTTGTAGGAGGCCTTTGAAGGAGCCCCACAAGAATAATAGTAAACATGCATAGCATCTGAGACCTTAGAGAAAATCTGAAACTTCCTAGCAAGCGAGAGCGGCTTGGTAATCCAATATGTAAGCTTCTTTTCAATTTTAGCTAACACAACATTCCATAATTTAGTAGAAGTAGATTAGAAAGAAAAAGGAATGCCAAGGAAATGAAAAATTTCCCTACATTGAATCCTAGACCAACCAAAATGAGAAACCCAGGGTGGATCAGGAAGGGAAGACTGCCTGTAATACAAGGTTTTCTGCTACTGAATGGCTGAACAAGAGGCCAGAAAAAAAGTGTCTAAACATTGTAAGGCTGCCTTGATATTCCCTTCATCCTCTTCAAGAGTGAGAAAGGAATCATCAACAAAATGACCATTGACCAAATGCTGAGTAGAACTAGGTAAAGAAATTCCCCGAACATGGCCCGGAGAAATTGAATGCTCTATAAAATAGCCAAATCCCTTGGCTACCAGAACGTATAAGGCAAGAGCAAGATGACATCCTTGTTGAATGTATCTAAAGAGCCCAAAAGTGGAAGATTGTCTATTATTAATGGTGATGCAAGTAGAGGCATCCCTAAAAAGAATCTGCACAGATTGAAGAAATCTAGGTCCAAAACCGAGAGCGTGAAGCATAGAAATAGTAAAAGGCCATTCAATGCGGTCATAAGCTTTAGCAAAATCAAATTTAAGAAAAAAGGTTTTCTATTGAGACTTACGAGCCCATTCCATACCTTCTCAAACTACTATGATATTATCAAGAATCTATCTTGATTTGATAAAGGGAGTTTTCTCTGGCCAAATAATTTGAGGAAGGATGTGATGGATCTTGAGAGCCAGAGCCTTAGAAATGATCTTATATGAGACATTGAGCAAGGTTATAGGCCACCAGTTGCAAATATCCTTAGGATCCCCAGTCTTGGGGATCAATTTAATGTTTCCTTTATTAATAATGTCCCCAAGATATTGGGAGTGATATGCTTCAAGGTAGACTTGGTGTAAATTAGGACCAATAGCATCCCAGAGTGTTTTATAAAACTCATAGGTAAAACCATCACAATCTTGAGCCTTATCATCAGCCATGGAAAAGATAGCTTCCCAAAGATCCTGCAAGGTGAAAATGTGATCATAGAAATCTCACTGGGATGGTGAAACACATTGAGGCACAACATCTATGCAATCCTCAAGAGCTTGATTGCTGGCAAAAGAAGATCTCCCAGAGGAAAAACTTGTTCATAATGACAAACAAAGGCTTGCAGAATATCAGGAAGCTATGTGATGAGGGATTAACCTTCTTTGATCCTGGTTATACCCACATTAGTGTGACGGGCATGGAGAGCCACAAAAAATTCTTCAGAGGCTTGATCGCCGACCTTTAACCAGTGTAGTTGAGGTTTGATCTGAGCTTTGATTTTTACAACTAGATATTTTAGTTTTTCTTTTATTTATTTTATTTTTGTGACGAATAAACTTGACACTTTCCCACTTTTCTACCTCTTGATATGATTCTTGGATATAAGATGGCTAAACCACATTTAGATACATGGCAATAGAATAGTAATTTGGAAAGGTGTCTATTTCATTTGGCTTAATTTGATCCCAATCAATGAGTTTAGGATGGATAAGTGGTAAGAAATCATTAGATGTATTTATGTCTAGGGTAGTTAATGTCCTGAATTTGTTATAACTTGGTTAATACATTATATCATCAAAATGTATGGTGTTAGATTGTTCAGTATGGTCCATATATTTTGGATCTATTTATTTCTCACTAGAGTATTATTGAACGCATTGTGGTTCTAACTCTTGTAAGGTAAAACTAGAGCTTTGTCTCGCTAAAAAAGTAGGTACATATGGATCTCCTACCCATTATAGCTTTAATTTGGTGCTTCCCTTGATGTAGTTGTTGAAGAGGGGATCACATCAACTTCCTTGTCATGGCATGACTCTTTAGTAATCTCATTTCCATTTTTTTGAATAATCATCAATATATGATTTTACTTTGGCTATTTGTTCATACATGTGAGGGAGTTTTTTTTCATTATGTCCTTGTTCCTGGTACCCTAATCCAATTTTCTCTTGACTATATCTCCATGTAGTTTGTATGGGTTCTAAAAATCCTTCATTTCTCCTACCAAGATGACCCTTTCCTTGGTAACCCATTTTTTTCATTATTTGAAAACCTTTACAATATTGATGTTGGGAATGCCAATATTTTGAACCCTTTGATTTGACTCTTCCTCCTCTTTGTATAACCATTTAGAATTTTGTCATCTTCTTCTACTTATATTTATATAATAGATCATACATTATTATCATTGTACCTTTGAGGACTTGAGGTAGATGGTTTTCCATGTGACTTGGGAGAAAGGGTTAAATTAAACAAAGATATGGAATATTCTCCTACCCGTTTGTGACTAATCTTACATTTCTTCTCAAATTCTTTCATTAATGTATCCATCTTTTGTTAGTGTGTTTCCTTTTATTTCCCCTTTTCTAACTTTTAACATCTTGATTTTGTTTCTCCTTAGATAGAATCACTTGAAATAAAGGATCGAGGATTTTCATGACTTGAATGTAGAAGACCAACATTTTCTTTACCCTTGTTTGATGTGGATGAACTAGAATTTTCACTAGTGGAATCATTATTTTTCTTCTCCTTTTCCTTCTCTTTGGATGATGAACTTGTACTAGGATATTCTAATTTAGCTTGTTATCGCAATGAATTTGATGTGGAAGGCTCACTATTATGGGGTACAAAAGAATCTATAACTTGTTTGATGTTATTACAATATTGGAAAGGATTAAGGTCACCACTGATTGTTATTTCTTTTTCTAGATGAGGAAACTTTAGACATTTATGATAAGTAGAAGGAACGAATTATATTTCATGAATAAATGACCTTCCCAAAAATATTTTATAGGTAACATTTAGGTATAATACTTGGAAAACTATCTCCTTTTCAACAGGTCCCACTCAAATTGGTAAAATGACCATTCCTTTAGAAGATATCTCTTCATCATCATAGGCTTTAATTGTTATCTTCCTCTTAGGATCCACAATATTTTTAGAATATCACAAGGCTTTAACAAGGTTCAAGGTACATATATTTAATCCAACCCCTCCATCTATAAAGACTCTTTTCACTCTATGCTTGTGGATTAGGACTTTGATGTTCTAGGGAAAACTTAAAGGGTGATTTAAGGACATTTCATCTTGCTCGAAAAAGGATAGGAAATATGGTGCAATAAGATGACCAACCATATTTTGAAAATTTCCTATATCCAAATAGTTAAGGATCATTGTCTCAACCAATGTTTTCTCCAAGATTTCTTTATGTGAAGGAGATATGATGCAAGAGCATCCTAGGATTCTTGGCAATCCTGTATCACACAAATATAAATTTTCTTTGGAGAGTACTTGGTGTGTTTTGGTCTTAGTTGGTGAATTGTTACTCAGTCAAAGTTGAGTTTTGTTTCTTGGCCACTGTGTTGGCTAAGGGGCTCGATTGTTGGTGGAGCTCAAAAAATATGGTGCTCAGCATAACCTACTCGACAATGCCTATGGTTCTCAGTCATTGTGTTTTCTTTGCGATGCTTGGCATGCTCAACATGTATTGGTTGCTGGCACTCCACACTGTTGTTGACACTCAATAGTTTGACTTGCTGACTGATGTTCTTGCAGATCTGGGAGGCTGACTTGATGCATTTAATTTGTGTACTGTGACATTTAATTTGAATATTTCATTGGGAATTGTGGGGACCTAAAACTTGGTCATTGGTATCTCCTTTGTTTTTTTTGTGGTTGACCTATTGGTTGCCTCTTGTATTTAAGTAGTGCTATGTTCTTAGCTTAGGGATCAGATCTTATTGGATGGGATAAAATGAGATCAGATCTAAGGATATGAGTATTGGAACTGAGTTGTATGTTTGGGCTCAAGTTAAATGTTCTGATGCTTGCAGAAGATCTATGATAGATCTTGAATTTATATCTTTGTAATTGGCCATAACTGCGAAGGCCTTACAATCTGAAATATTGTGATAAATTGAAATTTGATTCCTATCTCTATTTTTGTTATGTTGGTGTTTTGGCTGCATTAGGGTTTTGACTATCCATTCCTGGATCTTCCATCCTTAACTGCGTCAGGTGGCATCAGAACTTGAATTTCTTGAGCATGTGGATAGATCACCGAGGTGAGTCAGTTTATAACAGGACCTTGGGTTGGGTTGAAGATGCCTCCAAGGAAGATCCATGAGTTTACAGAAGAAGAACCTAAGGCAAAGGTGAATCTTAAAAATTACCAAGCTTTGTAGAAGTAGGTGCAAGATCTGCAAGAGGAGTTGCAAAGAACGCATGCATCTAAAGAACACCAAGATGATGGTGAAGAGTCTGAAGAAGAAGATCATTTTGAAGAAGCTGTAGAAGATGTCAGAGATCTAGAAGAGGATATATTTTTTAGAGTTGTATCTAAAATTGGGAAGTCCTAAGATCAAAGTTTCTACATTTGCTAGAAGCCTTAGGATAGAAGAGTTGATTGATTGGATTATTGAGATGGATGAATACTTTGAGTATGAAGAATTAGAAGATCCTGGTAGAGTTTGGTTTGCAAAGACAAAGATAAAAGTTCATGCAAACATATGGTGGAAAGAAGTTCAATTGGAAATAAGTCAAAAAGGTAAAGAAAAGATCGTTAGAGGAACCGAATGGTTGAGAAGTTGAAGAAGCAATTCATTCTTGTGGATTATGAATTGGAGATGTTTCAAAAGATGCAAGGTTTGACATAGGCAAGCAAGATAGTGCAAGAGTATACTGAGGATTTTTATACAATCTTGATTAGGACTGGTCATTTAGAAGATGATAAAGAGAAGGTTGTTAGGTATATATATGGCTTGAGACCTAGTATACAAGAAAAATTACTTACTGTTCGGATGACAATCATAGGAGATGCTTCTCAAAAGGCATTGAAGATTGAAGAAGAGTTGAACAAGAGGTTTGAGGGAAGATAAAAATAATAGAAAATGAGGTGGTAGGACTAGTGAAACAACTACTGGAAGTAATATGGTAGAGAATCCTAAACAAACTAATGTAGGATCTGGCAGTAGTCAAACCACTAGGAACTACAATAGTGGACAAAGAGGAAGATAGAGAAATGAGTTCATGGGTACTTGTTTTTAGTATGGTTAGAAGGGTCATATGGCTTCTCAATGTTCTAGAAGAATATTTTCACTAACTACCAGGGAAGACATGGTGAATTTTGTAGAATAAGGTGAAGTTATTATCAGTAGGAGGTTGGTTGCATGTATTGATGAGCCTATGTAGAGAAGAAATTTATTCAGAACCATATGTAAGTGCAAGGAAAAGGTATGTAATGTCTTAATTGATGGTGGAAGTTATGAGAATTTGTTTTCAGAGGAGATGGTCATTAAGTTGAGTTTAGAAATAAGGAAACATCCTAATCCTTATCAGATTAGTTAAATACAAGATGTGTCTAAGGTTAGGATTGCGGAGAAATGTCTTGTTAATTTTAATATTGGTCCTTATTATGATGAGATATTGTGTGATGTGGTACCTATGGATGCTTTTCATCTATTGTGTGGTAGATATTGGAAATATGGCATACATGTTATGTATGATGTTCATGCAAACACTTATGTGGGAAGGCAAGTTGGATCCCATCATAAACCGATACCTTTGCAGGAAGCAGGGGATAAGGGATGTAGAGTTATTAGATGTTTTCCTAGTGACAGTGAAACACATGAGGAGTAGAGAGTTGATGAACCTACGCCTATGAGTAAAATGCACGAGAGACTGCAGGGAAAAATTAAGGAGAATGACATCTCTAAGGAACTTGCAGAGATTAAGAGGCAGATGACATTTTTGACAAAGATGGTGCAGCAAATGATGAATCTAGTGACACACAAATATGTAGATGATACCAAGTTGAGTAGTAAGTCTTGTGAGGATGTGGTTCAAAGAAATACTGATGGTATCAATAGTGTAGAGGATGGTTTGATTCAATTGTTTTTAGTTGCAAATAGGAGAGATGAGAAAAGTGCATGGTAGATGAACTTGTCGAATGAGACATTGGACAAAGTGAAGACAACATAGAATGAAGGACAAGAGGAGATATGGGTTAAGAATAGATAAGGCATACCTATTTTGATTCCCTTAAGATGTTAATAATTTCCTTTATGGAAACATCTTCTTTACCTGGGGTTTCCAATGGAGGAGCATCCTAGGATTCTTGGAAATCCAGTATCACACAAAAATGTGTTTGATTTGGAGAGTACTTGGTGTGTTTTGATCTTAGTTGGTGAAGTATTACTCGATCAAAGATGAGTGTTGTTTCTCGACTATTGTGTTGGCTGAGGGGCTTGGTTGTTGGTGGAGCTAAATAACTCTGGTGCTCAGAAAAACCTTGTTGACAATGCCTATGGTGCTCAATTATCATATTTTATCAATGATACCTAGCATGCTCAGCATGTTTTGGTTGTTGGCACTTGGCAGTATTGTTGACACTCAATAGTTTGTCTTGTCAACTGATGTTCTTGCAGATCTAGGATGCCAACTTAATGAATTTAATTTGTGTAGCATGGAATTTAATTTGGATCTTTCATTGGGGATTGTGGGGACCTACATCTAGGTCATTGGTATCTCCTATGTTTGTTTTGTGGTCAACCTATTAGTTGCCTTGTGTATTTAAGTAGTGTTATGTTATAATATTAGGGGTAAGATAATATTAGATAGGATAAAATGAGGTCATATTTGAGGATCTGAGTATTGGATATAAGTTGTAAGTTAAGAAGGTAAATGGCTTGATGCTTGCAGAAGATCTGTGATACATCTTAGATTTATATCTTTGTAATTAGTTGTGACTGGGAAGGCCTTACAACCCGACATGTTACAATAAAATGAAAGTTTTTTCCTATCTCTAATTTTTTTGTGTTTCATTATGTTGTTGTTTTCGTTGCATCAATGTTTGGACTGTCCATTCATGGATCCTTCATCCTTGACTACATCAGGATATCCTAAACAACCCCAAGAAAGATATTTGGGCTAGATTTTTTTGGAGTTGATCCACCAAGTTGTATTTTTTGATGTGGTTGATACAAAATTGATTGATTTTGTCTTGTTAAATGCCTAGTGGAGGGTAAATTTTGATTCTTTCCCCCTAGTTACCTTGTTGGAAGATTCTTTGTCTTGTTTATCTTTCACCACTATGAAATTGATGTAATATTTTGAAAACTAGATAAAGAATTGATAGTATTTTCATAAGTGTGGGAAAAATTCACCTTGTTGTTTCCCTTCTTTTTAGTTTTATTGGAATCTTAAGATTCACCCTTCTCATGATTTAAGAAAGGAGTTTTGAAAGTCATGTGTTATTCATTATTTGTAGGTCCATCTGCTTCAATAGTTTCATTGTCAATGAGATCTCGAACCACATGTTTTAATCTCATACAACCGTTGGTCTTATGTCCCTTGTTTCTATGGTACTCACATTGATGTGAGTCATTCCACCATGATGGTTTAAATTTGGGTTCATAACCTATTGCCTCGGGTAGATTTATGATTGTGTTTGCAAGAAGTGTCTTTAAAGTTTCTTCTTGAGGGGTTCTCTCAATGGAGTGAATTCCTTCTTCGTGAAGAAGTGAATTGGGGCATTGATTGTGACTTTGGTTTGTTGTTTCTGTGAAATTATTGTTTTTATTATTGTTATTAAAAGGGTTTTTGTTAGGTGGGTTGATTTTGTTCACCTTATTGTAAGAACCACAAGAATGATGAAATGATTTAGGTTTTAGATTGTTTTCTTCCAACACTCCATCATTTACTAGGTTCTTATTGTTGTTTTTCAACCAAAAATTGGGTTTATAATTGTTGTTTTTGGTTGATGAACTATTGTTAAAGGTGTTATTATTGTTTGAGAACCCCTTGTTATCCTTGTACAGATTTATTTCACCTTTCCTCACTAAAGTATCCTCTATTTTGATTCCATTCTCAATCATTTTGTCAAAAATTGTGGGACATTGGAGTTGTAATCAGAAATTCATTTTAGTTATTAAATTGTTAATAAAGATGTCATTATTTTCCTTTTCTGGTACACTTTATTGGGTATTTTTGCAAAATATCTTCTCTAACATTAGATGAAATTAAAAAATGATTACCCATTCCTTTGTTTTGTATTGCACAAATCCAACAACCTCATGTTCAATATTATAGGAGTATTGGTTGACAAATTTTGAGATCAATTATTCAAAGGTTTCAATTCCGGGTGGTTACTTGGAAAACCACTCCATGGCTTGTCCACCTAGACTCCTTGGAAATAAATGCATTAGGTATATTGGTTCATGGATGAATTTCATTCTTAATGTTTAAAATTTCTTAATGTGGTCTTGAGGGTCAGTTGTTCCTTTATATTTTTCATATTTTGGGAGTACCACATTGGGTGGGAAATGTATCATGACCAAACTCTTATCAAAAGGAAAAGGACAAATATCTTCTATTATGTATTTATTGGGATAATCTGCCTTTTGAATGTTATATAATTGAATTTGAAGTGATTTAATGTGTTTAGTTAGGACCCCTAAAGGGTTAACTTTGTTCTCATTTTTTTTTAGTTTTGATACATCATAATCATGTGCAAACTTAACCCCTAATTGGGCTAACCTCAAGACATACCTTTCCTTTTCCTTTTCTAAAAATTTTTCTATCATCTTCATGAAATTAATGTTTTGTTGTTCTTCCTTGATCTTTTCTTTAGTTATCTCTTCATGTTCTTCATTGTTATTGTCATTGTCATGGTTGTTAGAATCGGCCCATTCGTTCTCCATGTTTGCTTGAATGGTTTGTGTTTTTAATTATGGTTGGTTTGACTCAAATTGATGTGTTTGATGAAAAGGTGATTGAGATTGAGTCTCTTGTTGAGGATTTGTTTCTTCACGATACAATGTTCCATCTTCTTGACAAATGTACTTAAAATCCATTTTTCTCATTTTCATAAAAATACCTTATGATCCTACTTGAAGGAAGATCCTTTGGAGTGAATTGGCTAAGTTTGAAATCCAAGTAAAGTTGTCCAAGAAATTGATAAGGTTGAGAGTTTCAATGTGATTTTTTTATCAATGTATAAAGTGTCTTCAATAAAATTCTAATATAGAAGGACGTATCACTATGATAAAGACTAGGAATAATGACTAGGATCTCCTTAGTTCTAGGAAAAGGGCCAGAAATCCTTTGATGACGAACGTTTATTAATCCAAAATTAATGGTAGTTTGATACTTCAACAATGATTTGATGTTTCAAAAACCCAACGTATATGACCCAACTTGCTTAACATCCCAAATAATGGTGAATTTCAATTTTTTTTCCTTGAAATGGACCAAGCTCCCAAAAGGGTACACAAATATGTTTATAGTTTTGGCTCAAAATTCTACAAATGCTCATTGTTTGGCTTTGACAATTTATAGGTGCTATTTTAATGTGTACAGACATTGTTTTAATGATCACAAGTGCTATTTTGGTGACATTGAGTGTTGTTTTTATGTACAAGTGTTTTTTTAATTATCACAGGCTCTATTTGAATGTTTATAGGTACTTTGGTTCCCGTTCTCTTCTTAATCCATGAATTTTCTGAGTTTATGTTTGATCTTTGAGTTCTAAATTGATTATTTCTTCTAATTTATGACATCAGAAACCATAGAAAACAAACAAACACTTTTTTTCAACTTCTAATCTACACAAAAAGTGTATGTTCTCAATTGTTTTAACATGTCTTTTGCATGGAAAATACTTCAAGAAATCTACCTATGGTGAATTTGGCTCAACATGGATAAAATAGGTAGGATTACTTCTTAACCAGACTTTAGTAAATATTCCTTTCAAAGAGATTTTGATTTTACCTCTCTTACGAGAGATTCCCATCAATACCAGGGAGGTTTTGCGCAATCATTGAGGACTAATAGAGGAAGGCTATTATTTAAATCTCTTTTTCCATGAACCATTAAGAATAAAGGTATCATGTTTTATTGTGGATTGGATTATAGTGGAAAAAATAGTTTTATATGTTGGAATAATGGAATGGTGTGTACTGAGAGGGGAGCAGTGAATCAGTACCCTTAAAATTTTTAGTCAATTAACCTTAATTATTTAGTAATCAAATCCTTGCATTACTGACCATATGTGCTATTCTTTCTTTATGCATGTAATAAAAATTCATAAATTTAATTTGCATGTAAACATTCATTGAAACATTCATGAAGTGTAATGACACATGACACAATATTTAGTACCGTAGAAAACCCTTGTTAGAAGGTAAAAACTACGGTGGGGATGAAACCCATAAAACTTCACTATCTGCAAAATGGAAGGGGTTGGTTAAGGCTTACAAGTTTGATCACTTCTAATGATATTATCCTATTAGGAGTAACATCTTTAGACTGGTTAAGGTCTACTTTGTTAAGAGCTTTAGCAACACTGTTTAGTGTACACTCAGTTAAGAGGTTTATAAAAGGATTGTTAAATCCACCTTCTCAAAGGATTTCTTCTATTTTCTACACTTGTTAGATTGTAGTCAACAATACTTATTGACCTGAGTATATGCAATCTAGAATTTTTTATTACATATCCATTAAATTTTACAATATGATGTATCACCTATAGTGATTGATTAATACCTATATTCTGCTCGGTAGCCTTGGATATTTTTCTTTATAACTGATTCTCTTTTGTTGTCCTTCTGCATAAAACTTTGTCTCTGATCCATAGATTTGTCTACAGCTACAATCATCATCACATCATTTGTTCTGATTGATTTCACATCTATTTATACAATGAATTTGACCTAAATAAGTTTCATGCTTTTCAATGATAAATTTATTATCAAAGGTTTACAACTTGACCTTGATCTCCTAGTTTGCA
Organism: Thuja plicata; assembly: GCA_018584345.1. Taxonomy (NCBI): domain Eukaryota; kingdom Viridiplantae; phylum Streptophyta; class Pinopsida; order Cupressales; family Cupressaceae; genus Thuja; species Thuja plicata. The sequence goes on from MU225116.1 coordinate 4,020,043, forward strand.
TGTTTTCAATCAGTTAGACTGATTAAAATAGTTACAATTACTTTACTTGACCCTCAAGAAATGGATTTAAAGATAAGCTTTAAGATAAATATAAAACTTAAGTATTTTATCTAACGTGTAAGTTAGATCCAAATTTCTTAGAATAAAGTTGTCTCTCGGTAGACTAGTGCTTGGGTTTCTCTATAGTCTTCCTTTCGGGTTGCTTTGTAGAATTTTTTATTGGGTTCCTCAGTTGTCTGCTCTGTTGGATTGCACTATAAACATGTCTTTCGTTGATAATGTACCAATAGTTCAAAAACTATTTCTTTTGCATACTAATGGAAAAATATGATCATCCATCTCCCCCTTTGACATTAGTATCAAAAACTAATATGTGCAAAACTAAAATGTTTAGTATATACACCATGTGTTCACCTTGTCAGTATGACTCCCCTATATGCATGCTGATATAGTATATGTACATGTATATACACTTTTCCATTATATTATTTACCCTTTTACCTTATCATTTCTCTCTTTGTCAAATATTATTTCCCCCTTTTTTGATAATAAGGACAAAGGTGTAATACTTACAACTTGTCAGAAATGTGGGAATGGGAGTTCTGCATGTCCTCCATCATTTTCTCCCATCTCTCTTGAAGATTTTGCAGGACCATGTGCTCCAATTTAATTCTTGCGTACATATCATAGATACTGTCGGTGACAGACATCTCTGAGGTAGAAATCAATTGTCTTGTCGAAGTCATATGCTTTTGTAGTAATGTAAGATTTGGTAGGAGTAGAGCTTTAAGCTCGGTTACCTCATCTCTGAATTTTGATTCTACCTCTAAAATCTCTAGTCTCAACCTTTTAGCTTCCATAATATTTTCATAATGTAACTTGATTGCATTGTCATTGGTTGTAAGACTTTGTGCACTATCATTTAGATTTGCATCTATCTGTGTAGTCTTCTCACTATTATCCTTAGTGAATTTCTCTATTGTGCATAACTTCTGAACTAAGGTTATAGCTTCTGAAATGATTGGTTCCAATTCATTGACTAGTTCAGATAGCTTTACCTTGTTCTCAGCCACTTCTTGGCTGATTTTATTTGTCCATTTGTATTGATACTTTTTCTCTGCATGTTCTTCTATTGCCTTCTCTGCATCCACATTCTATGATGTGATGACATTTGTAAGAACTGCTAATTGATCAAGTATAGGAGCATCTTGATCAATATCGGTATTAGGTACAATATGTAGAAGTATTTCCTTGGTTGTCTAATGTACCTGTGTGTTCTTGTTCTCCTTTTTAAGCTTATCTTTGATAGCTTTCCTTTTACAAAGTTATGCATACTTTGTAAGTGACTCTGGATCCAATGTCCTCATATCACATTCGGGTATTTTAATGATCTAATCTAGGGTGACTGGATTTTTATTCTCTTTCTTCTTCTTCTTTGATAGTGTAGTGGAGGAACTTGTATGCAGTACCATAGCAAGATCTTTTTCTTGGTCTGATGAACTTGATGAATGTTTTGGAGGTGTAGTGCCTTTTCTCTATTGCTCGGTGTCTACCTGTCAGTTTTGTGTGGACGTCTCCATATCAACCTTAGATTTATCTATAGCTTCTCCTTTGGTATCCTTTAGAGTGGCATCACCTTGCTTCTCTTCTTCACCTTTATCTTTCTGCCTTCCATATGTTTCTTTCTATTCATCAGTTGTGTTTTTATGCTCCTCTTCACCCTTATCCTTGGGTATGCTTGCATCATGCTCGGGTGACTTCTCCTTTTGAGAGATGATATTAATAGCCTGTATCCATAATGACATTTGTCCTGGTATATTAACTTGTACAGTATCCATTGTTGTGTCATGTTCATTGATATGCTCAGAGGTATCAATGACATCTTCATCTACCTTAAGTTCATTAGAAGGATCTTCAGTGATATATATTATTGTCACATCTTGGATTGTAACATATATTTTGTTTCCTAATGACTTCAAAATCTAAGGAATGTCATCCATTTCTTTAGTAGCTTCGATGTTAAATTCAACTTGATTGTCATCCTCAGTGTCATTTATAAGAATGTGTTGTGGGCTCGGTGTAGACTAATTCTCTTCATTATGAGGATTATCGGTAAGTTGTAATACTTTCTCAGGGCTTGTGTCCTTTTTAGGTATATTGTGTATTTATCTCCAAGTATCCTCACTTTCCTTGTCAAGCTTAACTAAGCCTCCCTGTAGTACTTTGTGGCTCTCAATTTTTTTGAGAACTCCTTGGAATGTAACTTCATCATTTCATCAATTTCTTCCATTTTGGAATCAGGTGGCATAACAGAAAATAAGGATCTTTCCCTTATTTTTTTTTTAGAATTCAATGTGAATGTCCACCTCACTGATAACCTATCTAGAAGTTCTTGTGGCATCTTATTTTCAAACTGTATAGGTATATATTTGAAAATCCACATTGTCATGATGATGGCTTCTTCTATCTTATTTTGATCCTCGGGATTTAGCGTTAGCCATTTTCTAGTCTGAGGCTTAGATATTAAACTTGACCTGATGATTGATGTAGCAACCTCATCTATTGTGGTAAGAACTTTGTTCTTTATAGGTTGTTCAATTTGTTCAGTGTCCTCTATATCTTCCCTGATTTAAATTAGTCTTTTTCTCCTCTTTAGTTCTGAAGTTTTCCCAATTTGAGGCTTCCTCTTGTAAGTCCTCACTTGTCCTTTCTTAACCAGTGATGAAATTGCATCATTAGTTGTCTGACTCATTTTCCTAGACGCAACAGTAGTTCTTGGCTTCTTTAGGGATGGTGCATCAGACTCAGCTGATTTGGAGTTACTCACTTGTTCACTTTCTCCAACGAGTGACTATCCCTCGGTGTCTTGATGTTGTTATGTTTCCTCTTCATTAATCGACAAATTCTTCTTAAGTGTCTTTACCATTTTATCCTTCTTTCTGCCAATTCTTTCACTACTAGGCCATTCTTTATTCTTTCCTTAGCCTCTTCCTAGGTTCCAAACCTTGGTAATGATTTATCTAATGGTTCATTCAATAATGCTTCAATAGGATTGGTGGCTTGATCTATGTTAACCTCATAGTCAATTGGGGCTAACCATGATGTCCTCGATACAACTGGTTTGATCAAGGTGGTATCGATGTCCACCATAAAACATATATCTACTTTATATTATTCTACCAGTTATTCTGGTATCCACATCCTTTTCTGCATTTTGTCCTTGAATCCAGTGAAATATTCATCTATGACTGAGGTAAATTTGTCACCTAGTGACTTAATGAATTCACTGATCTGAATTGTCATTGGTCGGGTAGTGTCCCAGTTGACAATACCGATATATGGGAAAAAGTCTTGAAAGTAGAAAAATATGCACATTAGAAGTGATATGAACTTACATGAATTGGACTTTGCAGACCTGATTTTCCTCATGTTCTCCTCTAACCACTTCATTAGAAGCTCGGATAGATCCAACTATAATCCCTTCTTTAAAATCTTGTGAGCAGTGTCTACTACTCTACATGCAATACTATTCATTATGTTGGCTTGGAATATCTTGTATCCCAGCACACATGCACCAAATTTTAGTTCTGGATCTTTGATGGAGTTTACTTTCAATCCTCTGCCATCCCATTCTGCACCTATTATCTTTTCAATTTCGGGGTGAGGAGGGTGTTTAAGTGCCTTGGCCTTGTCAGTTACTGGATAACTAGCCACTGTGTGCATCACATCCCTAGTGATCTATGTTGGCTTGTCCAACCACATCTTTTGGCTATGCACTTTGGTCAGTACTATCCTAATCCACTTGGTCTTAAACTCCTTCGGGAACATTAGGGCATTTGTCAGCCCTTTCACCTCGATGTGTTTAAGTTCATCCTTGATGGTTTCATCTGTGCAAAGCTTCTTGTAAGCTTTCTCAACCTCCATATCCCTAATTTCTGCAACTTTGCATTGGATATACGCTTGGACATCCTTGATAAGAAAAACCCTAGGTGGTATGCTTGAAAATGCACTAGCGTCATCGGGTTGCGAAGCAACCTCTAGATAGAAATTGTATTTAGGTTCTTCACAAGTGGTGTTCTTGATTAGATTAACCTTTTTCTCCTTGGCATTCTTGATCTTGGAAATGCAAGATGTGGTTTCCATGGTTTCTAAAAATTAGGGCTTTTCCCATAAATAACAGTGAGCTCAGTGAGTCTTTAGTTACTCACTTATCCTGCTGTAGATGTTGTGAATTTGTTTGAATGTTGTGAAACTTGCTTGTGAGACACTCTGCAATATGGTCGCTATTCTTTTCTCTGTGCTCTGCTTCTTTGCTCTGCTTCTTCTCTCTTAATCGCATGGTGAGTGAATGAGCTATTCTGTTGCCTTTTATAGATGATTCCCTAAGTGGCACAATAATGCTCTACCCACTTCTTAGTGTTTGAAGATGGAGTCACTAGGGTATCACACAAACTTCTAGCTCGAGGTAAGTGACAACTCACTTGACCTTTCACATGTTTACCAATGGTGCTTGGTAAGTGGCAAAGACTTCAAAGTATTTTACATGATTACCGATGAGTCTTAGTTTACATTGTTAACTTGGATTTCATATGTACACTGATGATTCTTGGTATGTATTGACCAATGAGATTGGATTCACACATTCTAAAAAAGTAATACCATAGTGCATCTTTAATCATGCTAGTTTGGCATTTTATCAATGTATAATGGAATTGATGTAAAATATAGCTTGGTATAGTGTAGTTCCATACTTATTTGTTCTGCATAGGTGGGGGTGCTGATGTCACTAGATCCATTGGATAAGGAGTCACCAATTGTATTGCCTTGTCTAACATCATCAGTATTTGTAGCTTTCCTCTACATTTTGTTTCTCATTCTTCTGATATCTTCAATTGTGTTTCCATTGGGAAAAGTACTTGTCTCTATCACCTGGTCTCTATAGTCCTTGCTTAGATGATCGATCCTATGATAGTGTAAGTGTTGGTTGTATTCTAGGTTTTGCCTTCTTTTTCCTCGGTTCTATGGTCTTCCCTCTCTAGGTTTTCATGATTTCATGTCTAAAAGCCTAAAACCTGTGAAAATTTTCAAAGTCTTAAACCCTAGCTCTCGTTCAACGTTCAGATTTGAAGAAAACCCTAAGGCATTGTTCATTTTATATTTCTCAGTTACTTTTTGTTCCACTTAAGTCATGACTTCTTTTCTAATCGCTTAGTCGTGCAACTTAACACAGCATATTCCTTTTTCCTTCCGACTTTGCGATTTGCCTTTGTCGCGTTGTCTCATGTAAGAACCGAATATTCCCTGTTCTTTCCCAGACTTCGCGATTCACTTTGTGTCGCATGATCGCTGAATCATTTGAATGGAGCACTAATATATTAATGGGCCCACAAGTCAGTCGGGTGATCGCAAGATGTTTTCCATAGTTAAGAAAATATTAAGAGACTTCGCGATTACCTTTTGTCGCATAGTCGCTGAATGAGTTTAATGTAATATGTAATGCAAAGCCTTTAGTCACGCAGTCTCCAGAAAAGAGGCCGGTTAAGTTCAAACTACCAAGACTCAGTGACTAACCTTTTACGGTTTGTAATGAAGCATAGTCAGGCTGTCGCTAGATAACTCAGTTTGCAAATCAGAAGAAGACATCTGTCAGGAGGCAAGTGGATTCCGGAATGATCGCTTAAAGGTATAAGTATGTTCTGTGACTACGAGACTACTTAAGGGTAACTGTTAATTCGAAGGGTCTTAGAATGTTTTAAAGGCATGATAAGTCATTTGGAAATTAAGCAACAGCCGTCAGATGAAGTTATGAAAGGATCCTACGGTAGTCGCCAAGTCTGGGAATAAAAGACCCTAAGGAGAAAAGTCCTCGCGACTCAATGGATAAGGGTATGTCACGAGGTCGTAAGATGATTTTAAGGATAGAATACTTTTTTTTGGTGTCTCGTAAAATATTTTTGCATTCAGCATTTGCATTTGGCGATCAGGCGACTAAGGGTTATCGCGCAGTCTGGCAGAGAAAAGATAACATTGGGTGACTAAGACGTAACTGCGAAAGCTAACACTAACTGTTAGTCACATAGTCTCGGAAAGGAACATGGGTTAGTGATAACCACTTGAAACTTAGATTTGCTTTGTGTCACGTGATCACCAAATATTGACTCTGGTTAGTAAAAGCAAGGAAATTGCACAGTCGCTATGTCTCTGGATAAACCACGGGTTAAGGATTGAGATCAGCAACAGAGAAAATGAATGCAGTCGCATTGTCACTTGATGATGATTTCTATGAAAAGGCACCAGTATTAAATATGTCAGTATGAATTATTCAACAGCCAATCAGATCTCTAGATTTTGATTACTGTGTAGAAAAAGAGTAGCTGAGATGTGTGACAGAGGGCCAATCTCAGGGTGACATGTCAGCTCATTCAAATTTTATAAGGTTTAGCCAAGGATTCAGTTTTACAAATTTGATTTTCCTGTCACACTCAGGAAACTACGGCTAGGTTTTCAATTATGTTCACAATATGTAGAATTTAAGACAAAATTGATGTTATCAAAATCATGAGCAATGTACTTTGAATGGTTACTATAAGGAGATGATTGCCTATTCATTTACATTCACCTTGCTTTCAGAGTTTCTAAGTTTAAAGAGTTTGACTGCCAAAACAGAGTAAATTCAAAAGTTTGCAGAGTTCTCTGAGAATTATAAGTTCATTATTTCCAGAATTGTGCACGGAACAGTTTGTGAAGTCTCTGTGATAGATTTGTTTCAATACCGGTAACAAAGAGGAGAATTCAAACATTGAAAACATGAGCAGAGCAGTGAGTGTAGCTTCGACCAGCGGAGAAAGTGAGAGGGTGGAGGACGAGGCAAAGGGAAAAGTGAACTATTCAGATGAATTCCTCCATCTCCTTCCTGGTTCAACAGAAAATAAGAAGGTCAATGCTAATGTCCTCATAGATGAATATAAAGATGTTAGAGATGCTGTGACTCCAGGAACAACAGGTTTTTCTCTCTTTAACTATTTTTATAAGAATTCTGATAAGCCCATCCCAGTATCAAACCCTTGGACCTGTGGTTTAGCCAGGTTACTTGTTCCTAATGTCTTCCTAGATGTAGACTTGTTCTTAGACTTAGCCAATCACTATGATGTTTTATCTAAGACCATCAGAAGGGATGATGCCACTGCTTTTTTGATATTGAATAGAAATTCATTCATGCAATCCTTCGATATACTTTGAAGCCTGGGATTGCTAGGAGCCAGTTGTTAAAACACATGTTAAAAGAAGTGAGATAGTATTTAGATCCTATGTTCAGGGACAACCCATATTATTACAAGGATCTTCACTTTTATATCAAGTATGTTGCATATGCCCTGTGTAGAGTGTTGGGAATAGATGGTGATGCAGAGAAGATTGATGCAGGGATTCTAATGATGGTGTTGGACCTACAAGAGGTCCACTCTAACACTAGTTATGACTATATTCAGCACATCATAGATGAAATGCATGAGGGTTTCATTGCAACCCAGAAAAGAATGAAGAACCCAAAGGAGAAGGAGCCTAAATTTTTACACTACTCAGTTCTTATGCATCTCCTTTTGCATTTCAATTTTGTCATTATGGATGTTAATAATTTAACTCCTCAGAGATTCTATCAGTCAGGACCAAATCCTATCCAATTTTGGGTGAGGGTTTGGAATTACACTTCTAGGGAGTGTGACTATTGTGCCTTTCAGAATTGGATTGTGTATCCAGTAGTACAAAGTTTGGGAACAAGCAGAACAAGAATCCCATTAAAGGTTATACAACTGCTTAGGCCCTATGATTATACAGATAGTTGGCCTGGAAAGCATAATTGGGGTGACTTCTTTATGGAAGAAAATTACACAGTCATCAGGGTATATGGGTGTATTCACCCACCTCATTTATTACCATATTATGTACCAGCAAGGGTGGCGGAAATGGAGTTTATATGGCAGCTATTATTGACAGAAAATGAGCATTTTGCGCCACATAAGAAGGGGACTTTGACCCCTAGGCAGTTTAAGATTTCTAACTTTACAATTGGCAAGGGTGCCATTGATGTAGTAGGTCAATGGTTGGAAAAATACAAGATGGGGGCATCCCCTTATAGATACATTGATCTAGAAGGTTTTATGGCGGGGGTAAGGAGATTGTATACTCCTACAATCCCCAATACAAATGTCCACTATGAGTGTATAGAGGAAGATGCAACAAGGAATATCTTGGATGGAGATGATATTCATACAAGAAGACTGAGAATCCAAGAGTTGCTAAAACTTGAGAAGCAAATAAAGAGAAATGGGTTGGCTTTTGGGGGTTTTTACCCTGACCTCCCATATTTTGACAGGATCAAAGCCATGATAGACAACTATTATGTGCTTATAGAGCAACTGGATACAGTTCTTGACAAGAAAGGTGCTCAGACACCTGATCATTCAGAGTCAGAATACAACAGTAGTAGTGACAGTGATTATGCACGTCCTACTATGCATGCTTCATCACTACAAGATATAGCTGAAATACCATAGTTGCAGGGAGCAGAGGGTCACATTATAGATTTGACAATTGCTACCCAAACAGATGATGTAGAGGAACCTGCTGCAAAGAGGCAGAAATTAGAAATAGGTCAGCCCTCAACTGAAGGGCAGAATAAGAAGAAAGATAAGGCTAAGGCCTTTGTACCTGGAAGTAGGTTATATGATCATAACCTAAGAAAGGCAATAAGGGAAGGTAAGAAACAACAGCCTAACTTGGATGATGAAGTTGAGGTGCCCCTTAAGGCCTGTATTGATGAAAGACTGATTCATCAACAAGAGTTTTTAAATGATGATAATTTTGTAAAAACTGAGGAGTTTAAAGACTTCCTGAGATGGTACAAGAAAGAAAAAATCAGAGTAGACATGATAGTTGATGATAAAGAAACTATAACTAATGAGGCATTAATGGCTCTACAAAATTATGATCCTGAAAATGAGGATATTTCACCAGAGGATGCCAGGAAGTTAGTATCAGGAAGTGGAATACTATTGGTTGAGGGTTGGGATTTAGCACCCACCTTCATTATTGATCAAGTAAGGAAACAACCAGACCTCAAGATGGCTAGCGAAGTGCAGATAGGCGATGTAATAAAAGGATTTGGGTATAGCCCAAAGTCTCAAGCCTTTGCAATGTGGAGCCTGTGTCCAAAAGACCAAAAACCCCAAGTGGTGAAAATTCAGGAGAATATGGTGGGAAATTAGATGGTCTGGACAATGCAAAATATAGGGGATTTAGAGATATCCCAAATCATGACACATTGGGCTCACTTGAATGAAGACAAGACTAAGAAATTGTCTGAAAGGTGCAGCACATTGTTGGAAGAGACCAGTGCATTGGCAAAAGATAGAGAAATGTGCCGAGTGCAACTTTATCAGAGGGATCAGATGATAAAGAAATTGATGGAAGAATTGGAAACAAAGCCTAAGGTAATGTATGTGCCACAACCCTTGCAAATTGAAGATAAAGCAAAATCTAAAGAGGTGACTAAGGAAAAGGCTGAGGAAGAAAAAGGAAATGAGATTGCTTTAAGAGCATTGAAAGGTGTGCTGCAACATAGATTTCACATTTTAAAAGATAAAGATGATGTTATACTCAATGCTTATAACAAGTTGCCAGCTTTGTACACCGAGGTAATGGGGTATTTGGCTATCCTCAACCCCTATTTTACTAAGTGGTCTACCAGGGTGTAGTTATTTGAGAAGCTAGCATCATTGCAATCCCTAAGATTAGATTTGCCAGAGATAGTGACTGAAGTTGAAGATGAGATCAAAAGAGTTAATATTTCTCTCTCATTCTTTAAGGGCAAATTGAACCAAATTGAGGCGAAGTTAAGCCCCTTTTCTGATGATTTTAATAGATTCATTCCTTCCTTAAGAGGATATGATGATCAAGTGAAGGCCTTAGATGCCTGGAGAGGTGAGTTTGAAAACAAAATGCCTAGTAATGAGGCATTTATTTCAGGAACTAATATTGATGTGGAAGGGTTCAATAAGATATTGGACGAAGCTTTCAAAGTAGAAACTGACATTAATAAGTTTCTAGTAGACATCAAAAATATCACTAATGTGAGATGGGACAGGCAAAAGGTCCAAATATAGAGTACTCAGGACTTCAAATGGCCATCAAATGATGAAGTGAAAGTATGGAAGGTGATGACAACACCCAAGAGGAAGAAGCTAGCAATAGAAGAAGAAATTTTGGATGATGAGTAGGGATGACTACTTGGTACCTCACCATTGAAGATAAAGAGGACAATTATTGCAAAAGAAGAATGTAGGTAAATTTGAAAGCACGGTCATCCAAACTTGACATAACTACTGCTAACTACTATGTACACTATCAGATCAAGTCGCTAGTGTATGCACCCTAAAATGGTCACCTAGACTTTGGGCCCCATTTCTCAATTTATCAAATCCTTGAATCAATATTTTCAAATATCAGCAATATCAATTATATCAATTTCCTTGATTAAATCATAATCAATTCAATATTTCCTAAGGTTTGAGCCTTATTTAATTTAAAAGAGAAAAATAATAAAAATAAAAATATTATTTAATTAAGAGAACATACTCTCTTTTAATTAATTAAAAAATCTCTTTTAATTAAATAATAAAATCACTTTATCCTAAGCCTTTATTTAATTAAAAGGAATTTCCTCCTCTTTTATTTAAATAAAAAATCTCTACTTTTCTTCTTATCCTATGTTGCACAAATAAAGCATTATTCTTATTTTATAGAAAGGGAAAAAACACTTTTTATCTTATGTGGGACACAAAAGTCAACTCCTATTTTCCTATTGGAGGATATTTGTGCACAAGGATCAAGCTTCCATTTTTCTCCACTCTTGATTAAGACTTTTGCCTCTTAATCTCAATGGTCCATTTCATCTCACTTCTTATAAAAGGAGAGCTCTCTCCTTCATTTTCATATCTTAGGTT
>MU225116.1:4044890-4067004 GCA_018584345.1 Thuja plicata
TATGTATGAAAGAAGGATTACATCAATAAAATACGGTGCAATTTTACTCTTCTTTATTGTTGTCTCTTTATTTCCTGTGTATGCTTTTTTATGTTAAGATTGTAAGGCAGTCTGAAGAATTTTGGTTGCAAGGTGACTATCTAATTACTTGCGAGTTTCTTTCATGTAAAGAACTAAGTTTTGTGAGTAGTTTCAAGAAGCATATCAGTATTTAAGGATTTGATATAGTATTTTAGAGGTAATCAAATAATTTGTAAGGCAACTTATCCTAATTGCATGTAGGTTGTAAGGAAGCTTACAGTGTTTTGTTTATGTGAAACTTCAAGCTTTTGACTCTGTAACCCAAAGGATAAGCACTGATTTAGACCTGAGTCTGATAATCTATCATCATCTAAGTTTTTAAGACATTCAAAATTATTCAAAACACACTTGTTACTAAAATATATGAGCTGAACTCATTAAGGACCTATGTCAGCAGGACAGTGTCCACTTTGTTGATTCTTTAGAGAGTGAATCATTAGGGTATCCCTCCTGAAATCAAAAGTAAGAAGGATGCAAATCCTTGATTCATTGGTGTATGTTCTCAAAACCATAGCCTGGCTTATAGTACTCTATTTCAAACTATTTATTGCAATCTCTAAGTTGTCCTATAAGTTGTTACAGTCAGGTTTTTGGTTCATACCCATTGAATGAAACAATCCACCAAATACATAGACTGAGATATCAGTAATCATTAAAAGGTAAAACCTGCCTGAGTCTGTGGAGCTCAAAAACGAAGAAGGATCTTATCTAATCCTTAGAAATTAGTCTTTCTCTTGCCTAAAAGAGGTTGCAACTGAGTATACAAGGTATACTGTCATCATTAGGTAAGTGTTGCAAGAAAAAGAGCTAATAGTAAGCATGTCATTCTGGGGTTAGTCCAGTTTCTAAACCTTCTTATCTATTTTCTCATGCACTTTGTAGCTATGTATCCATATCTACCACATGATGTGTATTTTGTCCATGTGTTGTAATCCCAAACATATGAGTTACCAACTCTTTTTGGTTGATAAAAATTTTCTTGTTCTTTTGGCTTCCATGCTTTCTTTTTCTTCTTCCCACATTCAAGAGATGTGTGCCCATGAATTTTGCAAGTGGAACAATATTTTTCCATGTATTTTTCCTTATTTTTTTGTTTCACCTTAGATTTGCATTCATATGCTTTATGTCCTTTCTTATTATAGTTATAACAATTTCCAATTAATGTAGTAGACTAGTAGTGGATTTAGGAATACCTTTAATTTTGCTTCTGAAAACATTTGATGTGTGGCTTGTTTTTCCACAGTGATTGCATGACTGCTTCCTTAGTCTTGGATTTTTGTAGACATCTTTTTTATCAGCTTGGTATGGTGATTATCCATGCTCTATATACCCTAATCTGGTATTTTTTTTTACTCTTCTTTGTCCATCTAGAAAGTCATCCATTATTTTGGTTCTTTCTTTAGCTCTCTTAATCATATCATTGTGTTGTTGTTGAATCCTTACTTCATGCTTCACTCTTTCATTTTATTCTCTTAATTCACCAATAGCTTCCAATTTCCCATTGAGTGCCATGTTCATTTGGTTTGCCTCCTGACTCATAAGAATAATCTGATTGGTGATCTCATGATGATGTTTAGTAAGTCTTTCTATTTCTGATTCTTTCTCTTGTAACGTTTTAGTGATCTTCCTCCTGTCATCAATAGCTAGTGTTCTTTCTTGCTCATCTTGTCTATAATTGTTCATAACCTCAATCATCCTTACCATATATGTCTCTTGACCGATTTTCAGTGATTTCACTTGTCCAGCTAGATGTTGATTGATTTTATTCAGACTTGTAATGCTTCCTTCGGATGTGTCTGATGTATTGCAAGATATAGATCCTGATGACTCAAATAAATTAAGTATCTCTTCTTCATGATAGTCTATTTCATTAGACCGAGATGTCATTGTAGAAATCTAAAAATATTAATATTATTATTAATATTAATTTCCCTTTTTCATCTAACTATTTAATTTAATCAATCAAATAGTTTCATAGTTGATATTTATCAATGGTTTAAATACTATTCTAATGTATTTTATTTAAATACATTTGTCTCAAACAATCCCCTTTTTAATAAATTTATATTTATTTAAGTTCCTCCATATCCCTAATTCTTCTAAACTATGATTTATTCAAATTTAATTTGAAATATAATCTAAACCCTAGCTAGAAACCTATTAACCCAATCTAGAGACCTACTCTAAGCCTACCCTATTCCTACTCTACTCCCATCAGCTCACTTCCTAAACATACTTCCCTACCTAATTTTCCTTTGATCATACTTAAAAAGGTGATTCCTAACCCTCTTAAGGCTAATGGAATGCTCACCCACATGTGATAATTCTCTCCAAAATGGTCACCCATTCCTCTTTAAGGCTCTTTACTCCTTTGTCCCCCACTTGGAATTCTTGAGCCACTCAATATTTATTTCTATATTTGACTTCAAATTAGCCATCACTTCAAGCTTATGAGTCCCTTATGTGGCTCTTATGTGGATGCCACATAGATGCCACCTCATATTTGATTTTATATGCTCTTAGTTTCTTTCTTAAATCACATAGATATCGCATGCTAGGATAATAGATAATGAATCATAGCTTCAATCTTGTACATTTTTCATATCATCTCCATAGCTAGTTTATATCATCTTTTAAAGAATTTGAGACTAGTTCCACATACTAGCTCTTTAATTGCTTCATTATTTCCAATCTTGCACTGCATTGGAGATCTATCTCATTTTTGTTTGAGAGAGCACATGCACAATCCATCAAAAAGAGAAAATCAAACAAGTAGAATAAGGTGTAATTTACTTTTTTTTAGCTCAATCTGATGTTATGATGAGGTCTTATTGGTTTCTTTATTTATTCTATGGATTATATGTGCTAACCCACTAACTTTTCATGTTTGAGATTACTCCCAACAGATTGAAGATTTCCTCATACACAACCATAACCTTTCTTTCATTCATTAGTTCTCTCATCTTGACTCTAGCTTCTTTATATTGCTCATAGAAGATCTATATTTCTAACTTTTGATTCTCAATACTCTTGTCTAGCTTATACCTTTCCATTGTATGATCTTTTCTCTCAATTCTTTTAAACTTTTCCAAATAAGAGATATAGCTCTAATACCAATTGTTTAAATAATACAATGGTGTGTACTGATAGGGGAGGGTGAATCAATACCCTTAAAAATTTTGGTCAATTAACCTTAATCCTTTAGTAATCAAATCCTTGCATTACCGACCATATGTGCTATTCTTTCTTTATACTTGTAATAACAATTCATAAATTTAATTTTCATATAAACATTCATAGAAACATTCATGAAATGTAATGACGCATGACACAAGATTTGGTTACACAGAAAACCCCTATTAAAAGGTAAAAACTACGGTGGGGATGAAAGCCACAATACTTCACTATCTGCACAATGGAAGGGGTTGGTTAAGGCTTACAAGTTTGATCACTTGTGATGATCTCACCCTGTTAGGAGTAACATGTTCAGACTGGTTAAGGTCTACTCTATTAAGAGCTTTAGCAACATTTTTTAGTGTGCACTTAGTTAAGAGTTTTACAAAAGGATTGTTAAATCCACCTTCTCAAAGGATTTCTTCTATTTTCTACACTTGTTAGAATGTAGTAAAAAATACTTATTGACCTGAGTATATGCAATCTAGAATTGTTGATTACAGATCTATTAAATATTACAATATGACGTATCACCTATAGTGACTGATTAATACCTATGTTCTACTCAGAGGCCTTGGATCTTGTTCTTTATAGCTTATTCCATCTTTTGTTGTCCTTCTGCATAAAACACTATCTCTGATCCATAGATGTGTCTGTGGCTACAATCATCATCACATCATTTGTTCTGATTGATTTCACATCTATTTATCCAATGAATTTGACCTAAATAAGTTTCACACTTTTCAATGATAACTCTATGATCAAAGGTTTACAACTTGACCTTGATCTCCTAGTTTGCATGTTTTCAATCAGTTAGACTGATTAAAACAATTACAATTACTTTACTTGTCCCTCAAGAAAAGGATTGAAAGCTAAGATTTAAGCTAAATATAAAACTTAAGTATTTTATCTGACGTGTAAGTTAGATCCACATTTCTAGGAATAAAGCTATCTCTCAATAGACTAGTGCTCAGGTTTCTCTGTAGTCTTCCTTTCGGGTTTTTCTATAGACTTGTATGTCGGGTTCCTCTATTGTCTGCTTTGTCAGGTTGCACTATAAACATGTCTTTTGGTGATCATGTACCAATGATTCAAAAACTGTTTCTTTTTCATACTAATGGAAAAATATGATCATCATTATATCCCACTTTGGGTTGTCCCTCTCAGTGGCCTTGTTAAGGAAAATATCGGGAGGTGAGCTCACTATGGATTGAAAATGAAAATGAAATACTTAAAATAAAATTGAGATAAAGACAAGTCTGGTATTTTGATCACCTTAATAAATGTGAGATCATATCTCAATTTTCTTTATTCTGCAAACACAACAGACATGATGTTCATTTTTGGACCTTTAACTAATGGAACTCCAAAAGGTTTTTCATTTTTATCACCTGAAGAAAGGTGAGATCATAGGTCTAGTAGCTTCATTCATAAATAAATGAGGTCTCCCTATTTCTATGTGTTTGAAATTGAAATTCGCCAAAAGTTAAATGAAGGTACATGAAAGATTAAAGGTTTGTTGCGTGTACCTTATTCAAAGTTGTGCATATTTTTGAGTTTTGTATTTTTATTATACATTACATCAATGATTGTTCCAACTCCTAAGAATCCCCTTACAAACACATTAGTCCATCAAAAGACAAGTAAAAGTGAAGGAAATACAAAGAAAATGTAAAATCAAATGAACATCTTTAAAAGATAATCATAGGCATTTGAAAAAATGCTTGATAAATATTGATAGTTTTTATGTATCTCTTATATTATTCACCTTCCTCAAGGATTTTATCACTTTTTTTTTTCAAATGAATATTCTTGAGGAATTTTCTACCTTCTTTGCCTCCTTTTCCTTGAAATGATGAGGTAACTTGAATGCAGGCTTAGAGACATTCCTCAACCTAGCCATTGGCAACACATTTTTCACAGAATTATATCTCAAATTTGAAATTCTTAAGCTCATAGGAGCTATTAAATTTCTCATAGGTGTTAAAATTTAGCTTTTAGGTGCTAAAATTTAAGTTGCAGGCACTAAAATTTAAAGAACGGATGGTAAAATTTAAGGCACAAGTGCTAAAACAGTAAGCGATATTATTTAGCTTGCAGACGCTATAAGACAATGAATGTGAAATGAAATAATAGGAATAGGAACTGAAATAAAATGTAAATTGCAACTTCCTGTATGTGGGCACTTATATTTTGAGTGGAGGCACTAAAATTTACTTCATAGGCACTGAACTTCTACTTATACTCATTGAACTTCTACTTAATGTCAATGTTTGTCTGTTATCCGAACTTGTAAATGTTAAATATGCACCAAAAACACTCAAAATGAATGAAAAATGTTAGTGAGGCATGGGACCCATGTTGGGAACCATTTATGTGTGTTTAATCTACTTACAAACCTTCACAAAACAATAGTTTAACATGCTCTCAAATTAAAATCAGTAGATCTATTGTAATTGAGCAATTAAAAACGAAAGAGTTAAGAGCATTTCATGGATGTCTAACTAAAAGTACTTAAAGATTTCTCGCAACAAAAAATCACCCTCAAGTGACAACTCCTAGAATGGGAATATCCAAAGATGGATGCAATTCAGATCTAAGATGCTTGATTGATGCAAAGTAAAGATAAATTATGCAAATGAAACTAGTCTACATGCTCAAATTCACTCAAAGCATGCTGAAAATACTCCATTATGATGTCACTATGCAAGATGAAAATTTAAAATGAACTCAAATTACTATATTCTCAATGTTATTTTCCTATAGTGAACTTACTATGAAGATGGATATGAATTTCTCTAAAGATGAATTCTATTTATAAGATTTTCCAAGATATAGGGGGTGAGTTATATGTGAGTTGAGTTAACCATAATCAAGGTAAGAGGTTGAGTTGTGTTTCTTTTGAATGGACAATGTTGATTTTCCAAAATGGATGGTCAAGATAGAAAAGCCTATTCGTGATCCATTTCCACATTTTCCTCTTCTCTCATTTGTTGATTGACTTTTGTTTTGTAAGTATTGTTGAGACTTTAGGAATAATTAATTCAAAAGAATTAATTAATTATCCATGTATGAAGATTGAATGGGTTGGATTTAATTATTTAAATGAACTATATAATCAAGTGATTAATTTAATTATATATTTATTTGATTTTCTTATTTTAATTAATCCAAATGGCTTAATATTAATTAATTTTGGCTTTGACTTGACTTGGTCATTTTTAGGTGTATACAAAAATATTTTCCACTTATCTTATAGGATGCTCTTGTTAAGAAGTCATCCTCATCATGAGAAGTATCAAAAGAGTGGTTTTATACAATGTTGGATATCTCATTGGTAGGCATAGAGGTATCAACTACATCTCCATGGAAAATGTTAGCAGAATCTGGCTAACATCTCTATAACCTCTTCTCATAGGGACACTAGATGTAGGGATCAAGGCCATAAAAATTATGAAGACATCTATCAAAAAAATGAAATGTCTAAACAATACAAAACTATTGACAAATTGACCATTTAAACATTGCATAAATGCCAATAAATAGAATCACCAAATGATAAAATGTAACATGCATAAATAAAAGAACTAAACATCCAAATCAAAATTAAGATGTAAGGAGATGAGTTTACCAAAATGTAATGAAGGTGAACCTTGATTTCTAAATGCATAATACAAATTAACTCTAGACACCAAATCAAAATTAAGAAGTAAGTCAGGCTCACCAAAATCTAATGAAGGGGAACCTAGATTTCTAAATGTATAAAAATAATATATAGACACCAAATCATAATTAATAAGTATGAGTGTTAGGTTCACCAAAATGTAATGAGATAAATAGGTTTTTTTTAGAATACATGAATAAAATAAGAAGCTTAGGCCTATCTCTTTTTACATTAGAAATAAATTTTGCACGTTTGGAATACTGAGAGCGGGACTGAATCAATATTCCCTTTAAAACTTTAAAACCATTAAATAGCGATCCACATTAAAAAAATTGATTATAGTAATAAAAGGAAAATAATGTTGGAAATTTGGTTGTTGGATGTATTGTCATTGATGCTAACATATTAGAGTAATTGATCAGAAGGTTTATTTGTTTGATGCTAACTTAATTGTTGCACATTTTTTAGTGGAACATTATTTTTAGAGGCCTAGTGAGGATTGGATATTACAAATATGAATTTGTGCACATGATATATTGTTGAAGAAGGTCTATACTTAGTTTACTCCAAGGTTCAGAGGATATCATGAAGATTTGGGAACATATACAAAGTGAGAGTTGGTAATTGATAGATAGGGTGACAGATAGTGTTGATAGGAAGACATAAAGAGGTTTGATTTGCACAATCAAGTTGTAACTGATGAACTATAACTGATTGAATATTTGAAGATGATAAGTTGATGATCACCGAGCTGCATAAAGTAAATGCAAGACATTAAATCAGTTAATGTATTGTATTTTCATTGATGTAAACTTGATATAATTTGATTGTTCATATACATATTGGCATAGAGTTAAAGAAACCAAAGAGATAAATTTTATGTTATTGATAAACATAAAAAATCCAGTGTACACCGAGTGATAGTAAACATCGATGGACAGTGCACACCAACTGACGAAGAACCCCAAGTAGTCATAGTGTATACCGAGTACCACAAGACCGAGCATAACTGAAGTGGTCACCGAGTAGAACTAAAGTTGATGCCTGAGGACAACTGGAGTCAATGACCGAGAAAACTAAGAATTGTTGACCAAAATCAACTAGAGTTAGAAAATGACAAAACAGTTAGCTGGCAGGAGCTATATTTAGAGTTAACTGATTGATTGCTTTGTTTTCATTGATCAGTTAAACTAAATATTTAAAGCTAGTTTTATTCACATTTGTCAAGGAGAAATCTACAGAATAAAACTAAAGCAATTATTTAAATATTAAAGAAATGCATGGAAAGATTTGTGGATCAAGAAGTAATCTACATCAAGAACAAGAAAGACAAGGAGATTGAATGGTGAAATCATGTCTATATAAAGAGACAAAGAACTAATTATGAAGACATGAATGCTGAGTATAATTCTGGTGAAGATAGAAGTCTTCATACAGATCTGATCATACAGGTTGAAGAATAGAGCCAAGAAATTCTACAGACGCTGAGCAAAAGAAGCAAGAGCATTAATTGAGAATAAAGAAGAGAGAAGGGGAGGAAAGGAATTGAAGAGAAAATTGATCAGAAAGGTATTATGGACTAACAATAGATCTGAAAATCTACAAGTTAAAGTTGTATTATTGAAAAAATCATTTAATTTTTAAGTTTAACCATTGATTTAGAAAATCTCTTAACCAAGTGGGATTTAACCATCCTTATTGTATTGAGATACTCAAGAGTATCAAAACATTTTCATATTGACAGCATAGTGAATTCTAGGTCAAATGATAAACTGTTAGTTTTAAATCCTCTAACAATGTCGCACTTAACAGTGTGTTTGTAACCTTTAACAGGGTTATCTCTTCACCAAGCTCACTTCAAAAGAGTGAAAATTTTGGGTTACTGGTCCCAAGTGGTTTTTCCCTTAACAAGGTTTCCACGTTAAAAATCCATGTGTCAAATGTGTATATGGTTCATTTCTTTCATGTTTTTCTTTACACATTACTAAAATTGGATTGGTCGGTAAACACTAAGTTCAATTATTGCTATTCGGTAAAGGCTAGAAAAAGAAAAAAAATATATTCACCGAATAGTATATATATTTGATAAGATTACATAAGGCATACATCTTGTAGGATTGAAAGATAACTGAAGGTATTATATATGTGATATAAGTTTTGGTTGGAATTATTGGATTAGTTTTTGAGGCCACTGATTGAACCCCCCTCTCAGTTATTCTAGCAGTAACTTATTGGTGCACATCTAGGAGTGTATTTGGGACATACTCAGGTATCTTAAACTCATAGGTTTTGTACTTCGTAGGTCTGCATGGAAAATTTTTATCGTCTCATAGCCTTATTGACAATGTTCTTGAGGTTCGGTGATAAATGGCTAGAAAATCCAATGGTTGTGGTGGATTTATGTGTTTGAGTGTTGATCATGATGCTATAGGATGTTTTTGAAGTATGTTCCTTATGATTTGGTGATTAACATGGATCAAATTGATATAATTTTTTTATCAATAATAATATTTATTATTATTATTTTTTCTTTGTCGAATTGGTTGATAAATCATGTTGTGCAAGTGCTAAATCATGAATTCAAGAATATTTATGATCTCTATGTGGTTGTTATGGATCGTGTCTATGGTTTGACAGTTAGATACGGATTTGAAACATGATATTTGGCACGATGATTTGAAGAGGGAGAATTAGGTTTTTCCGACATAGTTCTTGATATAAAATGATGTATGGAATTAGAGAAAAATTAGTGGCGTGGAAGTGGAAGATTGGCTACAAATGCAAGAGATTTCTTGTAGAGAAGTTGTTGAGATCTCTTGAGGGATAAATTGCTCATCTAAACGAGTAAGAGAAAGTTTGAGCAGAGATCTATATTGTGCTTCAATGGAACTGAATTTGGCATAAGGTAGATGTTGTTATCTAGTTCAAAAAATGCTAGATAATTGTAGTGATTAGATTCTAAGGCAGTGATCCTACCTCAAGGTTGTGTCTGTGAATATTGTCTCCATAAATAACTTGTAACACAACACTTTAATAACTCATTGCATAATTTTTTAGTATTATAAAATCAATCACATCAACAATTGAAATCGAATTATTGCCTCCTAGACATGAAGATTACTATCTAATAAGATTTCTCTCAGAATTAGGCATTTAGATCAGTAATTGACACTCATGAAATAAAGGATTTAACTAAAATGAATCTAAATTGATTTATTTGATCTAACATGGATGAAATTAAGCTAAAATATAAGATAATTGTTCAAATTATGCATCTACATGATTGATTAAGCTAATAATTGAGATGAATTTAGATCTAAAATGATGAATTACTCAATATAAAATTGCTATGAATGATCTAATTGAAAATGAGAATGGAATTTAGCATTATGTCTATGCAAATGATGGATGGATCCAAATTCCTTGATTAATCTTGGTTTTATAGATTTCCTTTCAGAGGGAAAGATTTGAATTTGAGTTGTGTGGTTGAGATTTAATTGGAGATGTGTGGTTGATATTCAAACTTGAGAAATCCATGTCCTTTCATTTGATTGGTTATTGAGTTGAATTTGTGCCATGTAGAGAGAAATTAGGAAAATTGATTAAATCAAGATAATTGATTTCTTTAGCCATGGGGAGTTTTTTTTATTTTGATTTAATTAAATGGCTTGGGACATTAATTGATGAATTATTTCACTCTTGATGTTATATTATTGATATTCAATTATTGATGAATTATGCAATTAAATTGATTTGATTTAATTACACAATTATGATTTCTTCTAGATTAGGACCTATGGCAATATGATTGAGATTCGGGCCTTTTGGTTAGACTAGACCAATTTTAGGTGGTTACATTTTCCCCTTTCCCCTCTTTGAATCAATGTTAAATTAGCATGTGGATTCAAAGAATGTCTAATTTTTTATGTTGATAAGATTTTGATTGAGTGAATAGTTAGATATGAATTGTGATGAAATTGATCACAAATTGATGATTTTTTGATAACAGATTGAGACCAGAGTAACCAATTTGATGTGAAGCGATGAAACTGATTACCTTTCTAACGATCATATCAATAATGTTATTGATAACAAATGGTCAATTTGATGCGATGTGATGAAATTGACTATTGTTAGAAATATTCTATGAAACTGAACGAATAACTAGTTTGATGTGAATTCATGAAACTGATTACCATCAAAAAGATTCTGAGAAGTTGAATGAATAACTAGTTTGATGTGAAGCGATGAAACTGATTACCATCAAAAAGATGATCGAGATAATTAACTTGATATGGGTCCTGATGAAGTCAATTATCCGATGTTATGATAAGGATACATAAATTTTATGTGGTGCAATGAAATTGATATGCCCCTCATGATGTTGAAACACTAATACTGATAAGACTAAGGTATTTGATATGAGACCTGATAAAATTACTCATTCCAAGATTTATTGATTGATTGATTGATTTGATTGATTGATTTGATTGACTTAAGACCACCAAATTGATATGAGGTCTGATGAAGTTGATTCCTCAACTAATTAAATTGATATGAAACTTGATTTGATTTGTAACTTGACTAAAAGGACTCATTGATAGATCGATTTGATGGTTGATGAAGAAGATTTAAAAAATCATAGAAATTCATTGATTACTGATCAACTGAAATAAATTTGGTCTAAACTTTGATTGAGGTGTCAATTGTATTGATCATGCCCCCTCAGAAGAGAAATCAAAGAAAAACAACTAATTAACTGATCAAATGAAGAATTAGGCAATTTGAGATATTTGCATCAAAATTCAATTTTGACTCCGAAACATGTGTTAAAAATAATGATATCCTTTTGATTGTGAAGCTTGATTTTATTTTGGTTTGAGGGAACATTTGGTTAAAAGATAGGTTTAAATGACCAGAAAATGGTAAAAAAAGGTCATTAATTAGGCAAAATAGGTTTAAAATGGGTGAAAACCCCATATTTACTATTTCCATTTGGAGAAATTGAGAGCTCTGGAGAGACAAGTTGCCTATTCCCGTCAAGTCACACCACTTCAAGATAATAAAATGCTATCAGAGGCCTGCCCATTAAAAACCACCAGTATGTCTTCCTTCTTATGCAAGTAATTCATGCAGTTATTGCTTGTTTTTGCTTGAAAAAAGTGCTTGGAACAATTATTTTTGTAATGTTTTGTTTACGGAAATTTACTTTCATTTCCCATCTTTTCTATTCCATTTTTTTATGGTAAAAATAGTTTCATTTATGAAAAAACCAATTTTTTTTTGTTCGTTTACTGTTTATTTTTCTTTGTTTATTGTCGACAACTTTTCATTTTTGGAATCAATGTCATTTACCGTTCCTATTTTGTCATCTGCAGTTTTGTTGTGTCTTTTCTTGTTAGTAATATAGCATTTCTGGTACAATGTGTCATTTACGGTATTTTTTTTGCATTTATTCTGAATGTCTTTGTCTGCTATAGAAATGATGTTGTTTCCCAATTTCTTTTCATTTAAGGTCACTGTTATGTCGTTTGGAGATAGTGAGCTTCCATTTTTGTCAGGATTTTTTTTTGTCATTCATTTGTCGCCTTTGATTTCCTGGCAAACCTATCCTTTGGTATAGGGTACTATTAAGTGTGCTTTGCCTATCTGATGAATGATGTCTCCCCTTATTTTCATTGTGTAGCACAATATTGGTATTATTAGTTTTTATGGTCAGTACCACTAATTTTTCAGTTTGATTGGATTCTTGACAAATGATGGTCATGGACTACTCTTATAGTGTGGCCTCTTTCATTTTCTTGATATACCAGAGTATTTGGTAAATCGAGGGTTGTTGAATTCTCTCACTGAGAGATGGCATTTAGAGCACAACACCATCCAACTTCCTACCAGTGAGATCACCATTATGCCAGATGATGTCTATAGGATCCTCTGTATTCCTATTGTTGGTAATATATTATGATAAGAGGGGTCAAAAGGGGATTGCAGCAGCTCAGCAAGTCTTCGGTGATCCTTCTATTTCCCAACAAACCATCTCATAGGAGTCTACAGAGACTCATTATGTAGAACTTCGTGCTATAATTTCTAGATTGATTGGCAGTTTTCTAGTTCCAGATCAAAGTGCACAAGGATTATCTTGTGGTTGGGCCCGCTTGCTAGAGGATTTACTACACAAACCTTGTCACTTTTCTTGGGGCTTGTGTTTACTTGCACATCTTTACCATGAGCTCCATTAGGTTGTGTATAGATATGATTATATTTTTTCTGTTGGCATGATACTATTGCAGATCTGTGCCTGGGAGCACATTCCACTAATGAGGCCAGTGGTTCCACAAGTATGAGAGGTAGATGAGCCATATATTTACATGTATGGTGGTGATATGGTACAACCTTGATTGGGGAAACTAGAGTATTGGCATTGTGTATTTGATAGCACCACACTTGTAGTTTGATATCATTATTTGGACTCTAAGCAGTGGTGTGAGGATAGGGTAGAAATTTCATATGTATTCACAGGTTGATATCTTATTGGCTACACTCGTTAAATAGTGGAGTAGTTTACTGTGACCTGAGTGTTCACATAATTTGGTAGAGTATAGGGAGAACCATAGGGTATGGAAGCATATGCTCAAACTAGAGACTATGAGGTGTAGTGGGGTCCCAGATTGCACTATGAGTCTGAAATACATGATTATGGAGGACTTGTGCTAGTGCCATGGGATTATTCCCAAGAGGTTATAGATATAGGGATGACACATAGCTATGCTCAATACTTTGCATAATATTCCTTCCCCCATTTGACAACTCCAAAAGAGGTTCCATTTGCATTGGCTGATGGGGATGTGATGCCAAGGATGAAGATAGAGATGGAACTGGAGGTGGAGGAGCTAGTAGGAGAGTGATAGGTAGTGGAGTAAGGTAAAATTCTGGGAAACATGGAGGGAGGGATGTATGTGTCAGAGATGGAGATAGATATGGTGGTGGTTGAGGAGTCCATCTATACAGGTCCCTATTCCTCCTTTGCGAGGACCACAAATGATGTCAGGGTAGATTTCTAGACAAGAACATGCTCCCAATGGACAGGTTCCTCCAGTAATGCCAGCTAGATAGGTTCTAACACAAAGAGATACTAGTGATGCAACCACCATTGTCAGATTACAAAAGGAGAGGACACAGTTGAGGACCTAGATAGTAGTGTTATAGGTATAGATGGGAGACATAAATAGAGCCTTGGCCAGTATGATAAAAGAGAGGGATAGGGCCCAGAGAGATGGAAGATTGCAACATAGTAGAGAATCTTATTATTAAAAAACATACTTCACAGTTGTTCTAGATCCTACTGCTATAGTACCTCCTCATTCAAAGGTATTTGTGCAGTCACAAGGTCCAGTTCCAACACCGACTAGATAAAATGCACCTCCACTAGATAGGAGATCTCTAGATGCATGCAGTTAGGCCTAATATATCATGTTGTATCTCCTTTTTTTAATATTCTCCAAATCCATGATGTATCTTTATATACAGTTCTTTGA
Organism: Thuja plicata; assembly: GCA_018584345.1. Taxonomy (NCBI): domain Eukaryota; kingdom Viridiplantae; phylum Streptophyta; class Pinopsida; order Cupressales; family Cupressaceae; genus Thuja; species Thuja plicata. Next base: position 4,059,345 of record MU225116.1, read on the forward strand.
TATATGATAGACAGATGATGTAGTTATGTGACATGTGATGACTGATATATCCACCATTTTGATCTTATTGTACCTCTATACACTGACATAGACATGCATATCATATATGAGATGCAGTTTTATATGATGCATATGTGATTCTTATGTGATGCCTTTTATGATGCTTTCTATATATATGATCTTGATGCTTATGCTTGTGATTTTTTTATTTCATGTATGATATGGAAGCAGGTGAATATACAATGTATGAATTTTCTTTTATATGATTATGATGATTATGTATTTGATCTTTAGTCTATCTACGATGTGATGAAATCATAATGATATGCACTTCATATGCCACAAAAAATTTATTCTTTTCTATGCAATGCAAAATGTTTATGAGATGCATGGTGAATATGTTTATGAAAATGTAAATAAGGATGGAATAATGTGGGATCTTTAATTTACCTTTATGATGTACATGCTTGATACCATTTATATGTTTATGTTATGATACATGAGTATGCAAATGGATGTAATGCATTATGGATGAAATTTATAGGTAGATGGTACATGCTATGAAATGATTGTTTAATGATACTAACATATAATTTATCTGAATTATGAATCAGATTATAATACCTAGTGTGATACCTGTGGAATTGTCAAGTTCAATATAAAAACCATAATATTAACAACAGAATTTCAAGCCAAAAAGTGATCCATTCTATTCAAAATTGGAGTCTATACAAAGTTGATGGATCCAAAGGGTCACTAGATCCTCTTGGAAATGAAATGAAGAGTCATAATAATGTTTATTATAAATATACTATTAAAACTTCCAAAAATATCAAAAAAACTATATATAAAAATAGGCCCACTTGGAGAAGGCACAACTTTCTAGTCCTAGCTCTGAATTGCGAACCATTTACTTCGTTGGAAAGGTATTCAATAAATATCAAACCAAACCGAGAGGTCACACCAAAATGCCTAGAAGACCTTCAAAAATGTAGTTTACTGAAATATATAAATATTGATAAATTAGATTTTAGTATTTTTCTAATTCTATCATGACCATTCCTCCCTCCTTGAGAGGCAATGTGGCCCATTATACCAATATGATGCAACAGATGAGGAAATTTTTCTTCAATTTTTTCCTTAGTTAACCACTTTCCTTGATGAGAATGTTGACCAACTCGAACCAGTCGATAAAGAGGAATGTTTTGATTTCTCAAAGTCTTTAAAATGAATTCAATAACCTGGTCATACTGTACTAGAGCAGTAGTAGAGGGATTTAATCTTGTAGCTTGAATGTGTTCAGAAGCTTGGAAGATGTCCAATAAAGGAGGAAGATAGGTTCTCAAAAATTCCACATTGAAAGCTAGATGCGGTCACAAAAAGGATGGAAAATTAAGTTTAAAATCATTCTCACCAATGTGTTTCACAATTGTATACATGTCATAATGAAGAGGATGAAGCTTTATATTTGGTCCGTAAAGGTGCTCTTTCTAAAGATGTAACCATACCTTGTCACCAATATGAAACTAATGAGGAGTTCTATGTTTATCATGCCTTTCCTTATACTTTTGATTACTCTGCTCCACAATCTCATGACCTTTCTACTATAGGTATCTAATGTTATCAATGAATTTTTTTGCTTTATCTACCTCCTTGTCAACATTCAATAGACTATCATATTGCAGAACCAGTAGTGCTACATCCATAGGTGCCAATGGCTGATACCCACAACAAACCTCAATGGAATATGCCCTGTAGTACTATGGAGTTCACAATTGTAGCTATGTTTCATGGAGGGTAAGCTTTCATCCCATGTGCGAGGATGTTTTGAATGATACATCCATAAGATATGAATGATCACTCAATTCACCACTTTTGTTTTCCCATCTATTTGGGGATGAAATTTTGTGGACTTTATCAACTTTGTGTCCATTCTAGCCCTTAGTGCAAACCAAAAAATTATTGATGAACCTGCTATCAATATCAAAAATAATGCTTTTTGGAAAAACAAAATGAACCCAAACGTGTTCCAAAAATAACTTGGTAGTCTCTTCTGTAGAAATCTTCTTTTTAGATGCCACCATGATAGGAAATTTAGAAAATCTATCTACCACAACATATACACAATCATGCCCCCGCCTAGTATTTTGAAGCCCAAACATAAAATCCATTGAAACATAATGCCATGGCTTATCAAGAATAAGTAATGGTACATATAGACCCAACTTATGGTTTGTTGACTTTGCAATTGCACATGCAATACCAAAATTTCCTGCAACATGAATGCAGTGATCTCCCCATATCATTTTCTTCCATTCCTCGGTGGGTACACATATATGACCAACATAGAAAAGAAATCCATCTTGCAAGTGAAAATCAGAGACAAACTTTCCTTCTACCAACTTACTATAGATGTTAGCAAAATCAAGGTCAATACCATATAGTTATTTCCAAGTGAATTATTGATGACCACATGAATCTAGCACCATTGTCAAACCTGCAATTGGAGGCCTACTCAAACAATCTTTCAATTTGTTATTGCTTCCTTTTTATGATGAATGTTGAGGTGAAATTGTTGTAGATAAGGTGACCACCTATGATGTCTATCATTCTTCAACTTCTCATGTGTTTGCAAGTATTGAAGAGGTTTATGGTCTGTATGTATGATAGTTTCCTTTCCTAGTATATAAGTCTTCCATTGTTTGAAGGCTTGATCAAGAATATGCAAATCCTTTTCATAGGTGGGGTACCTACGTACTGCATCAGAAAAAGTTTCACTATGATAAGAAAAAGGATGCCAATGTTGCATATGTTTCTATCTTAAAGGATTCTTGTAGATCTGGGAGGACCATTACTGGTGCTGAACATAATATTTTCTTTAATTCCTCAAATGCTCATTGTTTTTCCTATGTCCACTAAAATTTGCTTGTGCTCCACCCCTTAGTGATTGATTAAGAGGCAATGATATATGTGAGAAACCAAACACAAATGTGCGATAGAATTTTGCTAAGCCCAAGAAGCTACAAAGCTCTATGAAAGTTATAGGAGATATTCAATATTTGATTATTTGAATCTTTTTTGGGTCAACATGAACACCCTTAGTGTTAATGATATACCCTAAGTATAGAATACTTTGCATACCAAAATCTCACTTCTCAAAGTTGGCATAAAGTTTGTGTTGTTGCAAAGTTGAAAGCACCTTTTCAACATTTTGCAAATGCTTAGACCAAGTCTTGCTAAAGATGAGTATGTCATCCAAATAAAAAACAACAAAAGAATCACTGAAAGATCTAAAAACATCATTCATAAACCTCATAAATGTGGCTGGGGAATTTTTTAGGCCAAAAGGCATAACCAACCATTCAAACAAACCTTCCTTAGATTTAAATGTAGTCTTCCACACATCTGTTGGATCAATTGGTACTGTTGACGGAACTTTGTGACCGGGTCAGCCAATAGAGGTAAGTTGTCATCGGGTACCGAGGTAACGGCCAAATTTGCCTATAAAGGTTATCTAGGGAAATGAGATTCCCTGGGTCTTGTTACCGATTTTTCGTACCAAGATCAATCAGGTTTTCAAGCCTAAAACCTTGCTAAAATTTGCAAAAAACCCTGAAAACCCTTAGTCTTCCAATGTTAAACGATGAAAATAAGCCTTCAGTCATTGTGCTTCTTTTTTGCAGTTACTTTTTCTTTTCACTTAAGGCATGTGTTTTAAATGAAATCACCTTGTCACGATATCCCGAGTGAATATTCCATATGTCTCCCCAACTTTGCATTTCCTTTGTGTCGCGAGGTCTCAAAATGGTTTGGCATATTCCCTCAGTGTTCTGAGACTCAGCGATTTCTTCACAGTCGGGTAGTCGCAGGATAGCCATGTCATAAGGCTCTATGAAAATGGGACCCATTGCTCAGTCAGGTGATCGCGGCAGATTCTTAACAGTTATGAAAATGTTCTCAGACTTCGCGATTACTTCTTGTCGCGTTATCGCTAGATCAATCAAAGTTGAAAGTAAAGTCAGGCCTTCAGTTGCGTAGTCTCAAAATGGAATGGCGGTTAAGAGATTTTAACCCAGACTTCACGACTGACCGTCTGTGGTTTGCAGTGGTGCTTAGTCAAGATGTCACTTAAGTAGGATGACAACTCAGTTCTCTGTTATGCATTGAGTGAGAAAATGGCTGCATGACATCTGTCATAAAGCGGGTGGATATTAAAAGGTTGTCGGGTGGTCGCAAGAAGAAGAAAATGGATTCAGTGACTTCCAGAATAAGGTGCTTTCCTGTCAATCGTAGTGTCTGAGGAAGATTTAAGGGTAGGCTCACACATCTGGTGATTAAGAAACAGCCATCAGATGAAGGAATAGGAAGATCCAACGGTGGTCACAGAGTTTGAGAAGAAAGGTGCCCTAAGGAAAAAGTCCTCCCGACTTGGCGATAAAGGTATGTCACACAGTTGTCAGAAGTGAAAAAGGGGCACATAAGACCTGTTACGGTAAAGTCCAAAGCATAGGACTCATATCTCCCGACTGGGCGACTAGGCATTGTCGCGTAGTCTTGAAACAGAAGTTAAACATTTGGCGACTGGGAGATCACCGTAAAGGCTAAGCAAGACAGTTAGTCGCAAGGTCTGGGAATGAATGATGAGTTAATGTTAACTCTGCGTGACTATGACTTCAGTTATGTCACATAATCACCATATCATGACTCAGGTTAGCCAAGGGTAAGAAAGCACATTGTCGCCAAGTCTTGAGAAGAAACCATGGTTAGTGACAGAGGCCCGCAACAAAGAGACTTAATGCAGTCGCGCAGTCGCCTGATCCTGAAATTTAAAAAAAAAGGAAATGGCGGCAGTTTTTGGTGTGACAATGTGAATTGCTCGATGACCAATCACAGGCTTTTATTTTGATCACTGTGCAAAAAACGTAGCAGCAATGTAGATAGAGAAAATGTACTGTTAGAACAAAATTTTTTAAAGGAGTTGATGGTGCATTCGTTTGCCTTCACCGTGTTTTCAATTTCAGAGCCCAGGTTTTTGAAGTTTGTAGAAAGATTAGATATTTTCTCAGACGCTGCAAATTAGATATTTAACAGATGAAAGATCAGTTTTGAAAGTTTAGAAGATGCATTTTTGGGGCTGCAGAAAAGTTATTGCAATTCAGAGACTTTTGTGACTCTTCTAGAGGGATAAGACTACTTCTATGAGGGAGTATTTATGTTGATATTTTTTGGGATGACTTTTAGGGCTTAAACAGTGGCTGGACAGGCCAAATCTGATCCAGAAGTTATTTCTTTCAGAATGCAGTTGGCTTGGAAAAATGCATAAATATGAGTTGAAGACTCATTGTTACCAGTTCTTCTTCCCTTTGGCTTGCTATTTTTGTAACTTTTTCTAAGTTCTTGACAGAGACAAAGGAGATTTTGTAACCCATTTCAGAGAAATACATAGATTTGTAACACATTTGACTGTGAAAGATAGCTTATGCCTTCCCTTATTAGTCTATTATTGTGTACTTAGTGATTGGTATAGAATTCTGTGATGTTCTTTGTCCTTAATTTGTATCACATATCAGTGCCTTTATGTAGAATTTCATGCTTATTTACAGGTTTTAGCTTGTGCTCAAGTCAGATTTTTCTAAAATTGTGAGAAATATTTCTCCTTTGAAGGGATTATTGTTATTGGCCTTCTTATAAATTGATTATGCAGGTAGTATGATTTAGTGGGGTTGTGTAAGAAAGCTTGAGTAACTAGTCAGGTTATTTGTGGATTTCTCATATTTTTCTGGTGCATCACCGTTTAAGATATAGCTTTCATTTTCTATGTTCTCCTTCTATCTCTTTTCTCCATCATAAAGGAATCAGTTTCAGGTAGTATAGAGTGATTTACCAGATACGAAGTCAGCCTAGGACCTGGAGATTTATTCCAGCCATAGGTTACCCACAACCTTGGAATGTTTCCATGTTTCTCCAAAAGGTTAAGTTCCTGCAAACTTAACAGGGTGCAATTTTGAGAGACAACAATTTTTGGCACGCCCGATGGGACCGTGACTAATTTTTTTCAGTCATCTTTTGCAATATCTTTGTTGTTGTTAGTGTGTACAACAATACTTTTAGCCTTAAAGAGGTTTCAGAATTACACACTTGGCGACTCTGAGCTTTGGAATAGAAGAATTAGTAGATTACAACATATGAGAAGAGTGCAAACAAGGAGCAGCTCTTCATCTTTTGACTATTTACAGCTGTCTCCACCCAAAAGAAGAGGGAGAGAAGCAAAACAGGTAAAAGAAAAATTGGTTGATATAAGAAGAACCAAGTCTACACCTCCTGCAGCAAGAGTGCACACCGTCATTCCAATTTTTACTGTCCCAAGAGGTCAAGGTTTGCAGATTCCAATGGCACTACAACAGAACCAGCCTTTTGTTTCATTCATTCAAGGAAGCCCGCTGAATCTTGCTCAACATGATGTTATTCCTGTTGCTGCATTAAAAAGTCTACCATATTTTAGTGGCAAAGATCAAACCACCCCAGTTGAACACATAAAAGACGTAGCCAATCTTTGTGCCCTGCATCATGTTATAGAGGATAATGTTGCTGTCAAGTTGTTAGCCATGTCTTTCAAAGGAAAGGCTTTGCAGTGGTTTAGAAGGCTACCGGTGGGTTCTATTGCTGATTGGGACCAACTCAGTATTGAACTTTGCAAGTTTTTCAAAAATAAATCTGACCATCTATCCTTGGTAGAGCAGCTATCAACTATCAAAAGGGCCCCTCATGAGCAAGTAACAAATTTCAATTTTTGTTTCCAAAGGACATGGGAAAGAATCCCTCAAACGGTAAGACCCTCTGCTGATCACGCTTTCTTATATTATTTAAGGGCTTTCAATAGTGATATAGCAGTTATGATACAATCAATGGGAGGGGTTACACTTCCAGGTACTTATGATATGGCCATTAGAGTAGAAAATAGTCTTATCCAAGCTAGAAAAATTGCCCCAAGGCCACCTATGCCAATCTTTCCAATAGCACCTGTAGTTCAGTCAATGATACCTTTGCAAGCACCCCCCTTAGCTGTCATTCTAGCAGCACCAGCATTACCAGCACCCAATATGCAACCCAATTCTCAAGGCAATTCCCCCCCAGATCAATCTGCGGATTTACAAGAGATTAAGGGTATTTTGCAGACTTTTGGTAATGAAATTGTGAATATGAAGAAGCAACAAAGTCAAGGATATAGGCCTTACCAGCCCTCTTATCAATCCTAGTATTAGCAAAATCAGGGCAATAGACCGCCTTATCAACCCAATAACCAAGGCCAAAGACCAAATCTTAATATAAGGCCTTATCTGTATGAGTTAATTTTGGCCTTCTAAATCAACCACACACTTCAACATAGTCATTCTTCACCAGGTACAGCCAAGACTGAATATGAGTTATTCATCCTAACTGTCTGCGTGATTCAACCTGTTGCCTTCTATCTAGATGGGGTTTTGAAACTTTCTCTCAGGACGAGGGCCTCACAACTATGAACCATCTAAGAAAGAAGGATTTTAATCATGATGAACAATGCAATGCAAAGATTATGCAAGATTATACTAATGGATTGAAATATGAATGATAATCTAAACATGAATACTAAATGCCATTAATCTAGAATTTGAAGCTATTC